>SZWC01001009.1:7029-60585 GCA_023375785.1 Penium margaritaceum
AGGCCAAGGTGGCGGTCGAAGCCAAGGTGGCGGTGGAGGCCAAGGTGGCGGTCGAGGCCAAGGTGGCGGTCGAGGCCAAGGTGGCGGTGGAGGCCAAGGTGGCGGTCGAGGCCAAGGTGGCGGTGGAGGCCAAGGTGGCGGTGGAGGCCAAGGTGGAGGTCGAGGCCAAGGTGGAGGTCGGGTTCGAGGTCAGGACGTGGTTGGGGGGTTGATGGGGGGTGATGATGTCAGTATGATGAGCTCTTCACTTTCTAAGCAAGTGATGCTGTTGCCCACCAACAGCTGCTTTGATGAGCTCTTGCTGCGTGTTGGTGAACTGCTACTGCTGATGCTGATATTGCTGCTGCTGTTGTTGCTGGTGCTGGTGCTGGTGCTGGCGCTGGTGCTGGTGCTGCTACTGCTGTGTGGATGGTCATTTGTTCTTTGAGGATTTTCAGACAGTGTTGGTGAATCGGCTGTCAAGAGTGAAGGGCGTGATTGGCTACGCCGCTGGCTGCACCAGACCGGACGCCTTGCCCACGTCCCGATGACTTGGCTGGGCTCTCGCCTGAGACCCCAAGCATTGCTGGCAGGGCAAGCCAGTCTAGCAGGCCGACGGGTGTTGAGTATGCTGTCATGGCGGCTGGCATCCTTGGAAACCATGCCACGTCTCCACTCATCTGGAAAAAAAATTATTGAGCCCAATGTAGATAGCTGCCTTGCAAAGTTTCTACATGCACTCCGCTGCACTAGATCTAGGCTAGGACAAACAACCTGTGTGTACACATGAAAAGGCGTGAGGTTAACTTTGCATGAAGAAGGATGCGAAACATGTATGGGAACAAGGAAGATCTGCACTTGGCTTCCACGCGAGACCCATGGATCTCTGTTCACAATGAAAAACATACCCCATGCTTGGTGCTCGTGCGGCCAACAGGATCAGAGTCCACCAGCCTCTAGGGTAGGGTGAATTCTCCAGCGCAGGGAAATGGCGTTGGCACATTTCGCTTGCGAATGTAGCAAGGTAGGTTTGTACTATCTTACCACCACGTGACTCATGATTTTGAATTCTTTCCGAGAATCACACAAATGTTGTTTTTCATTTCTCTCTGACATTGTACGGTAACTGAAGGAAAGAATGGTAAGCGTGTACATATGTTCATTCGGTCCGGTAACTTTTTTTTTCAGGGTAGTTCGACCTAAGGGCCCTGTTCCGCTGTGCTGCTCGACCACGAGGCCCCTTTCCCGTGAACCACAGTGCCCTGACGGCCTATCACAGGAACGAGGGAGCCCTGCCGCTCGATCTCAACAACGATGGGGCCCTTTTGCACAGTCCTGCGTGTCAAATCTTCAAGCGAAGCCTGGAAGGCAAATCCAACTGTCCATCGTCGTACAGGCGCCCCCTTCGCTCGTTCTCTTGGTTCACAACAGTTTTCACGACTGCAAGGACCTTATAGCGATTGCTGGACAACTAGGTGGTTCCAAATTGAAGTTCGAAGATCAATTGGATGTGTTTCTTTGAGTTTGTCCATCGGCAATCCTGAGTGCAACTCACGACTGCGGAATAGTGTCGACCAACTGCTCTACTAAGCGGGCAGTCATTGACCAGCAAAGGCACCAGCAATCTGTATTCGTGAAGGTAAAAGGCGGGCCCTCGCGTCAGTCGCCGCCCAAATGCGGGCCTCGGCGCTGATGCCTTGGAAAAGCGGGTCCTCGCGTCGGGTGTAAGAATGAACCCGGGCCCCTGGGTCAATTCATCCTTCTTTTTATGGCAGAATCAACTCGCGTGAGCAATTTTTGGGGAGTGGCGTTGCAACATTGCTGGCGCACGGCTGGCATTTATGAAAAACAGCTACCACCACATGAAAAATCGTGTGGTTTGTCAATGCCCTTTTGTGAGAGCCAACGGTCGTGCACGACATGCTTCGTTTATGCGAGGTGGGACGTTGCATCGAGTAGCACACCAATGCGAGCTCTTCATCCAACAAGTGGCAGGTCATTGTCAATTTCTCAGAGTCGCAACCAATTCAACACCATGTCTTGGCTCAACAACTTCTTCGACAAAGTATCCTGCAGGCATCATGTGGAGAACGTCGCCCACGCTCTTGTGACTCCCAAGCCTGCCCTCCCTCCCTCCCTCCCCCTCGAGGTCCTGGACGTCCGCAAAAGACTCCTCTCGTTCTTTCGCCATCCGTCAATCCTTCACCCTCTACGTTTCTTGTCCCTGAGAGCACAGAGAACGCGTCAGCAGGACACTCCATCCACGGCTCTCTCCCGCGCAAACGTCGTCGTGTGGTGCAGTTGGACGAATTCGACAACAGGGACGATGACCTTATGGCGCCCTCTGTTCCCAAGACGGATGACGTCGTTGATGACGATGGCAACGATCACACCAGGGATGACATTGTCGTAAACGTCCTGGCTGTCATTTCAGCAGACGAGTTAGATGCACGTGAGGTAGCAGAGAAGCAGGTTGCTACGGCCCTCCTGGCTGAGCTGGAAGCAGATGGGCTGAACGACGACAACGGCGATGCTGTCAAGGAAACCGCGGTGTTGGCTCCTGCCATGCCTCAGCTAGCATGCAGAAGCAAGAAGCACGATCCCTATGCTGATTGGTTTGGGCTTGGCCATGTGTCGATCATTCATACCACTGTCATGTAGCACTACGGCGTCATCAACAAAGCCATCAATGCCTTGCGCTGCACCTACCGCACCGCAAGCATGCCGTCCATTTATAACCTAGTTGTTATACTCAACCATCTAAGGATGGCACGAGCCATGCGGGAAGGTGTTGAAGCCTCAGTGTGCACCCCGCGATCGTGGTGATCAACCAAAGGACATCGCCAAGGGAAGGAATCCGCGCGTGCAGGGGTGTCATGGGAGGAATGGGTTTTTCGCTGAACATCCAACCCTAAAAGGGGAAGTACTCCATTCGCTTGAAGCCATGGAGGAAAGGGGAGAGTCGTTGTGCAGTGGCACCATTTAAGAGAGGATCCACACCATCATGAGAGAGTGAGGGGTTGAGGGGGTATGCACCGTGGGTGGAGGAGCACCTCAAGGATTCACCGCATAAAAATCTTGGCATGCTTTACGTCCAAGATGATGCTGTGGGATGGATGCTCAAGGATGGGGGCACCTGCGCAAGAGCCCAGAGATTGTTTAGAAATCATGACACAAGGGAACAAGTGGAACAAGTGTTTCGACCTTAAATTTCAGCGTGCTGCTTCCAAGGACGTTATTGTTGAAGTTCGCTGGCCACTCACACCTCTATGTCCTCTTGCCTCCCACACTGTGCACACACATGTACAGATTAAGTGACAATGGCCCTACCTGGGGAAGCGTCAGGCGTGTTTGCTCTGGCTGGAGCCATTGACGCCCTCAAGCTGCTGCTGCTGCTGCTTGTCCCTGGAGTGCCTTGTGGCACACGCATGGCCGTTGCATGACTCTCTATGATTCTCTATGATTCTGTGATGCGGTAGATGCTAGGGCTCATACATTCTAACTGCTGTGCCCTGCATCATGTTCTCTTGCCTTGCATGTGCTGGGGGAGCTGCATATTTCCCGGGTGCTGATCCTTAGGGGGCCTCCGTGCCGGTCTTGGCCGTGCATCGGTGAGCAGCCACCCTCGGTTACTCCGAGTGGTCGGGCTCGACCCCCGGGTGGCGGCACTCGCTCACCCGAGCTTGGTGCTCGTGGTGGGTGTGTGCACACCGGTACTAACTTCGCTCGCTCCCCTCACACTAATTGTCTTGGTTGAGTGCACCATTCTAATGCAAGTTACCGCATCCATGGCGTGTCTTACGCTACACTGGTCGTTGCGCTCACCCGCCCCATCCCACATGGGTTAACCAAGCAGTTTCCTAGCAACCACACTTATCAGAGCCATGAGGATCCGCTCCCATAGCTCGTCGATCCTGGCCTGTTAGCCTTTTTGCGACACACACCCGCGGCTCTCTCGGCCCGTGGCCGACTCTACGGCACCTGAGTAGCGCATCTGCACAGCTGGCCGACTCTTTGGCACCGCACAGCAACACCTAGGGGTGTTACTGTGCTTGTTCTCAATCCCCCCGCAGCAGTCCTAAGTCGCTGTCGTCCACACCCGCTGGCGCCATTTCGTGCGCTGCCTCCTCTCCTGGTGGGGTCAAGACTTCACACCGTGGGCGTTCATCGTGGGTCTCCACCTCACTGCAGCACTCTGCGCTCTTGTGGCTGCCCTCTTGCACGCTGCAGAGGTCTTTGCTGCCCTCGGCTGCCCTCGGTATATATGACCAATCGCCTTGCTCGTGAAACTGTGTATCAACAAGTGTATTGGGAAGTGAACAAACTAGTGAACATGGAGTGTTCACAGAAACTGCTACATATCACATAGAGCTGATTAGAACTTTAATTCTATAAAATAAATGTTAATATGGACTTTGCTAACATACAGTCATATGGATGTTTTGTGAAAAACATTTGCGTGAAGAAATTCATTATTTGATACATAGATCAAAAAGTGTGTATATTTCGGGTGATTAGCCATAACTCGCCCTCGGCTGCCCTCGCCTGCTCTGCGCTCTCTGCTGCGCTCTCAGCTGCTATTGGCTACTCTCTGCAAGCAGCTGCTTTCTTCATTGAGGGTGCGCAGGTCGCATCCCTGATCTGCAAAATCCGTGCCGCAGCGGCATCGATTGACGGCACTCTCGGACCTTGCTGTGCTTTGCACCCTCTACCTCTCTCACCGGGCGCTGCCACACTACCTTCTTACGTGGCTCTGTCTCCATTGCGTTACCAAACCATGTCCCGACGTGTGACACGCGCGGTGCGCCTCTCTCGATTGCGACAGCAGCCCACTTAGCCTCCACACCGGCTGACGACGACGACACCCCTCTGTGGGTGCGCATGTTGGATCACACGTACTGGCAAGAAGACATTGACGTAGCAGCTGAGCGTGAACGGGAGGAGATAGATCGTCAGGTCTACACCCCAGATGACCTCCCACCGTCACCGCCGCTGTCACCTAGGATGCAACCTTCTCACAGGTCTCAGTCTGCCAAACCTGCAGCTGCACCTACTCCGGCTCCTCCTCCTACCGTAGTAGGATCTACCGAGGCGTCCACGGCACCCGATGTGCCCAGCGTCATCCCCGTTCTTCCAGTGTACACCGACTCCATTGGCCTGGCAGGAGCTATCCTTGACGCAACTGCTGGTTCCGCGGCCACTTTCGCGGCCATTTCTTGGGCCTGCTGTGCTCCCACGCAGACAGCCGTTGGCCGAGTAGGTGAGGCTTACGCACAGACAGCTACCTCTCTCACCCTCCTTGCAGCTGCCGCTGCAAACATTGCTATCCAGATCAGAGCAGTAGCAGCATCTCTTGCCAGGACAGCCTCCACAGCAGCAGACGCTACCTCTAGCGCCGTCGGCTCCATTCGAGCATCCACCGCCGCAGTAGTGCTGATGCCCACTAGTACTCCTTGCAACATCACACGACACATCACCACCGGCGTTCTGGTGGCATCAGCCTCCGCAGCAGTTGCTGGAGCCAACGCTACGGGGCTCCTGTGTCTCACAGTGGCGGTCGCAGGTTGGGTGGCGAATCTGTTCTCTTCAGCCGCAGCTGTTGTCCCGCGGCTCTTCACTCTTCTTCCGCGTCACCAGCTCGGTGAGCACTGTATTCCACAGGGACACTTTGTACTCTCTTGCACTCCCTTGTACTCTCTTCTCACTCCACCTGCATTCACAGTTCCCTTCTCTCATCATGCCTAGACCGGAGGAGACTACAGAGGCCCTCCAGGCCGCTCTTAGTGAGGCACAAGCAGAGCGTCGGAAAGCTGAGGATGAGCTTCATCAGGGGCGGGAAGCACAGCACGAGCTAGCAACCACAGTGGCCACCTTAGTCATTGAGCGACTGCATTCTATTCCAGGCCTTGCTGCAGTTCTTCCTACCACAGAGTCTGGCGTAGCAGACTCGTCCGCTCCTTCTTGTGGTGCAGTTGCAAACTCCTCTTCTCCCTCTCTCTAAGTAGCAGCCTTTCCTCGTGCTCTGCTCCCAGCTCGGTAGAAAGACTTTGAAACGCCACCACCACAGTTCACGCCTAAGCTCACGTTCACATCTTGGAAGATCCGCTTCAGTGCATAGGCCCAAGGTGAGCTCCTTTTGGAGTACTTCTCTCTTGCAAAGCCGCCGTTTGTGCCAAAGCCTACAGAGGATGCTTGCGCTGTGCGAGCACTCATCAATGCAGGCCACGAGAATCTCCTCGACGATATTGGTACGTACAATGCAGACCCTTCCCGCGGCGCCCCTGCTGATCGAGTCGGTGCTTACGCTCTTATCTTCCACCGCAAAATAGTGACTGGGCATGCTGCCCCGAGTGCGCTCACTGCTCAGTTCAACACATTACAGATGCGTACTGATGAGACGGTAGATGAGTACTGGGCGCGCAGTCTGCGCTTGCTCCGGGACCATGGCAAGGTCGTCCCCTGTCCTCTCTCAGCTTGCTTGTCCATCGTTGCTGGCCTCGTTCCAGAGCTGTGTGACTTGTATCTGCACGTATCTTAGGCGGAACTTGAACCTGTTCCTGCTGATTCCCCACTCAGAATCGGCCCTCTCTTTGACTTCACTACCTCGCGCCTCACCGATTGGTGGAATGCCTTGCAGAATAAGCGTATGCATTGCGCTGCATTGGCTGCTGACACCACCTCCTCCTCTTCCTCCTTTGCCGCAGCTTCCTCTTCCTCCTCCTCTTTGTAGGCTGCAGCGCACTCCACTCAGTGTGCCTCTCGGGGGGGTGGGGGGTGGTGGGTCCGGCCGTGGTGGCGGCCGTGGGGGCAAAGGCCGTGGAGGTGGCCGCGATGGCAAGAACTTGGCCCCTATTGCTGCTGAGGTCACCTATTGGAACTGTGGCGCCTCTGGCCACTCTGCACCAAAATGTCCTGCCCCTCATGTCGATGCCTGCTTGGCCTCCTCCATGCTAGCCCACTGGGCCCGCACCGGTGTCTCCGCCTCCTCTGCCGCTACTTCTGTGACAGTTGCATCATCCTCATCGTCGTCCTCTGCCTGGGCAGTTTCCACCACGCTTGCCCCCCTTCAACCGACACCTCCAGCTCCTAGCCATTGGGGCTGGATTCCTCCTCCATCTGGCCCTCCATACTAGGGTCCCCCGCCCTCTCACTACCACGTGCCACACTGGGCTCGTGACGACAGGAACTTCTCTGACCGCTCCTCTGACCGTTCCTCGGAGCGCTCCTCTGATCGTCGTGACGAGGAGCGTACCATCGAGCGTCGGCTGTCGGAACTCCTTCACCTTTGCTCTCAGGGAGATGAGAGTGTGAGTGACCAGTCACGTGTGTCTGTTTGTGAGTCTGAGGTCACTCTTTGCGGTGCCTCCTCTGGTCGTGTTCAGGGAGACTTGCCTGATGATTGTGCCTGCATTGAACATTGGTTGTCGCACACCTTTCCCACTCGTCTTGGTTGTACGTCCTCTCCATCTGCCAGTGGCACCATCGCTGTATGTCTTGTTCTCCCCCCCACTCGTGCCTCGCCTGACCTTTGGATCATTGACTCCGGGGCCACACATCACATGACCTCTTGTCATTCCTCCTTCGTGTCCCTTGGCCCCGTTCAGTCTATTCACTGCGTGCGCACAGGCTCCGGCCAGCTACTCCCAATGTTGACCTCGTTGTCCGTTGTAGGGGCCCTACAACGACAACACTACAACGAAGTACAACGTTGCCCCAACGTTGTGTGGTAGGCCCCTTACACGACCCGGGGCTGACCAAACTGGACATATGGCTCACCAGGGAGTCTTCGACAGGGAACACGGTAATTTTGCAAAAATCGGAGTTTCAGGTCCGCGTCCGAGGGCTCACCCGCGACGACCTACTTCGACGGATAGCATGGTAGCATGTGCTGCATCACAGCATGCAATACATGCATCATACAGCTCAGCAAGGGCAAGGCAATGACTGGTTTTTTTACAGCAAGATCTATCCATTGGGCCAATCGCATGAGCAGCCTCACCTCAAACTAAGCAGATTGCAAGGTCCACGTGTACCCCAACCGCACCATTGAACTGAAGATTCCTTTATTCCTTTTTTCATTTTTTTCGATGAAGTTTGTATCACACTCGTCTTTTGTCAACTTGTATGCGTGAGTCGTTCACCATTCTTGCTTCTTACATGCTCCCCACCCAATAAATGTTCATACATTATACCTGTCAAAATTCGTAAAATATTCGTTGAATTGAGGCTACATGCATCATCTTGCAATGCCAGTCCAGGATCACGGATGCATGGGTCATCCGTGCATCACAACCCCAGGCACACGGTCACCGAAGCCCTTCCTTCGGTCCATCCCATTGCAATGCCAATCCGTGGCATGTTATGTATCATCCATGGGTCATCCATGAATGGGTCATCCATTTGAGGCTCGCGCTTGCCGAAGTCTTCTCGGAAGGACTTAGGCGTTCGACGAGCTCAAAGTGTAATCGGCTTCAGTAACGCGCCACCCTTCTGCTAGCCGTCTGGTGCGACACTTGTGTCGCACCAGCATGGCGTCTCAACCTTCTGGCTCTTTGTCTCACCCGTCTCGGGGGGCCAGCTCTGCTGCTGGCACCGTTCAGTCACCCATTCCTTCATCTGGCGTTGCCGACGCCTCCTTTGACCCAACTCGCTGGAATCCTCCGCGAAAGCGCCAGTGCAGTGGTGACTTTCTGACGAAGGAGTTGAGCAAGCACTGTGACCCTGTCCCAACAAAGACGAAGAAAGCGGGGTGGCGCTGTGGCTCATGCGGCACCATCAAAGCAGGGACCTGTGACCGTATTCGCGGCCATTTTAGCGGCGACAACCACAACATCGGACGGTGCCCGTACCCACCACCAACTGCCCGCGATGCCCTCGGGCTGGAGCGAGTTCCGCTGCCTCCCTCAGGATGGAAGCCGCAAAGTGTCCAGCTGTACAAGGGACTTGGAGCAGAGTGGGGGACCAAGGACAAACCCGTGCAGTGGGTAAAACTGTGGGAGAAGTACCAGACGCAGGCCTCAGCCGCAGTAGCCGGGGTCATGTTGGAGGCCGACAGTGACGATGAGGGGCCTCACCCTGGACAGTCCACCCGTCAGGAGAGTCAAGCAACAGCCTGAGACATCGTCCCCATGTTCGACGTGAGGAGGGCTGCCTCTTTCCGGCAGACCAGCATGGACAAGCACATCGAGCGCGGCCACAATGATAGGTGCCAGCTGAATGTGGTGAAGCTGATGTGCATCCAAGCAGCTCCTATATCCTTCTGCCGTGAATCAGTACTCCTCGAGACCCTGAAGTCCGCTCGGAAGATTTCTAGTGGCTTCCGCCTCCCAAGCCGCACCCGCGTCGTCAAAGACATGCTCCCCAAACTGGATAAGGAGCTGGAGGAGCTTGATGCTCCCTTGAAGCAGGCATGGGATATCTACGGCTGCTCTGTGGCCGTGGATGAATGGGCAGACCGTCAAGTCAGGCCCATTTACAACGCGATGGCCTGCAACACCTAAGGATCTGTCCACCTCTTCTCACGTGACGCCAGCGGCCTTAGCAGGGATGCTGACCACACGGCCAGCATGATCAAAGCTGCTGTTGAGGCAGTAGGTGTGGAGAGGGTGGTCTCGGTGATATGCGACAACACTTCCACCAACAAGAAGGCCTTCACTGATCTGAAAGAGAAGTACCCGCAGCTGTTCTTCCAAGGGTGCTGCGCGCACAACATCGACCTCATCATGAAAGACATCGGGAAAAGCGACTGGGGGGCATCCATCATCAGCAGGTGTGAAAAGGTGGTGTCTTACGTGCGCAACAACGACTTACCTCGCTCCTGGCTTTGTGAAAGGACCAACGGCAAAATCCTCGTGCCATGCTGTGACACCAGGTTCGCCTCCACCTTCGACATGGTCGAGCGGCTGCTTGACCAGAAGGAAAACTTGGAGACAATGGTGGACACGGACCTCTGGAAGCATATGGGAATGCGAAGGGATGCAGGTTTCAAGGCGAGGAAGAAGGAGGTGCGGCGTCTCGTCCGTCGCAGGGTGTTTTGGGTTCAGGTCCGTCAGCTCAAAGATCTACTGGAGCCGCTGGTGAGAGCATTACGAGTGGCGGACAGGAGTGGTGGCTCTGCAGGTGAGATATACGAGGGCCTCCTTGACTGTTCAGAGGAGCTCAGGGCACTGGGTGAGAAGAAGGGCAGGAAACCAGCCAGGGTGCCCAAGTCCTATGTGAAGTTTGCTCTAGGCAGGCTGAATGCACGCTGGACGAAGGACATGTCTTGCCCATTGTATGCCGCAGCCCGCCGCATGCACCCTGAGCATTTTGGCGACGATCTGTCACAGGATTCAGCCACCATGCAGGCATGGCAGGCTGTGGTGGATGCGCTGGTGCCTGGTGACAAGCATGATGACTTGCTGCATGAGATTTCCGCATTCCAGAGAGGTCAGGTCATGGTCCAGCCAGTCCCATCTGTCACTGCAGGGAAGAACGCAAAGGCTGTGGCAGCTGTGGCCAAGGTTCAGTGCAGGAGCATGACTCTTGTGGAGTGGCACGTCAACTACATGCATTACATGCCCACATTGCGTGACCTCACACTGAAAGTGTTGTCTCAGCCTTGTTCGTCATCTGAATGTGAGCGTGTGTTCTCCACTCATGAGTTGGTGCACACTGCACGTAGGAACCGCCTGCTCGTTTCAACGCTGGAGTTGCTTGTCCGCTGCAATGTCAGACTGCGAAAGCACTATGGAAAGAGCGGCGGGCGAGCACCAAAGCAGTTTCCAAAAGCAACAGAGGCAGCAGAAGGAGAGGAAGCAGATGACGGAGAGGCAAGTGAAGATGATGGGGAGATTGTGGAGGAGGGGGGCGAGGTGGAGCTGCTCAATGAGGATGAAGAGGACGGCAGTGACAGTGATGAGGGTGAAGATGAGGAGGAGGACATCATCGGTGCGGAGGGAGATGACGACGTCATTGAGCTGGAGGCCAACATCCGTGTTCTGGTTGACTCTCCCATGTTACCGCATGCACGTCGTGCACGCATGCGGCAGGAGCCCCCGGCCGTGGCATCTGGAAGCAGGCAGACCAGTCGCAGCCAGACTCATGCAGCAACTACAGCAGCTGATCCAGCCTCTGATGCAGGAGGCACTTCAGCAGCAGCTACAGCAGCAGGTACAGCAGCAGCTATAGCAGCAGGTACAACAATAGGTACAGCAGAAACGTCCGGCGCAACAGAATCAACTGCTGCAGGAGCACCTTCAGCACCTACTTCACCACAAGCAACTGCTGGAGCAGAAGCAACTCCTGTAACTCCTGATTCAGACCCAACCCCTGCAACTCCACCTCCACCGCCACATGAGGCAGGAGGGCTAGATGCTCATGCCAGTGGGCAAGCTTCACATGCCCGTGCCTCAGGCACAAAACGCCAGGCTGCCGGGAGAAGGCAGCCAAGCGTGGACGTGCTAAGAAGTAGGAAGGCTACATTGTCTCTGTCAAATCACTCCTTGAATAAATTTCATTGACATTCTATTCCTGTTTGACTAGCTGTGCCTGTTTGACTTGCTTCCAATGCCTAGCTATTCCTTGCTGAATGTATTGTGCAACATGCAGCTGATAGTTGAATTGGCACTGTGCTTACAATGCTTACAATGTTCTGTTTCTCCTGCTTACAAAACCTTGCTAATGATCATAGAATGTAGTGTGTAACATGCAGATGGTAGCCAGAATGTATGGCAATGTTCCATGCACGTGCCTCTGTTCACATGTATGTGAATGGGGCCTAAAAATGAGTGGAGGTACAGTTTAAGTGGTGAGAATTGAAGTTAGAATTTCAATGTGTAGTGTACTCATGAAAATAAAACCTGATGAAAATGGTCAAGTTCAGCTTTCTGGCATAGTGGGTGCCGCTAAAACCAGCGTTGTGAAGGGGCCACAACGTTGTCCCCAGAATGGACTACAACGTTGTTCGTTGTCCACAATGTTGTGGCGTTGTACGTGGTACGTAGGTCAACATTGGCTACTCCCTGTTCAAGGTGTTGGTGTTGTCCGCTTTGTTGGTCCTGGTGGCACTGTCTACCTTCCTGATGTGTTGTACGTGCCTGATCTTAAGGTCAGCCTTCTCTCTGTGACCACCCTTGACGACCAGGGCATGGAATTCTCCTCCAGCCGTTGCCTTGCCTCTATCTCTCTGCAGTCGTCTGGCCGTGTTGTTCTTCGTGGCGTGGAGTGTGATCGCCTGTTCCGTGTTCTGCTCACGTTGCCCTTGTCTTTCGCTCCTTCTGCTCTTGTTCACGTTGCTCCGTATTTGTCTCCTGAACATGCCGACCTCCTGCATCGCCGTCTCTGCCACATTCACACTGCTGCCATCTAACGCCTTCTTTGCCTTCGGCATGCCCTTGGCCTTGACCCTGCCACATTTGCTCCACCCTGTTCGACCACCTTTCTTGACTGTGTTAGTCGGAAAATGCACTGTTCCCCTTTCTCCACCTCTGAGTCCACTACCGCTCACCCTCTCGATCTGGTGCACGTTGACGTCATGGGTCCGTTGTCCCATGAATTCCTTGGCGGCTTCGGCCATTACGTCCTGTGCTTAACTGACGACTTCTCTCATTACTGTTGGGTCTTTGTCCTTCGCCACAAAAGTGATGTCACTGATGTCCTTGAGTCCTGGCTCGCGTAGGCTGAACGTGCCTGTCTTCGACCCTTGTGTGTGTCTCGTAGCGATCGTGGTGGTGAGTTCTTTGGTCCTACTTCTTGTTTCCTTGAATTGCATGGTGTCTGGGTTGTATCCTCTGCTCCCTACTCCCCCCAGCAAAATGGTGTCTGTGAGCGTTTGAACTGCACCGTCGCTGATGGTGTTCGCTCTCTCCTCTCTGCCACCGGGCAATCCCCTCTCTTTGCCTTTGAGGCCATGTCCTACATGACTTGGGTCTTGAACCGTGTCCCTCATGGCCCCATTCCCCACTCTGTCACCCCCTTCGAATGCTGGACTGGTCAACTTGCTGACCTTCGCCTTGCTCGCGTCTGGGGGTGTCTTGCCTCTGTGTGGGTCCCCTTAGACCAACGCCGCGGTAAGCTGTCTCCTCGTGATCGGCTGTGCCTCTTTCTGGGAATCTCTCCATTTTGGGACCCCTCCCGGTGCCGTGTCACTGAATCTCATGATGCTCTCTTCTCCAAACACATGTTTGAACGTGATTCTCCCCACTTTGGTGGGTCCCTCTCTCCGCCCTCTTGGGGTGGGGGTAGTCCTCTGCCCTCTGGGCCTCCTGTTCTCCCCTCTGTGCGTCCCTCGCCACCCTCTGTTACCTCGTCAACAGAGCAAAGTTCTCCATCTTTGTCCTCTTCTTCCTCCGCATCCTCTGCTCCTTTGACCTCACCTTCTCCCTGCCACTCTCCCGCCTCTCCTGGTGCTACCTCTCTTGAGCCCTCTGTCTTTCCTATACCCTCTGTCTCCTTTGTTCCTCCAATTGGCGCCATGTCCCCGCCACCATTTCTCTCCCAGCCGTCTGACCCTGTGGCCTCACCACCTCCGTCTGTGCAGCAGCACCCTGCTGCTCCTTCCTCCTCCGTGCGTGTGTTATCCATCCCACTGGTATCACCCTACACTCGTGGTGGGCACCTCAGGGCACTCCCCTCTTAGTCAAAACTCGTGGTCTCTGGTGACCCTGGTCTCCGTGCCCTCGGCCTTGCTACCTCTGCTCTGTCCACTACAGCGTCCGTCATGCACCCCAGCACTGCACTTGGCTACTCGCTTGTCGGGGAGGAGTTCCACTCAACTCTCTCCTCATCTGTAGCTGGGTATGTTGCATCATGCTTTGCTAATGCTGGGCTCTCCCCGCTGTCCCCCGAGCCCCTGACTGTGCATGTAGCACGCACAACCTCAGATTCCTCGTTGTGGGAGCAGGCCATGAAGGCCGAGCTTGATGTACAGTCTGAGCATGGTGTGTACGAGCTTGTCGACCTCCCACTGGGCCGCAAGGTAGTTGCTACCAAATGGGTATACCGTCGCAAGCTGAGTCCTGAAAACACAATTGAAAGGTACAAGGCTCGTCTCACTACAAAGGGATTTTCTCAGATCCCCGGTGTTGACTTTGACAAGACCTTTGCCCCGGTTGGTCGCTACACCACAGCCAGGGCTCTCCTGAATTTAGTCGCTCAGCATGACTGGGAGCTTGAGCAGATGGATGTCAACAATGCCTTCCTCCACGAAAGGTCGGACGGAGAGATCTACATGGTGCAACCATCCGGCTTCTCAGATGGAACAAACCGGGTATGGCGCTTGCGCAAGGCCCTCTATGGCCTGAAACAGTCCCCACGTTGTTGGAACCAGGAGACCACATCGACCCTTGGAAAGGGGAGGTACAAAAGGAGTGCTGTGGACCCCTCGTTTTTCCTCAGTGCCCCCACCAAGCCACTTGTCGCCATTCTTGTCTACGTGGACGACCTCCTCATTGCTTCTCCTGAAACCGCATCTGTCGCGACGGCCAAGGCCCTGCTCAGGCGGTTTACAAGATGAAGGATCTTGGCCCGGCTCGTGTCTTTCTTGGCATGGAGCTAGAAAGGACCGTGGGCGTTGCACTTTGCACGTCCATCAGGCTGCGTATGTACGCAGCCTGGGGGAGCAATTCGCCCCGCTCCTCACATCAGTCCCCACGGCGTCCACTCCCATGACACCCGCTGGTCAGTCCTTACTGAAGTCTTGGGAGGTGTCCATACTGGGAGAGACAGTTGATGTGACCGACTACCTCCGTGTCATTGGCTCCTTGATGTACCTCGCCACGACCACCCGTGCTGATGTGGTATTTGCTGTGAACTTCCTGTCCCAAGTCTCCCAGTGTCCCGGTGAGCGTCATCTTGAGGCAGCATTGCGGGTAGTGCGCTACGCCCTCTCCACCCCTCACATTGGACTGGACTTTCGTGCGCAGCCCTCAGTCGTGGTGGACGGCTTCACAGTCATGATTGGGTGCATGACTCTGCTGCCCGCAGTCGAACGGTATATATCTTCCTGGTCTGTGGCAGTGCAGTCTTCTGGAAAAGTGGCAAGCAAGGGTGTGTTGCTCGGAGCACTCCCAAGGCTGAGTATCTTGCTCTTGGTGCAGGCACGTGTGAGGCTGTCTAGCTATGTCGTTTTCTCCAACAACTACGTGTACCGATCCAATGCATCACTCTGCGCTGTGACAATCAAAGCACAAAGGCCATTGCTGAAAACAACAACATGCATCATTCACGCACCAAGCACATCAATGTGGAGCACCATTTTGTTTGTGAGTGCATTGCCGCTGGCATCGTCCAGGTTGCTTGGGTGGACACGCGGTCTCAGAGAGTTGACTTTCTCTCTAAGGCACTCAGTCGTAATGTCTTCAAAAGTGCTGTTCACTATGTTGCTCTCATCTGTCCACATGACCCAGGTTGATTGGTTCTAGCACATCTCTATCGCCTCTCGTGATCCCCTCTTGTTGTCCTCTCATGTATGTGGGTTGGTTGCCTGCGGGTCATTGGGGAGTGTTGAAGTTTGCTGGCCACTCACAGCTTTATGCCTCTTGCCTCCCACACTGTGCACACACATGTACAGATTAAGTGACAATGGCCCTACCTGGGGAAGCGTTAGGCGTGTTCACTATGACTGGAGCCATGGACGCCCTCAAGCTGCTGCTGGTGCTTGTCCTAGGAGTTCCTTGTGGCACACGCATGGCCGTTTCATGACTCTCTATGATTCTCTGTGATTATGTGATGCGGTCGATGCTAGGGCTCGTACGTTCTCACTGCCGTGCCCTACATCATGTTCTCTTGCCTTGCATGTGCTGGGGGATTTGCATATCTCCTGGGTGATGATCTTGAGGGGGCCACCATGCCGGTCTTGGCCGTGCATAGGTGAGCAGCCACCCTCGGTTATTTTGAGTGGTCGGGCTCGACCCCCGGATGGCGGCACTCGGTCACCCAAGCTTGGTGCTCGTGGTGGGTGTGTGCTCACCGGTACTAACTTCGCTCGCTCCCCTCACACTAATTGTCTTGGTTGAGTGCACCATTCTAATGCAAGTTACCGCATCCATGGCGTGTCTTACGCTACACTGGTCGTTGCGCTCACCCGCCCCATCCCACATGGGTTAACCAAGAAATTTCCCAGCAACTGCACTTATCACTTATGTGACCACATCTAAACAACCGTGGTATGAGGAGGAGGATGCCATAGTCGTCTAATTTTCCTGTAATGAGATTTGTTGAAGAAAATTGCTTGTACTTGTTGACTTTTTCTACCTTTAACTGTTTTTTTTATGACGTGCATCTGGGCCCACCAATTGCTTCGGGACCCACTCCCCTCCCTCTGCCGACCTATCCCCTTCTGGCTATGGTTTGGTACAACCGTACACAACATGTCACTTTGTAAAGAATTCAGGGGACAACAGGATATGAACCTCAATTTACAGCCAGATGAGGCCTTAGTATCCATCGATGAATCGCTCTCATGTTTTGAAAAGTGAATCCAGCCGTAAACTATCAAATCGCATACAAATGTGCATGAAATCGTTCATTGGGCAAGTTGTGGAGCTGAACATAACTCATGGAGATTGAATCATGCTTGCACACGCCGGTGGTTAAAAAATACACAAGAAAGCTGGCAGCTTGCACAGATTACCGTGTGGCAGGGGACGATGCCCAAATGTGGAAATAGTGAACAACATTATTGTTCGGTGGCGTTCATGGACATCAACCACAGGAGTGTAGGGACGTCCAACATGGTTGTCGCGAGGAAGCTGTAGCCTAAAGGGGGAAGGCTGACCGACTGGCCGCAGATGAACTCAAAGGGTCGTGCACGTGTTCATGTTTAGTTGGTGATTGAAATCATTAGTTTTCTTTCACAATGTTGACGTCTCACAATCTGGGACTCCTACTTGTTGGGCATGAACCGGGATGGTTCATAATAAGTGGGGACGAATGTAGCAGGAACGCCGGTTTGGCTTTCCCGCCCCGCGACAACGAGGGAGTGGTTCGCAACCGCCCCGTGTTATTGTGACGGTTGGCCAGTGGCCAACCACTACCTGGCCGTAGGCCGGCTGGCAGGTGGCACGCGGCTGGCCAGGTGATCTGCCTGCTATCGTTGGTGAGCTAGTAGCAGTCGATGGACCTGGTAGCTCAATCGATGGCTACGTGGCCACGTGGGCCTTGAGGGCAAGGCCTGTGGCCTCATGCCCTTGTGCTCCCTCAACCTCCTAGCTAGTGAGAGCAAGCAAGGACGAGGGATAGAGAAAGTGAGCAAGAGGGTGAGGTGTGCGAGGAAAGTCAGCACAAAATTGTCGTATGTGCCTCGCACGTAAAGATTTCGCACCGTCGCGTCACAAAACGACACTCGAGTAGAGTCGAGTACAAAGTACAAGGTTCACAAATGCAAACATTGTGCAAAATCGCAAGTTTGGAGTAAAATCCCCTCCTTGTTTGGGATTTAGAACGAGGGTGCAAGGTTAAAACAGAAATGGGTCTTTTGAGACCCAAAACACTTTAGTCTCCATACATGGGTCATTGATTACGATTGTCCCCAGAGTGACGGAAAGAGGAAAACCTCTCTGTCGAGCATTGGATGCCATTCTGCAAACTATGACGGCGAATTCTGTGCAAGAGGTGGAAACACATCCGTCAGACATGGAGAATAGCCCATGATTTGCATGCACACCTAGGTATGTGATTTACAACCGTTTCATAGTTCCATAATCGGCCAAAGAATGAAGAAACTTGTCCATGAGACTAGCCGAGCAAGAAGCGCAAAAACAACGGAGCTGGAATCGCTCTCTCGTTGATCGGACTCTTTCTCTTGCACTTGTAGAATCATTGAACAATCACTCACTAAGAGGAAAAAAGAGGCAAGCATAGAAAGAAAATCAGAATTGGTGCATCTGTTCAGGCCGTTATTGACAGAGTAACGTGCTTCAAAACAAGAATTAGATTAGTTAATTTGTGGGGTCAAATAGGGAGGATATCCACATGAACAAAGGGTTGACCCCGCCATATCCACGAGCAAAACTCTATGTCTGAAGTATCCAACACTTGAAACGATATAAATGCCATATCTTTCACATTGTTCAACTATTGTGACATATCTAGTATGTACACAACGACAATGCCATACCTGTATGGCGTTCTTGTTTCCGATCTCTGGATATGGCATCATTAAAGTTTAGTTAAAAACAACTTCCCCTAGCTATTTTATGAATGATTGTCCGTCGTTCCAAGATGGCAGTTGCGATCAACACGATGTTCATTCACACTTTTCTCCTTATGTCCAATGGCGTTTTGCCGAACACCACTGGACATAATGGACCGCTATTGGACTAAAGGGCGTCCATTTGCTGGGGAGGTAGTTTCGGTACATAGTACACGGAACGACTCTAACAAACACCCCCACAAACACGTGCCATGTTGTCTGTTTTCCGTATCCATCATGTCAACGTATGAAAGAAAGCTCATTGCCATCGGTCTTCCTTTCCACAGTCTTGTCGATACATGAGTCTCTCGTTGCTCTGGATGACTGTCCAGGTAAGTCGGTACGATATGGCTTTCAGGCCTACACCGCTGTAGGGTACAGTGTGCCATGGTTGAGGATTTCTCCACCCATGAGCCTTGTGAGCGTGGGAACCTCGGCTATATGTTTCCATTTTTTAAAGAATACACCCATTTCACACAGATGGCTGTCCAGGTGTAGTGGGCAGCCTCACGGAGGCATAGGAAATCCGACCCTCCAGTGGTCCCTCTGCCACATGGAATGACGAGCCCACAGCTCAATGAGCCAGGTTTTGTGCCCAAATCCCCCTTCACCCAAACCTTGGTGTATGACGAGGACTGTGAGGATGAGCTCCGTGTCCAAGTGCTCTTGATTTCACCAAAGTAAGGGAGAGAAGCCATCAAGATTTCTCGCCTGAGTCATGCTGCAGGTCAAAATGGTGGCCTTGAATGGTACTGTACCCTAATATCCTTCTGCTGGCATGCTATGTTTTTGTAGTTTCCTCCAATGATGAAGCCTCGGGTCAGGCCCCAAAGTGCAAGAAGGCCGATGGAGTGCTTCCGAATGTCATGGCACTCAAGAACATCGCACAAGCACGTGCCTTCCAAGACTGACCCCTATCTTCTGTGCTTAGGCTAAGATGCATCGCTTCACTTACCATGACTCCACTTCCCGAGCACTGCGTCTGCTGATTTGATCCACTCGAACCTTCTCGGTCTCCTGACTGTCGAGTCTCTCTCAGATAGGGTGATATGTCCTCTCCCTGACTGATGTCTTTATCTGGATGAGGTGGGTCTATAGCCTTAGCCACAAGAGCGAAGTCATCCTGACAGTTTGCCTGTGTCTGGTGATGGATGATCGCATGTCTCGTCAGACCCTTCACACATTACGCTCGGATCATGGTAGTAAGTTCTTAGGCAAGATGGACACCTTCTTTGCTGATCATATTGTTTTTCATCAGCTTTCTTCCCCTACCATTCCACAGCTGAATTACGTGTTTGAGCACTGGAACTGCACCATGGAGGATGCGGTCCATGCCATGCGGGCTGAGTGCAGTCTTCCATAGCCCTTTACCTTTGAGGGGTTTTCCTACATGACGTGGATTTGGAACCGCCTACCGCACGGTCCTCCTCCGAACCATGTTACGCCATACGAGTTGTGGTTTGGCCATCATACCGACCTTCATCTTGCTGGTATCTCGGGTTCCCTAGCCTACGTCTGGTGCACCGAGGACCTGTAGGGGTCCGTCCAAGGTCTAACCTTGGGTTCGCATGTGTGCCTTCCTTGACGTTTCCTGTGGGCAAAGGCCTCGCGCTTTTTGGACCCCACTTGTCACCACATTGTTGAGTCTCGAGACGCCCTCTTCTTTGAGGCTCTCACCTATCATGACCTATCCAGGAAACTGTGGCTGGTCGACCATGTTCTCACATGTGTGGCTTCCCGGCGCATGGGGAATCTAGACATATGGATGGGTCCATCCGGGCCTCCTCTCCTGTGGTCCAGTGATGATGATCCGAGCATTATGGCTGTCTATCCATTGGCCTTGTCGGCTCCCTCTGGTGCACCTGCTTTCATGCCAGTGTCAGTCCCTTTTGGCACACCTGCTGCCTTGTCAGTCTGAATCCCTTCTAGCACACCTATTCTTGTGCCGGTCTTAGTTATATCTGGCACACCTGCTCCCGTGTCAGTCTTAGTCCCTTCTCCCATACCTGCTCCCGTGCCAATCTCAGTTCCTCAGTCGATCGTCCCGCATCCTCTCCCCTTCCCTGTGAGCTTGCAGTCTTTACGGCTGTGCACTAGCTGGCTGCTACGAAGCCAGAGGTGAACATCTTAGCTTTGGACTACTCCCGTTAGCTCGGTGATCGTCTTCGACCATTGGCCTCCGAGGCACAGCGGACAGTCGATTGGGCACCTAGACGCTCCACTTGATGTGTTCAGAGTGGCGATCTTGGCACGAAGGCCCTTAGCCTAAGTGTCCAGGTAGAATACACTTATGTGCACTAAACCTTCCCTTTTAGTCACGAGTTGGTCTCACAAGAGTTCTCGGTCGCTTGCAATGCCGCAGCAAACCTTGTCGCGGTGAGACCGAGTCTGGAGGCGTGTGTCTTAGCCATTCAGAGCTCTCCCTCAACAATGCCTGATTGAGGCACATTGAAGGAGAAACTCTCGGCTCAGGATGAAGATTTGTGACATACTAATTGTGAGGATGAGTTGAGAGCCATCCGTGAGCACAATGTCAATGATCTTGTCGTCCTCTAGCTGGGACGGAAGGCTGGATAGGCCAAGTCGATCTTTCACAAGTGGCACACATGATCGCTACAAGGCCCGCTTGACGGCCAAGGGATTCTCACATGTTGAGAGTGTGCATTTCATTGACACCTTAGCACCCGTTGGACGCATGACCACCACTCGCGCTCTATTTGGGGTTGTTGTTCACCACGACTGGGAGCTACGCTACATGGATGTGAACGACAGTCTCCTCCATGGCACCCTAGAGAAGGAGATCTACATAGTCTGCCACCTGGTTTTGAGGTCAATGATAAGGACTGGAGTTTCTGCAAGGCCTTTTCCAGTTTCAAATAGTGACCCACGTGCTTGAACCAGGAGATCATTGACACACTAAAACGCGCCGGTTACGTGTAGAGTGACGCCAACAATTTCCTAATTCATAGACGGACAACTGAGAGTTTCACTGTCATCCTGGTCCACGTGGACGACTTCCTGATTGCGTCTCCTTCCATGGAGGCCGTGAAGGAGATCAAGGTAGTCCTTAAGGATGCCAATAGGATGAAGAACCTTGGTCTTGCAGCTGTGTTTCTCGGGATGGAGATCGTACGTGGTCATATGCAAAGGAAAATCTTGCTACATCAGGCACGTTACAGCCACGTTGTTGGGGAGAAAATTGTTGAAATCCTTGGTGCAGTTTGCATAGCGTCCAACCCCATCACACTTGAAGAGAAGGATGCTCTGAAGGTGGATGATCCAACACAGTTGGGAGAGACAACGGTTGTGATCTTGTACTTGCGCTTGATTGTATCCTTCATGTTCTTGGCCACTACTAAACGACCCAGCATTGCCTTCACCTTCAACCTCGTTGTAAACATTTCATAGTGTCCTCGGGCGAGAGCCCTTTACGCGGCTGTGCAAGTGGTGTGTATCAGAATAATGGAGACAGCTGTGAGAGTAGCAGCAGAAGCAGGTAGAAGCAGAGAGTACTAGAAAACATGTATATCCTGAGGGAGACAAGGAGCAATGCAGGGAGTTAGTCGCAGAGGCTCGATAGAGGAGTTGCGGATTGAGGTTGGACCGGTAGACGATGAGAGAAACGTTGTAGTAGAGTGTGCAGGCTTGATGGGACGAGCCATGCGCTAAGCAAGGCTGAGCAAAGAAGCAAGGCTGACGGAGCAAAGAGCTGCGAAGATGAGGGATCGGAGTAGATGGTGATGGAAGAGAGAGCAGTGAGGGAGCAGAGAGAAGACACGACGGCGAATTTGCGGAACCAAAGGCAAATAGGATGAAGAGACTGTTTTGGGTTAAACTCGAGGGAATGAATATCCTCGGTTTACACACGCAGAACAAGATAAATGAGCATAACAACGACGTATTTCTGGTAGCTAGACGCAGGTGACAGGTGTCATATCATTAGGAAATAGCTTGACCGTTGGGTGAACGGTGACTGGACCAATACACCGCTTAACCAAGGTGGTTTGATCCTAGGACCTGAACCATTATTGAGAACCTTGATATTCCTCCTTCTGTTGTCAAGCATTTATGCTGACACCCACCTTGAAGCTTGTCAAGAGAAATAGTGTTTCTTGATGATGTGGAACAGGATTGGTTGATCAATAGTAATGCTTGTAGTATTCTTCCCCAATAGAGGACGTAGGAGTGCAAGGCTGTTGATCAGTTTATCGTATTTCTGTTTCTTCTTCAACTTTCTTGTGGTCTCTGATGAATGGTCGTAGCCGGATGCGTCGTTCCTGCTCAAATAGACTGTATGGAGGAGGATCAAGGGGAGCGGGACGTGGTACATGGGGATGTGCTCCTCATTTAGTGCAGTGGTCCTTGATTGCTTGCATAGTCCGGGGAAGAGGTTGATGCCGATGTGCTTCAGTAATGTGATGGAATTCCACATTGTTAGTGAGATAGAGAAGGCGCAGCAGCTGGGTTTGGGCTTCTTCGTAGTCGCGTCGCACTTGCGCCGACCTGTGGGTTTCCGTGCTTCCTCTGTTCCAAAGGACATCAAGGAGGTTGAATCCATGGATGTCTACACAAGAGGCTTCTTGTCGAAGTCGATGTCACCATCATGGGAAGTTATGACTCCCATCGGCATTGATCCTTAGCCAGTCAATGCTGTGATTAAGGGAGGTGACTTTATTAAATGGTAATGGTAATGGTAACGGCAATGGTTTGTCGTCAGGCTACCATGAGGGACGAGTTGTTGTTATGGAGGATGGAAGTCGCTGCCACTGCGCCGCGCACAAGGGAAGCTCTCTCGCAGTCGTGCCTCTGTGTACAGGACAGGATGAGATGTCAGTACACAGTAGTGATGTGAGGGGATGATGAAGATGATGAGGTTTTGAGGAGATGATGAGGAGCATGTGGTGGACGAGTGATGTAGTAGATACAGAGGCGAGACCTTGTATGGTACGGATAAAATCGGGCTAGGCACAGGTCACCGCGAGATTAGCAGTTTGACTGGGCTGATCCTTTTGCCGAGTTGATGATGCAAAGGATAGCGGATGGGCGGTGAATGAGATAAGTGGGTGTAGGGGCGAGACCACGTGCGCTGCTGGATTGAGAGATACATTGTGGCAAGGGGAAGGCGGTAGCCAATGCGTCGCGAGAAATCTGCTGCTGGCGTGGGTGCGGGCCACTGTGAGATTGGCATCTGGAACGTGCAGATCCTTGTGCTGGCCACAAATGCTGATAATTGCTATTGATAATGAGGAGGTGGATGATTGATGAATTGTGGGTGCAGAGACGAACCACGTGCACTGCGAAGAAGAATCGGCATGGATGCAGGTCACCGTGAGATTGGCGGTTCGACCGGGCAAATCTTGTGCCAAGCTGATGATGAAGATGAAGTGAGAATGAAGAGAGCTTCACAATGCAGGTTGAATCACTAAAAACGGTGAAGTGTGGAGGAAGAATAAAACAAAACTGTCATGGCCACAAGTAAAAGCTTTGGACACCAAGTGTCGAGAGTGAACAGAAACGAGGGGCAGGGAGCGAAGCACAAATTTTGTGCTTCGCTCGTCGCTTGGCCGGGCAGCGAGGCCTGCCGGCTGAGCGAGCTCGCTCTCGCTAGTCGAGGGCGAATCTCGCCCCTAGGCCGAATTCTCGGTCAACTACCCACACGGGCTTTCCTAGCCTATGTCATGCAAGAATCTAGGACTAGTCTAGGTCTCTTTGCAAAACCATCAAGTATATCCCTACAGAGTCAAAGCCTAATCCAGGTTTGGTAACACCTAGTGCCCATGTGAACGAATGGAGCATGGGCATGCGACTGAGCTGGAGCCGAGGCACGTGAGTCACGAGCGGCAGCATATGGAGGGTGCTGCGCCTGATGCGTGTGAAGCACGAGCTCATCATGCGTCGTCTCCAGTCTCATGGTCGGCACGCCCTGCGCACTCACATCCACCCAAAAGTAGGATATGTACACGGATTAACACACCCCCTTGGATGTGAGTGCCGTGGGCATGCAGCCAAGTTGGTGCAGTTGAGAGGTAAGGTTTGATGAGGGAAGTGCTTTGGTGAGGAAGTCTGACAACTGAGCGTTGCCCGCAATGGGGCACACCTGAACAATCCCTGCTTCAACTGCTTCTCGCACAAAGTGATGCTCGACGGTGATATGCTTAGTACGTGGGTGCAGTACACCGTCATTCTCAGCAATCTGTCGTGCTGCTGAGCTATCACTGTACAATGGTGTGGCATGCGCAGTCAAGCCCAATTCTTCAAGCAACCGTCCCAGCCATATCCCCTCGCATGCAGCCTCACCCAATGCCATGTATTCAGCTTCATCCACACTACATGCCGCACACGACTGTTTTGCACTCCTCCATGAAACAGCCATACCCCACACACGGAAAACATACCCCCCTCGACTGCGTGCAACACGATTGCGGGCATAGTCACTGTCACAATACCCATCCAAGAGAGGTGCTGAGGAGGGAGAGATGACCAGACCGACATCGGCAGTGTCCAACACATAACGGAGCAATTTCAGCAAGGCCTTGTGATGCGCACTGCATGGTTGCTGACTGAACTGGGCCAAGGTGTTCACAGCGCATGCAATGTCAAGTTGTGTTGTGGATGCCAAGTAGGAGAGACTGCCTGTGATCTGTTGATAGAGTGTTGGGTCACTGTCAGGTCCGTAATCTGTGGTGCGTGTGTCAAGCAAATGTGCATAGACGTCAGGGCTCATGGCTGACTGTTGCCGTGGCAAGTGTTGCACGAGATGATGAAAGCGTGCAGTCAGATGGGCAACAAAGCGTCGTTGATGCAGGGTCAGTGTGCGTGCGGGTCTGTCTCGTGTGATGGTCATGCCCACGAAGCTGTGCGCTTCACCAAGGTCAGTCATGCGGTAGTGTGAGGTGAGCAGTGACTTTTTTTGTGAGATGAGCGGGAGCGAAGGGGAAAGGATCAACAGATCATCCACATAGACAAGCAATGCAATAGGCTCTGTACCCTGCCACCGCAGGAACAGAGAGGGATCAGAGATGCTTTGGGAGAATCCGCCGCGTTCCAGAGTACGTCGGATCTCTTTGTTCCAACACCTGGGAGCTTGCTTCAATCCATACAGTGCTTTCAACAACAGCCATGCACGATCAGTTCCATCCTCAAACCCTTCTGGTTGTTTCACATACAGTAAATCCTCAAGAGGACCATTCAGGAAAGAATTTTTCACATCCATTTGATGTATTTCCCAATCGTCATGTGCCGCCACAGCCAGCAAGGTACGGCTGGTGCCATACTTGCTGACTGGGGCGTACGTGACTATAAAGTCTTGTCCGGGGATTTGATGAAAACCTTTGGCAACCAGACAAGCCTTGTATTTCTCAATCATGCCTGGCAGATTTCTCTTGAGTTTGAACACCCACTTTAGATCAATTGCTTTTCTTCCTGGTGGCAATGGCACGAGCTGATACACATCATGTTCCAACAGTGCATTCAACTCAGCCACCATAGCTTTTTCCCACTGTGCTACGTCCGGTCGATCCCTTGCTTCTATCACTGTGAGAGGTTCTACAGCTGTGGTTTCCACAGGGGCAGGCCCCACCATGTGGTAGAACCGTTTGTAATCCACACGTGCCAAGTTGCGTGCAGACTGACGAACAGGCTCAGTGTCTGCTGGATGAACCTCGACCATACTTTCCAATGGTGGGACTGGTGCCAAGCCAGGTGGTGAGGGTGTTGTGTGTGATGCTGTGCTAGCCAGGTCAGTTGGTGTCAACAGATCTGTGGGGACTGGGGATGCCACAGGTACACCATGCGACTGTTGTGCAACAGGTGAGGTGTGACGCACAGGACGTGGTACAAAGACAGGGACACTCACATATTCCGGGTAGTGGTGTGGAGATGGAATTTGCGGGGCATGTCGTAGGGTACGAAATGTCTTGTATGGCATGTGCTCTAGGAAGGATGCATCTCGACTTTCAATGAAACTGTGATTGGTGGGGTCCCAGAATCTCCATGCCTTGGAGGCATGGGATACTCCCACAAACACACACCATCTGCCTCGTGGACTGAGTTTGTGATTTCTTTGAGGCTGAGCGAACCACACATGCGCCATGGTTCCCCAGACCCGTGCCGGTCTCAGGTCGGCCTTCTCTTGAAACCAGTGCTCCCAGGGCGTCACTAATTTGGGCAGTGGACCCTGAGGGATGCGGTTCCAAACCCATGTTACATATTTTACTGCCTCTTCCCAAAACCCAAAGGACAGACCGGACTCGCCAAGAAGGGTACGCAAGGCATCTCCCAAGGTCCTATGCCATCTCTCTGCAACCCCGTTTTGTTGGGGCGTGTAGGGAGCGGTGGTCTGATGCTCTATGCCTCTTGCCTTGAGTTCAGAGGCAAGAGATCCAAGGAATTCGCCGCCTCTGTCCGTGCGCAACTTCAGCNCTGAGTTTGTGATTTCTTTGAGGCTGAGCGAACCACACACACGCCATGGTTCCCCAGACCCGTGCCGGTCTCAGGTCGGCCTTCTCTAGAAACCAGCGCTCCCAGGGCGTCACTGATTTGGGCAGTGGACCCTGAGGGATGCGGTTCCAAACCCATGTTACATATTTTACTGCCTCTTCCCAAAACCCAAAGGACAGACCGGACTCGCCAAGAAGGGTACGCAAGGCATCTCCCAAGGTCCTATGCCATCTCTCTGCAACCCCGTTTTGTTGGGGCGTGTAGGGTGCTGTGGTCTGATGCTCTATGCCTCTTGCCTTGAGTTCAGAGGCAAGAGATCCAAGGAATTCGCCGCCTCTGTCCGTGCGTAACTTCAGAAATCTTTGATTCGTTTGGCGTTCCGCCAGGGCTATCCATTCAACAATCGCACGCTGAGCATCAGCTTTTGTTTTCAACAAGAAGGCCCAGCGAAAACGACTGTAATCGTCAGTCAGGGTCAAAACATACACTGAGCCATACTGCACGGATGGCATGGGCATGGGCCCAGTGACATCGGCATGCACCAGCGCGAGAGGAGAAGTGCTCTCCCTCTCCGAGGTGGGGAATTTCTGTCTGTGTGATTTTCCTTCCTGACACTCAAGACATGCTCCTGGTTTCAGACCATGCTGACAGTCAGTGGGCAGGAGTCTGTGTGCAGGAGTGTGCTTCATGAGGTCAGCAACTAGTGCCGTGTTAATGTGTGCAAGACGACGGTGAATGAGATCAGTGTGTTGTCCGTCAACTGTGGTTGTGACATGTGCTTGTGCTCGGGATATGGGCACAGGAGGAAAGAGAGTGATTCTGTACAGCATGTCATCGTGCAATGGTCCATCAGCCAGCAAGGACCCAGAGGCATCAAAAAGCATGCATCGTTGCTTTTGAGTTATCGTGGACACATTCGATTGCCTGTCTATCTGTCCTCCCGAAAACAGATTCACCTTCAGCTTGGGAACATACAACACACCAGTCAGCCACAGTACCCCCCCCTGGCGCCTGAAGAGCCATAGTCCCCACACCTTCAACAGCAAGCACCTCACCCGACCCAGTTTTCACCCCTTCAACATCATGTGTGGCATAAAATGACGTAAACAACTGGCGATGAGGTGACATGTGATAGGACGACACTGTGTCATACAACCACTCGTGCATGGGCAGTGCATGGGATGTAGTGATATGCGTGTGTCCGAGCCGCTGACCTGCTGCCTGCGGTGCTGCTGTCGGCTCGGGTGGCTGCAGCTCTGTGCTTGGGAGCCATCCAGCATACTGAGGCGGTGGAGATGGCTCCTGTGTCATTGCCATGTCTGCATACACGCGCTGCGCCTACTCAGGTGCGGGAACTGCCACTGTGGGCTGCGGGTGCATGTAGTACGCGGGAGGCAAGATGGACGGCTGCACTGCCTGCTGCATCATCGGCTGCATCATCGGCTGCATCACCGGCTACATCATCGGCTGCATCATCGGCTGCATAGTCGGCTGGAGCTGAGGTGGTCCAAATGTGGCTGCAGCTGTCGGTGTGGGCGCACGTGACCCAAGGTGACTGGGTGCTCCCCATGTGGGAGGGGACAGTGGTCCCATGGTAGGTGGACGCAACTGCTGCTGATAGGGCTGCTGCTGATACTGCTGCTGCTGTGGGTTCATGATGCGCTGCAGCACGGGACAAGCACGCCAGTAGTGACCGGGCTGACGACAGTAGTTGCAGGTACGGGTGCCAGTGTCTCGTCCACATCCGCGACCTCTACCGCTCTGGCCACCACGTCCGCCTCCACCACTGTGCCCTCCCTACCCGGTCATGGTATGGAGAGCCCCAGGCATCTGATGTGTGAAGGCAGTGGCAGTGAAAGTGCCAGCCTCTCGATCCTCACCTCGGAGGATGTCCTCGTAGTTCCTTAATTATTCAAACACCGTTGACAGGTCAGTGCTCTCAGTGTCTGCAACGCGAAGGCGTCGCAGCAGGTCACGACGAAATTCCTTGTATGGCTCACCAAGGTGGAGCAGTACTGGATCCAGCCACTCCAGAACGGTGCATGAAGCACCCAGTCTAAGAATCCGGCGCCTGATGTCCATCGCCGCATCCCAGTACTCGGCAATAGGCGCATCAGGCTTTGGGTAGAGACGACAAAGCTTGTCACGCAGCATGATAACCAGTGCCATTCCCTGCTCCTCCTTGCGCGTCACTAAGCACTGCCACGCCTCGGAAGGACGGTGAGCTCCACTGCGAGGGTTAGTTGGATCCTCTCCTTGCCCGCCATACCAAAAGTGACAAACGGCGTAAGACTGGTCGTCGGGAAGAGCGCGCGTCAAAGCGTTGAAGGCACGGAAGAGGGTACGGTCGTCTACCTCGTCCGGTGGTGGGTTGAGGTATAGTTCCTCGAGTCCATGCTCGGCCGCCCACGCGAGGAACACGTCTTTCCATGCAAGGAAATCACGTGTTCCTAGTGGTGGGGGAGTCAGGTCCTTGTGAAGTGCAATCTTGTTAAGGTCACTCCATGTGACAGCCGCTGCCGAGGTAGCCGTGTTTGCACTCCCGCCACCCCCGTTACTCCGCCTCGCGGACCGTTCACCACTCATGATGACCTTGGTCCTGCGTACTCCTCTCAGCTTAGTACGCAAGGCGTCGGCGCCCCCTTGCCCTGGACTGTGCGCAGCTCCTTACGGGGACCACCGATAGCCACGTGGCCCGTGGTGTCCACCCTTGCCGCCGCTTCCTTTCCTTTGCACCTTCCTTTGGCCTTGCAGGCCCTAGGTGCCTTCTCTACCTCCGTCATTGTCTTGCGACCTGCCCTGTTCCAATCACGCACGTCCCTGACTTGCTAGATTGCCAAAAACGTGTTTTTGCCTCTTGCGGCCGTTTTGGACGATTCAGAAATTCCCCTTCGCTCCCATAACCGCAGGCTGACGGACCTGCTCTGATACCATGAGAATGAAGAGAGCTTCACAATGCAAGTTGAATCACTAAAAACGGTGAAGTGTGGAGGAAGAATAAAACAAAACTGTCATGGAAGTAAAAGTTTTCGACACCAAGTGTCGAGAGTGAACAGAAAAGATGGGCAGGGAGCGAAACACGAATTTCGTGCTTCGCTCGTCGCTCGGCCGGGCAGCGAAGCCTGCTGGCCGAGCGAGCTCGCTCTCGCTAGTCGAGGGTGAATCTCGCCCCTAGACCGAATTCTCGGTCAACTGCCCACATGGGCTTTCCTAGCCTACGTCATGCAAGAATCTAGGACTAGTCTAGGTCTCTTTGCAAAACCATCAAGTATATCCCTACAGAGTCAAAGCCTAATCTAGGTTTGGTAACACCTAGTGTCCATGTGAACGAATGGAGCATGGGCATGCAACTGAGCTGGAGCCGAGGCACGTGAGTCACGAGCAGCAGCATATGGAGGGTGCTGCGCCTGATGCGTGTGAAGCACGAGCTCATCATGCGTCGTCTCCAGTCTCATGGTTGGCATGCCCTGCGCACTCACATCCACCCAAAAGCAGGATATGTACACGGATTAACATGAAGCGGAGCATTTGATGATGAAGTTGGACGCAGGTGCGGAACCACGTGCTTTGCGGAAAATGGTGAGGATGACTGGGATGATGATGATGTTGAGGGGTGGTCAAAGGCAGATACTGAGGTGGAAGCTGATGCAGGTGGATGATGATGATGCGGAAGTGGGGGTAGATGAGGCTGACGAAACTGATGAAGGGCTGATGTTGAAGTGGAAGATGGATGTGGGAAGGTGATGATACGATGAAGTTGAGGAGTCGATGCTGGTGAGGGGGAGGACGGGGCAGAGCGGAGGAGATGCGGAGAAGGAGGAAGAGGCTGTGGATGCTGAAAAAGCAGGGAGATCCTCTGTAGTCAGGAGAGTGATGGCTTGTGCCCCCAGTTGGCCCAAGACGGACGGGCAAGAAGACTGGTGGTGTCTGATATCCTAACAGTAGGAGGAGTACTGTTGCAACAGTGGCGGTTCGAGAGGAGTAGAGTCGTCAGAGGAAGTAAGGAATGTGACGGATTGTTCCCTAGTTTGCTTGAGTCATGAGCAGGAAGACTAATGGTGTCCCATGTCCTGTCCTTTGATGATGTTCTGTTGCTGTGCGGACGAGATGAAGCGGTGCAGAAGAGTGGTTCAAGGAGATGATGCAAGAGCAAAGGAGGAGAAGGCAACGGGTGATGATGGTATTGACAGAGCAGAGTACGGCGGATACGGCAGTAGGAGGAGGTTAGAGGAGTGAAGGCGCTACGGTGACGGAGGCGGAGAATGAAGATGTAATCGTGCCACTCAATCACAGAGATTGTTAGAAGAGATGGGAATAAGGAGCAAGCAGGCAGAGTCTGCAGGACTAGAGGTTAGTGGAGAGCAGGGTAGGCAAATAGAAGAACAAGGAGGAGCACCAGGAAGCTTTGATGAAGATGGTGACAGAGAGCGGCTCAAGAGCTGCTTGCGGTTGTTGATGGCAGAGTGTCACCGGACGTTACCACGGGCGTGTGATTGGACACAGAGCTTGGTCACGACATCAAAAAGGACACCACAGCTTGGGAAGTGGTTGAAACGACGCTGCTGACATCAGCAGTTGAGGAAGCTGAAAGGTGTAGGATGGCAGCGATGATGAGCGTAGGTGAGATGGTAGAGAATGGCGATGGAAGTAGAGACACCATCACGGGGTTAGGAGGAACCAGGCAGTATCACTTGAAGCTCTGATACCATGTCAGAGTAATGGAGACAATGGTGAGAGTAGCGGTAAAAGCAGGTAGAAGCAGAGAGTTCCAAAAAACATGAATATGCGGACGAAGACAAGGAGAAATACAGGGAGTTAGTCGTAGAGGCTTGATAGAGGAGTTGCAGATTGAGGTAGGACCGGTAGAAAGTGAGAGAAATGTTGGAGTATAGAGTACAGGCTTGATGGGTTGAGCAATACGTTAAGCAAGGCTGACAGAGTGAAGAGCTGCAAAGCTGAGTGCTCTGAGTGGATGGCAATGGAAGAGAGAGCAGTGAGCGAGCAGAGCAAAGACACGGCGGTGAAGCCGCAGAACCAAAGGCGAACATGATGAAGAGACTATTACGGGTTAAACTCAAGGGAACATCCTCGGTGTATGCACGCAGAACATGACAAAGGGGCATAGCAACGGCATCTTTCAGCTAGCCGGACGCGTGTAACAGATGTCACATTATTAGGGAATAGCTTGACCGTTGGGAGAACGGTGACCGGACCGATACACTGCTTAACCAAGGTGGTTCGGTCCCAGGACCTGAACCGTTATTGAGAATCTTGATGTTCCTCCTATTGTCAGGCCCTCATGCTGACAGTGCGGTACGTGGTCTCCACACGGTACCTTAGACTAATTTCTCCATGGTAGTGTACGGTGGAAATCGACGGCTATATAGATAGTGAATGGGCGTGGAGCCCTGATGGGTGTAGTTGGACAGGCTACGTGTTCCTATTGGGTGTCACAGCTGTTTCGTGGCGTAGTAACAAGCAGGGTTGTATCACATGTAGCTCATCAGAGGTTGAGTTTGTTTCACTAGGGGCTAAGGCATTTGAGGTAGTGTGGATGCAACGTCTGTTTTGTGAGTTGCGTCAGTTTGTGCCTTGCGTCATTCTGCGCTATGACAACTAAAGTGCCCTTGCAATTGTAGAGAACTTTGGTGTGTTTCATGCATGCACGAAGCACATTGTTCTTTAGCATCACGTTGTGCAAGATCTTGTTTAGGGACTGGTGATCTCTGTCATCTGGGTCGCCACATCTGGGTTGTAGCTAGTGCCCCACCGAGGCCCAACTAGGACGCAACTAGAGCGTTAGTCGGGCGCAACTAGGGCTCAAGTAGGGTGCGACTAGGGCACAAGTAGGGCGCAAGTACAGCACAATTATAGCACAACTAGGAAGCAATTAGGGCGCAACTAGGGCGTTTCTAGTGTCCACTGGAGGTGCAACTAGGGCGCAACTAGGGGGCAGTTCAGGCGCAACTAGGACACAAGTAGGGCGCAACTAGGGCGCAACAAGGGCGCAACTAAGGTGCAAGTAGGGCACAAGTAGGGCGCAAGTCGGGTGTAACTAAGGCGCAACTAGGGCGCAACTAGGGTGCAAGTAGGGCACAAGTAGGGTGCAAATAGGGTGCAACTAGGGTACAATTAGGGCTTAACTAGGGTGCAACGTCGATGTAAATAGGTTTCAAGTAATACACAACTAGGGCGCAAGCAGGGTGCAACTAGGGTGCAACTGGGACAAATGTAGGGCGTAACTAGGGCATAGCTAGTTCCCAACGAAGGCGCAAGAAAGGTGCAACTAGGGCGCAAGTAGGGTGCATGTAGGGTACAAGTAGGGTGTAAGTAGGGCATATGTAGGGCGCAACAAGGGCGCAACAGGGGTGCAACTAGGACGTAGCTAATACTCAAGTAAAGCGTAACTAGGGCGCAACTTTGGCGCAGCTAGGGCACAACTAGGATGCAACTAAGGCGCAACTAGGACGCAACTAGGGCGCATCTAGGGCGCAATTAGGGCGCAACTAGGGCCTAACTAAGGCGTAGCTAGTGTCTAATGGAGGCTCAACTTGGGCACAAATAGGGCGCAAGTAGGGCGCAACAAGGGCCCAACAAGGGCACAACTAGGGTGCAACTAGGACGCAACTAGGGCACAAGTAGTGCGCAAGTAGGGTGCAACTAGGGCGTAAGTATAGCACATTTAGGGCCCAACTAGGCCGCAACTAGGGTGTAAGTAGGGCGCAAGTTGGGTGCAACTATGGCACAACTAGGACGTAACCAGGGCTCAAGTAGGACGCAATTAGGGCTCAAGTAGAGCGCAACTAGGGTATAACTAGGGAGAAAATAGGGCGTAAGTAGGGCACAAAGACAACGAAAGTACGGTGTAACTAGGAAGAAACTAGGGTGAAACTAATGGCGCAAGATGGGCGCAAGTAGGACGCAACGAGGGTGTAACTAGGGCGCAACTAGGGCGCACGTAGGGAGGAACTAGGGCGCAACCAGGACGCAGCTATGTCGCAAGTAGCGCGGAAGTAGGATGCCAGTAGGGAGCAACTAGGGCGCAAGTAGGGTGCAAGTGGGGGGCAAGTAGGGTGCAACTAGGGTGAAACTAGGGCAAAACGGGGACACAACTAGGGTGGAACTAGGTCATAGCTATGCCCAACTGAAGCGCAACTAGAGCGCAACTAGGACGCAAGTTGGGCACAACTAGGGCGCAAGGAAAGCCTAACTAGGGCGCAAGTAGGATGCAAGAAGGGCGCAAGTAGGACACAACGATGACGCAACTAGGACGCAACTAGGGCGAAGCTACATTCTAATTGAGGCGCAACTAAGGTACAACTAGGGCGCAAGGAAGGTGCAACTAGGGTGCAAGTAGGGTGCAACTAGGGCGCAACTAGGGCGTAACTAGGGTGGAACTAGGACGCAAGTAGGGCGCAAGTAGGGTGCAGTAGGGTGCAAGTAGGATGCAACTAGGGTGCATGTATGGTGCAACTAGGGCGCAACTAGGAGGAAACTAGGGTGCAAGTAGGGCACAAGTACGGCGCAAGTAGGGCACAACTATGGCGCAACTAGGGCACACCTAGGGTGCAAGTAGGCCGTAAGTAGGGTGCAAGTAGGGCACAAGTAGGATGTAACTGGGGTCCAACTAGGGCGCAACTAGAGCGCAACTGGATTGTAGCTAGTGCCCGCCTGACGTGCAACTAGGACGCAACTAGGGCGAAACTAGGGTGCAAGTAGATGCAAGTAGAGCGCAAGTAGGGCGGATATAGGGTGCAAATAGGGTACAACTAGGGCGTAGCTAGTGTCCAATTGAGGCGTAACTAGGGTGCAACTAGAACGCAATTAGGGCGCAACTAGGGCGCTAGTAGGGTGCAACTAGGGTGCAAGTAGGGCACAAGTAGGGCAAAAGTAGGACACAAGTAGGGCGCAAGTAGGACGCAACTAGGGTGCAACTAGTGTACATGTAGGGCTTAAGTAGGGCACAAGGAGGGTGCAAGTAGGGTGCAACTAGGGCGGAATAAGGGCACAACTAGGGTGCAAGTAGGGTGTAAGTAGGACATATTCAGGGTGCAACTAGGGAACAACTAGGGCACAAGTAGGGCGCAACAATGGCGTAACTAGGATACAACTAGAGCATAAGTAGGGCGCAAACAGGGCACAACCAGGATGAAACTAGGGCGTAGCTAGTGCCCTATTGAGGTGCAAGTAGGGTGCAAGTAGGCCGCAAGTAGGGTATAAGTTGGACACAACTAGGAGAGAAGTAGGGTACAAGTAGAATGCAAGTAGGGAGAAAGAAGGGCACAAGTAGGGCGTAATCATGGTGCAAGTAGGGCGGAAATAGAGTGCAACTAGGGTACAAATAGGACGTAAATAGGGTGCAAATAGGATGCAACAAGGGCGTAAGTAGGGTGCAAAAAGGGTGCAAGTAGGGCGCAAGTGGTGTGCAACTAGGGAACAACTAGGACACGACTAGGGTTTAAATAGGGTGATAGTTGGACGCAACTGGGGCGCAAGTAAGGTGTAACTAGGGCACAAGTAGGGCGCAAGTAGGCTGCAACTGGGGTGCAAGTAGGGTGCTACTAGGCCGCAATTAGGGTGCAAGTAGGACGGAACCACGGCACAACTAGAGCACAACCAGGCACAACTAGGGCACAGCTAGGGCATAGCTAGTGCCGTATTTTAAACGCAACTAGGGCGCAAGTAGAGCGCAACTAGGGTGCAACTATGGCACAACTAGGGTACACTAGGGTGCAAGTAGAGCGCAAGTAGGGTGCAACCAGGACACAACTAGGGCGCAACTAGAGTGCAACTAAGGTGCAAGTAGGGTGCAAGTACAGTGCAACTAGGACGCAACTAGGGCAAAACAAAGGCGCAAGTAGGGGGCATGTAAAGCACAACTAGGGCGCAGCTTGGGCACAACTAGGGCGCAACTAGGGTGCAACAAGGACATAGCTAGTGCCTTACTGAGGCACAACTAGGGCACAACAAGGGTGCATAAAGGGTGCAAGTAGGGCGCAAGTAGGGTGCAACCAGGACACAACTAGGGGACAAGTAGGGTGCAAGTAGGGTACAACTAGGGCACAAGTAGGACGCAACTAAGGTCCAAGTACAGCACATGTAGGGCACAACTTGGGCACAACTAGGGAGCAAGTAGGGTGCAGGTAGGACGCAACTATGACAAAACTAGGGGGTAACTATGGCACAAGTAGGGCATAAGTAGGGTGCAACTAGGGGGCAACTAGGGTGCAACTAGGTTGCATCTAGGGTGTAACTAGGGTGCAAGTAGGGTGCAACTAGGACGCAAGTAGGATGCAACTATGGCACAAGTACCGCGCATCTAGGGTACAACTAGGGTGTAACTAGGGTGAGAGTAGGGTGTAAGTTGGGCCCAAGTAGGGTGCAACTGAGGCGCAAGTAGGGCACAAGTATGGTACAACTAAGGCGCAACTAGGATGCAAGTAGGACATAAGTAGGACACAAGTAGGGCGTGAGTAGGGCGCAACTAGGGTGCGACTATGGTGCAAGTAGGGCGCAAGTAGAGCACAACTGGTGCACAATTAGGGCACAACTAAGGTGCAACTAGGGCACATCTAGGACGTACGAAGGACGTAGCTTGTGCCTAATTGAGGTGCAATAAGGGTGCAACTACGGCGCAACTAGGGCGCAGGTAGGGTACAAGTAGGGCTCAACTAGGGCGCAACTAGGGCACAACTAGGGTGTAACTAGTGCCCAACGGATGCGTAACTAGGGCACAACTAGGGCGAAACTAGGGCATAGCTAGATCGTAGGAAGGACACAACAATAAAGTAGGGCGCAAGTAGGCACAAGTAGGACATAAGTAGGACGCAACTAGGGCGCAACTAGGGTGCAAGTAGGGCGCAATTGAGATGCAACTAGGGTGCAAGTAGGGTGTCAGTAGGCGCAACGAAAGGGCAACTAGGGTGCAACTAGGGCACAAGTAGGGCGCAAGTACGGCACAAGTAGGGTGCAACTAGGATGCGACAACGGTGCAAGTAGGGCATAAACAAGGCACAAGTAAGGCGCAACTAGGGGGCAACTAGGGTGCAACTAGGGCGCAAGTAGCGTGCAAGTAGAGCATAACTAGGCGAGAGCTAGGCTACAAATAGGACGGAACTTGGACGCAACAACTTGGGCGTGGCTAGTGCCCAACCGAGGCCTATTTCGGGTGTAACTAGGGCGCAAGTAGGGCACAAGTAAGGCGCAAGTAAGGAGCAACTAGGGCGCAAGGAGGACGCAACTGGGGTGCAAGTAGGACACGAGTAGGAAGCAAAAAGGGCACAACTAGGCCACAACTGAGGTGCAAGTAGGACGCAACTAGGGTGCAACTAGTGCGCAATTAGGGCACAACTAGGGCGCAACTAGAGTGTAGCTAGTATCCAACTGAGGCTCAAGTAGGGTGCAACTAGGGTGCAACTATGGCACAATAAGGACGCAAGTAGGACGCAAGTAGGGTACAAGTAGGAGGCAACTAGGGCGCAGCTAGAGCGTAAGTAGAACGCAAGTAGGGCGCAAGTAGGATGCAACTAGGGCGCAACTAGGGTGCAAGTAGGGCAGGAGTTCGGTACAACTAGGACACAAGGGTGCAACTAGGGCGCAAGTAGGGTGTAGCAAGAATCCAACTGAGGCATAACTAGGGCGTAACTAGGGCGCAACTAGGGTGCAACTAAGGCGTAACTAGGGCGCAACTAGGACGCAAGACGGGCGCCACTAGGGCACAGGTAGGGCACAACAAGGGCGCATGTAGGGTGCAATTAGGGCTGAACTATGGTTTAACTAGGACGTTAATAGGGCGCAACTAAGGTGTAGCTACTGCCCAACTGAGGCGTAACTATGGCACAACTAGGACGAAAGGAGGATACAACGAGGGCGCAAGTACGGCGCAACTAGGGTCTAAGTAGGGACAACCAGGGTGAAAAAAGGGTGCAAGTAGGACCTAACTAGGGCACAACTAGGGCGCAACTAGGGTGCAAGTAGGGCGCACATAGTGTGTAACTAGAGCACAACAATGGCATAACTAGGACAGAAGTGGGGCGCAACTAGGGCGCGAGTAGGACGCAACTAGGGCGCAAGTAGAGCGCAAGTAGTGTGCAACTAGGACGCACCTAGGGTGCAACTAGGACACCACTAGGGTGCAACTAGTGCGTAACAAAAGCGCAATTAGGGTGCAACTAGGACATAACTAGGGTGTTGGTAGGGTGTAAGTAGAGCTCAAGTAAGACGCAAGTAGGACGCAGTTGGGTACAACTAGGGTGCAACTAGGGCGTAGCTAGTGTCCAACTAAGGCACAACTAGGACACAACTAGGACACAACTAGGGAAAAACTAGGGAGCAAGTAGGGTGCATTTCCGATGCAAGTAGGGTACAACGAGGACGCAAGTAGGGCACAACTAGGGGACAACTAGGACAAAACTAGGGTGCAAGTAGGGCGCAAGTAGGGTGCAAGTAGGGCGCAAGTAGGGCGCAAGTAGGGTGCATGTAGCGCATAATTTGGGCGCAACTAGGGCGTAGCTAGTGTCCAACTGAGGTGCACCTAGGGCACAACTAGGGCGTAAGTTGGGCAAAACTAGGGCGTATGTAGGGTGCAAGTAGGGTGCAAGTAGTGTGTACGTATGGTGCAAGTAGGGAGCAAGTAGGGTGCAACTAGGGCGCAACTAGTGCACAACAAGGTAGCAAGCATGACACAAGTAGGTTGTAACTAGGGCACAACTAGGGCACAACTAGGGCGCAATTGCGACTCAAGTAGGGAACAACTAGTGCACAACTAGGGCGCAAGTAGGGCTCAAGGAGGGCGTAAGTAGGGCGTATCTAGGTCGGAACTAGGGAGAAACTAGGACGCAACTAGGGCATAGCTAGTGCCCAACAGATGCGGAACTAGTGCGCATGTAAGGCGCAACCAGGGTGCAAGTAGGGCAAAACTAGAGTACAACTAGGACGTACCTAGGGCGCAAGAAGGGGGCAAGTAGGGCGCAAGTAGGACACAAGTAGGGCAAAAGTAGGATGCAAGTAGGGCGCAACTAGGGTGCAAGAAGGGTGCAAGTAGGGTACAACAAGGACGCAATTTGGGCACAAGTGGCGCAAGTAGGGTACAACTAGAGCACAACTACGGTACAAGTAGGGCACAACTAGGGCGCAAGTACAGTGCAACCAAGGTGTAACTAGGGTAAAACTAGGGTGCAACTAGGGCACAACTAGGATGCAACAAGGGTATAGCTAGTGTCCAAGTAAGGCGTATTTAGGGTGCAACTTGGATACAAGTAGGGTGCAACTAGGGCGTAACTAGGGTGCAATTAGGATACAACTTGGGTGAAAGTAGGGCGCAAGTAGGACGCAAGTAGGGCACACGTATGGTGCAACTAGGGCGTAACTTGGATGCACTTAGGTCACAACTATGGCACAACTAGGGCGCATGCAGGAAGCCAGTAGGGCACAACTTGGACGCATCTAGGGTGCAAGTAGGACGCAAGTAGGGTACACGTAGGGTGCAACTAGGGCGCAAGTAGGTCACATCTAAGGTGCAACTTGGGCACAGCTAGTACCCAATTAATGTACAAGTAGGATGAACAAGGACACAAGTCGGGAAAAACTAGGCTGCAAGTAGGACAAAAGTCGGACGCAAGTTGGGCGCAAGTAGGGAGCAATAAGGGCGCGACTAGGGCGCAACTAGGGCACAGTTAGTGGGTAAGTAGGATGGAACTAGGACGCAAATATGGCGCAACTAAGGCACAACTGTCAGGAAGAATCCACGTGGTGCGGTCCCAACGTTGGTGTGATCGTCTCTAGTGGTTCACGCCTTCTGTTTTGGGGGAATCTAAGACTGAGCGTGAGCTTTCTGATCGCCTCACGCTGTGTGAGTAAAAACTTAGAGACAGTCACTTTTGTGAAGGGAATAACGTGAATCTGTATTGGTTTTTGTACATGGACATTATCAAAGCATTTATAGGGCTAGTCATGAGCTTCCAAACGCACCAAATCGCACGCAATTCAGCCAAGCGTAGCCCAAGTTACGCTTTCCGGAGCGCAGGTCTCACCCACCACAGAAGCCTGACACCGCCACTCGTCGTGGCGCCTTCCTTCACGTGCAAAGCGCCTTTCCCAAGGTGCAGATCCCATTGCACGTGGTGTAGGGGTTCCGTGTACTGTTTCCACACACCTCCCCCACTTTTGGGTCGTGTTTGGCGATGGGGTGTGACGAGGTTTGAAACCTGTCTGAGGACCTGCAGTCAGAACTTTGACTGTCCCCGAGTAGCAAAATGTACTACTGAGTTTTGCACGCCGAGCAAGGATTTTGGCCAAGTCCCTCAGTGACAAACTGTAGTACAGGATCCGGTGGATTATCCACCGTACGCCTCGGCAGACCTTCCGGAGAAAAATCTCCAGATGGTACTTTTGTTACTCGGTCTTGTCGATTATCCACCTGATTTCGAGTCGCAGCCGGCTCCCAGAGCTGCTGCGCACACCCTAACTTTGGAGGGCCATATCTCTCTCCATACTTGTCCGATTCCAACGAAACAACTTCCATTGAATTTAGCGACTTGTCAAATTTATGGGGCAATCATCCATAATAAGATCCGAGCAATCCTCAAGTCGCCAGATCTGCCAGTGTGGAGTTACCACTTTCTGGAGGCTCTTTGGCGCCTCCCGGCGCCGCACTTGGGCATGCGGAGGGGCAACTTTCAACATTCTCCCCCTTGCACCTGCCATGCCCATTGATCCTTCTTACTCGTAATCATCTTCCGCTGCTCCCTGCAGCCCATCATAGCTGGTCATCCCAAGTCCGGCCACGCTCATCGCGTGCCGGTTCGCAGGTTGCGCTTTGTTCAAGCAATCTGCAAGCATGTTGTGCGTGTTGTAGTGCTGCAGCACCGCCTGCCCCTTCTAGACCATGTCCCATGCAAAGTGGTAACGCATGTCGATGTGCTTCGTCCTTGTGTACATCAGGTTGTTGGTCAGCGAGATGGAGCTGGTGTTGTCCTCTTGCACCACCGTAGCTACCTGCATAGTCACACCGCCTCCTTGACCGCCTCCACGAGCGCGATGTACACTGCTTTCATTGTGGAGGTGGCAACGCAATCCTGCTTCCTGCTGCACCACGAGACCGCTGCACCAGTGAGAAAGAACATGTAGCCGGATGTGGACTTTTGCTTGTCCACATCCCCAGCGTAGTCTGCATCGGTGTAGCAGAACGAACCTCAGCTGCAAGGGGCGGGCGGAGTCCGCCCCTATCGGTGTAGCAAACACGCAAGGAGTCCGCCCGCCCCTTGCCTTCGAACCTCAGGCGCGAGTGCCGCGTCGCTTGCACTCAGATGCCGCGCTATCAACCTCCACGTCCGCCAGCTCCTCCTCGTAGTCAAGGAGCTGGAACCACTCCCCCTTGTTTTGGAGTGTTCTGCTGCTTGTCGAACTCGACATCACAGCTGTGGATGATCTCTTGCGTGCGCGGGTCCCAGAGCCAATACGCCTTTTCCACACACTCGTAGTCGAGGAACAAGCACGGTTTTGTCCGCGGTTCCAACTTGCTGTCGCGTCGTTGCGCTGCTTGCACCATCGCGTGTGCCTTGCACTCGAACAGCTTCAGGTGCGCCACGTTTGTCTTGCGCCGGCTCCAAACCTACTGCGGCATCTTCTAGCCGCCCTTGCCCTCCAGCACTGCTGTTGGGATGAGGTTGATGGTGTAGCTTGCTGTACGCACAGCCTTCGTTCAGAACCCTTGCGGTAACCCCGCATCCACAAGCATGGTCCGAACCATGATAGGCAACGAATGGTTCGCCCGCTCTGCCACTCTATTCAACTGTGGTGAGTAGGCGTAGTGGGTTCCCACTTGATACCCTACTGCTGCATCTACCCACTACAGCCCATGTTCTCTCCACCATTGTCGTTGCGTAGCGCTTTGACCTTTCGGCCAGTCTGCCTCTCCACCGCTGCGACGTACTCTTTCAGCCGGTCTAGGACCTCTCCTTTCCGCTTCATGAAGTACACGTAGAGCTTCGTGCTGCAGTCATCAATGAAGGTGACAAAGTATCTCAAGCCGCTCTTTGACGGCATTTTGAACGGTCCACACACGTCCCTGTGCACGACCTCCAGCAGGTCTTTTGCGCAAGTCGCGTTCTCATTGAATGGCTTGCGCCGCTCCTCGTCCAGAATACAAGGCTCGCACTCATTGTGAGATACTGCATTTGCTGCTACGTCTGCTGCACCGTCGATGACGAGGCCGGGCACCATGTCATGCTTTGCCATCTCCTTAACGGTTACGAGTACTGAATGCCCCAACCGTTGGTGCCAGAGCTCTAGATCAGCGCTTCCTCCCTAGGCCATGTTGGCGATGCGCTCCTGCAAATCTTCTGCGTCGGATGCCGTGGGGACCACCTTGGTCTCCATGATGTAGAGACCGCCCTCGCGCTTTGCCTCCAGCACATCCTTGTCATCACCGTTGATGCACACCACTATGCCTGACCTGTGGAAGAGCACCTCATACCCCTTGTCTGTCAAGCGCCTGACACTCAGGATGTCAGCTATGCCGAGGACGTGCTTTACGTCACGGATTGTGCACAGCTCCTTCTTACCACCACGACTTCCACCTCCACGTAGCCTTGGCTGGCCACCTGCTCGACTTTGTCGTTCACGACCACCATCGACTCGGAGGACTTTCTCGTAGGTGAAAAAATCCACCTTCTCAACTTGGGTGTGCTCCTCAGCCCCGGAGTCGAGGCACCGCCTATTGGCCTTCTTGAGGAAGTGGTTCTTGTTGCCATTGAGGAGTGACCTGCCCTTGCTGTTTTTGCCGCCGGTCTTCGCCTCCTCTGGGCCCTATGGCCCTCCTTGCCGCAGTTGCGGCACCCACCTTTCTTGGCACCCTTCTTGCCGCTGCCCTTTCCGCCGCTCCCTTTGCCCCCGCTTCCGCCACCACACGTTTTGGTGACAAGGGCCAATGAGGAAGACAAGGACTCCCCGCAGCTGCAGCGCTGCGTCTCGTTGCGGATGTACTCTGTGACTACGCCATAGGTGAGCTTGTCCTCCGACCATCCTCCAAGGATGGTGATGAGTGGGCCCCAACTGTCAGGTAGGCCCATGAGGAGGGTCATCGCCTGTAGCTGCATGTCGATCTTCCACCCCATGTCGTTGCATTGCGAGGCGAGCGACTCGATCTGCTGCATGGCTGAGATGACATCATCTCCCTCCTCGATTCTCACCGCGAGGAGCCACTTCATCACAAAGATTTTATTCGTGAGCGACTTGGATTGGTGGATGGCGCAGAATTCTTGCCAAGCTTTGGCTGCCAGCTTTTCAGCCTTGGAATTAGCCCCACTGCGACTCGGCTGTCTCGGACAGCAGGAGCATGAGTGCCTTTGTGTTCTTCTTTTCGAAGGCCTGCTTCTCCGTGCCCGCAGTAGTCGCCTCTATGAGCACCTCCTTTCCCAGTTTGACGTTCAGCAGCCACTTATGTGAGAGGTGCAGCCCAAACTTCCAGCTCCACAGCCCAAAGCCTGGGCTGCCCGTATATTTCTGAATGGGCTACGTCTCCTTCTACGCCATGTGTGCAGCTGCTACTCCGACGGGTTCTTAGAACTTCACGGCGACGTCCATGATGACGATCCCGTGCACTACGGAAGACGTGAACGATGGAGGCTATAAGACCAGTGGGCCCATAACCCTTTGTCAGGAGGAATCTGCGTGGTGAAGTCCCGACGTTTTTCTGATTGTCTCTAGTGGTTCACGTCTTCTGTTTTGGGCGAATCTGAGATTGAGCGTGAGCTTTCTGGTCGCCTCACGCTGTGTGTAGGAATTTAGAGACAGTCACCGTTGCAAAGGGACTAACGTGGTTTTGCATTATTTTTTGTACATGGACATTATCACAACATTTATAAGGCTAGTTATAAGCTTTCAAACGCACCAAACCGCGCGCGATTCGGCCAAGCGTAGTCCAAGTTACGCTTTCCGGAGCACAGGTCTCACCCACCACAGAAGCCTGACACCGCCACTCGTCGTGGCGCCTTCCTTCACGTGCGAAGCGCCTTTCCCAAGGCGCAGATCTCATTGCACGTGTTGTAGGGGTCCCCTGCACTGTTTTCACACAGCTCCCCCACTCCTGGGTCGTGTTTGGTGATGGGGTGTGACGAGGTTTGAAACTTGTCCTTGGACCTGCAGTCAGAATTTTGACAAAGCCCCCGAGTAACAAAAGGTAATACTGAGTTTTGCACGCAGAGCCAGGATTTTGGCGAAGTCCCTGGGCAACAAACTGCAGTACAGGATCCGGTGTATTATCCACCGGACGCCTCGGCAGACCTTCCGGAGTAAAATCTCCAGATGGTACTTTTGTTACTCGGTCCGGTCGATTATCCACCGGATTTCGAGTCACAGCTGGCTCCCAGAGCCGCTGCGGACACCCCCAATTTGGAGGGCCATATCTCTCTCGATACTTGTCCGATTCTGGCGAAACAACTTCCACCGGATTTAGCAACTCGTGAACTTTACAGGGCAATCATCCATTTGAGGATCTAAGCAATCCTCAAGTCGCCAGATCCACCGGCACGGAGCTACGACTATTTGGCGGCTCGTTGGCGCCTCCCGGCGCCGCACTTGGGCATGCGGAGGGGCAACTTTCAACAACAAGTAGGAAGCAAGCAGGGCACGACTAGGAGTAAACCAGGGCAAAAGTAGGTTGCACGTAGGGTCCTAGTAGAGCGTAACTAGGGCGCGACATTGGTGCAACAAGGACGTAACTAAGGTGTAGCTAGTGTCCAACTGAGTTGCAACTGGAGCGCAACTAGGGCACAACTAGGGCGCAACTATGGGACCTGTAGGGCGCATCTATGATGCAACTAGGACGCAAGTAGGGTGCAACTAGGACGCATGTAGGGCACAAGCAGGGAGAAAGAAGGACGTAAGTAGGGCGCACATAGTGTGCAAGTAGGGCGCAAGTAGGGCGCAAATAGGACGCAAGTAGGGTGTAACTAGGGTGCACCTAGGGGGCAACTAGGACGTTCGTACGGCACAAGTAGGGTCCAAATAGGGTACAATTTGGATGTAAGAAGGGCGTTGCTAGGACAAAAATAGGGGGCATCTAGGGTGCAAGTAGGACGCAAGTAGAGCGCAACTAGGGCACAACCATGGTGCAACTAGGGCACAGCTAGGGCGCAACTAAGGCGTAGCTAGTGCCCACGGTGGCACAATTAGAGCACAAAAAGGAAACAACTAGGGTGCAACTAGGGCACAGGAAATGTGCAAGTAGGGCGCAAGTAGAGTGCAACTAGGGTGCAACTAAAGTGCAACTAGAGTGTAACTAGGGTGTAACTAGGGTGCAACTAGGGTACAAGTAGGGTGCAATTAGGGCGTAAGTAGGCCAGAAGTAGGGCACAAGTAGGGTGCTAGTAGGGCGCAAGTAGGGCGTAACTAGGGTGAAGAAGGACACAAGTAGGGTGTAACTAGGGTGCAAGTAGGACGCAAGTAGGGTGCAACTAGGGCTCAACTAGGGTACTACAAAGGCGCAAGTAGGGTGCAAGTAGGACGCAACTAGTGCGCAATTAGGGTACAACTAGGGCACAACAAGGATATAATAGTGCCCATCCGAGGCGCAACTAGGGCACAACTAGGGCACAAGCTGTGCGCAACTAGGGCACAATTAGGACATAGCTAGTGTTCAACAAAGGCGCAAATAGGAAGCAAGTAAGGTACAACTAGGGTATAAGTAGGGCGCAACTAGGGTGCAACTAAGATGCAACTAGGACGTAACTAGGGTGCAATTAGGACGCAAGTAGGGAGCAAGTAGGGTACAACTTGGGTGTAATTAGGGCGCAACAAGAGCACAAATGGTGCGCAAGTAGGAAACAACTAGGGCCCAACTAGGGCGTAACTAGGGTGCAAGTAGAATCCAAGTTGAGCTTAGCTAGGATGCAACTAGGGTGCAACTAGGGTGCAACTAGGGCACAATTAGGGTGCAACTAGGGCGCAACGAGGGCATAGCTAGTGTCTAAATGAGGCGCAATTAGGGTACAACTAGGGTGCAACTTAGGCACAACTAGGACACAAGTAGGACACAAGTAGGGCAGAAGTAGGATGAAACTAGAGGTGTATCTAGGGTGCAACTAGGGCAGAGCTAGTGCCAACTGAGGCGCAACTAGATGCAACTAGGGTACAACTAGGGCACAACTAGGGCGCAAGTAAGACACAACTAGGGTACAACTAGGGTGTAAGTAGGATGCAAGTAGGATGCAAGTAGGGTGCAACTAGGATGTAACTAGAGCGCAAGTATGATGCAAGTAGGGTGCAACTAGGGCCCAACTAGGGTGTAACTAGTGAGTAACTAGGGGGCATCTATGGATTAGCTAGTAATCAATTGCGGCGCAAGTAGGGCACAATTAGGGCACAAGTCGGGTGCAAGTGGGGCACAACTAGGATGCAAGAAGGGTGTAAGTAGGGTGTAATTGGGGTGCAACAAGGGTGTAACTTAGGTGCAACGAGGGTGTAACTCAGACGTAGCTGGTGCGCAATACAGACGCAAGTAGGGTGCAACTAAGGCACAAGTAGGGTGCAACTAGGACGCAAGTAGGATACAACTAGGGTGCAAGTTTTGTGTAACTAGGGCGCATCTAGGGCACAAGCAGGGCACAAGTAGGGCCCAACTAGGGTGCAACTAGGTCGTAGCTAGGGCGCAACTAGGCCACATGTGGGGCATAACTAAGGCGCAACTAGGGCAAAACTAGGGTGCAAGAAGGGTGCAAGTAGGGCGCAAGTAGGGCGCACCTAGGGCGCAACTAGGACCCAACTAGGTCGCAAGTAGTACACAATTCGAGTGTAACTAGGGCGTAACTAGGGAGAAACTAAAGCGTAGGTAATGCCCATGGGAGGCGCAACTAGGGCGCAAGTAGGGCGGAACTAGGGTGCAAGTAGGGTGTAACTAGGATGCAAGTAGGGTGTAGCTTGTGTCCAACTGATGTGGAACTAGGGTGCAACTAGGGTTCAACTAGAATGCAAGTAGGGTGCTACTTGGATGCAAGTAAGGTACAAATAGGGAGCAAGTAGGGTACATGTATGGGTGCAACTAGCACATAACTAGGGCAGAACTAAGGTACAAGTAGAGCGCAAGTTGGGCGCAAGTAGGGTGCAACTAGGGGGCAACTACGGCGCAACTAGGGCGCAAGTAGGGTGCAACTAGGGCGTAAGTAGGGCACAAATAGGGTGCAACTAGGATGCACCTAAGTCGTAACTAGGGGACAAGTAGGGCACAACTAGGGTATAACTAGGGCGCAAGTAGGGCGCAACTTGGCCACAAGTAGGGTGCAAGTAGGGCGCAAGTAGGGAACAAGTACGGCGCAAGTAGAGCGTAACTTGGACGCAACTAGGGTGCAATTAGGGTGCAACTAGGGTGGAATTAGGATGCAACTAGGGTACAATGGTTAAGCTATGGCGTAACTAGTGGTTAACTGATGCGCTATTAGGGCATAACTAGGGAGCAACTTAGGCGCAACTAGGGCGTAAGTAGGGTGAAATTAGGACACAAGTAGGACGTAACTAGGGTGTAACAAGGGCAGAACAAGGACGTAACTAGGGCGCAAGTAGGATGAAGCTAGGGTGCAATTAGGGCGCCTGAAGGACGCAAGTAGGGTCTAAGTATGGTGCAACTAGGGTGCATCTAGAGCACAAGTAGGGCACAAGTAGGGCGTAACTAGGGTGCAACTAGGATGTAACTAGGGCGTAACTAGGGCGCAACTAGGGTGTAGTTAGTGATCAACTGAGGCGCAACTATGGCACAACTAGGGTGCAAGTCAGGCGCAACTAGGGCGCAAGTAGGCCACAACTAGGGCACAAGGACAGCACAACCAGAACACAACTAGGGTACAACCAGGCCACAACTAGGGTGCAACTAGGGCCTAGCTATTGTCCAACTGAGGCGCAACTAGGGCACAACTAGGGAACAAGTAGGGTGTAACTAGGACGCAACTAGCATGTAACTAGGACACAACGGGGGCGCAAGTAGGGCACAAGGAGGGCACAACTAGGGTGGAACTAGGTCACAACTAGGGCACAACTAGGGTGCAGGTAGGGTGCAACTAGGGAACAACTAGGGCACAACTAGGGAGAAAGTAGGGCGTAACTAGGGTGTAAATATGGAACAACTAGGGCGCAACTAGGGTCCAACTAGGTCAGAAGTGGTGGGCAATAAGAGGAAAACTAGGACACAAGTAGGGTGTAACTAGGGCGCAAGTAGGGCGTAACTAGGGTGCACCTATGGCATAGGCTGTGTCCAATTGAGGCGTAACTAGGGCGCAACTAGTGCGTAATTACGGCGCAAGTAGGGCGCAAGTAGGACACAACTAGGGTGCAACTAGGGCGTAACTAGTGCCTACTTGAGGCGTAACTAGGGCGTAAGTGGGGCACAACTAGGGTGCAACTAGGGCGTAAGTAGGCCACTACTAGGATACAAATAGGGTGCCAGTAAGGCGCAAGTAGGGCACAAGTATGGGCGCAACTAGGGGACAACCAGAGCGCAACTAGGGCACAAGTAGGGCGTAATTAGGGCACAAGTAGGGTGAAACTAGGGCTTAACTAGGGTGTAACTAGGGCGCAAGTAGGACTCAACTAGGGCATAAGTAGGATACAAGTAGGGTGAAACTAGGACACACCTAGGATGTAACTTGGGCGCAAGTAGGTTGTAACTAGATCACAACTAGGGTGCAAGTAGGGCACAACTAGGACCCAAATAGGGCACAAGTAGGACGCAAGTAGGACACAAGCAAGGTGCAACTAGGATGCATCTACGGTGCAACTAGGGTGCAACTAGGGTGCAACTAGAACACAAGTAGGACGTAAGAAGGATGCAAGTACGGCACAACTAGAGTGTAACTATGGCGCAAGGAGGGCACTAGTAGGGTGCAACTAGGGCACAACTAGGGCACAACTAGGGCACAACTAGGGCACAACTAGGGCACAACTAGGGCATAACTAGGACGCAAGTAGGGCACAACTAGGGTGTATTTACTGTCCAACTTAGGTGCAACTAAGGCGCAACTAGGGTGTAATTCGGGCGCAACTAGGGCGCAAGTAGGGCGTAAGTATGGCGCAAGTGGGGCTGAAATGGGACGCAACTAGGGTACAACTTGGGCGTAATTAGGGTGCAATTAGGGCGCATCTAGGGTGCAACTAGGATGCAACTTGGGTGCAACTAGGGCGCAACTAGGGCGTAGCTAGTCCGTAACTGAGGCGCAACTAGAGCACAACTAGGGCGCAACTAGGGCGCAACAAGGGTACAACTAGGGAACAACTAGAGTGATACATATGAGGGTGCCAGAAAGTGACAGAAATAGGTTGCTTGATAAAAATCATCTGGTATTAAAGTTGATAGAGAATGTTTCACCTGTCCCAACGCACTTTACGCAACATAATTTGGATTCTTCTTGAGTGAGATATGGATTTCCAAAGTTTGGAGATCATGGGTCGTGTTCAAGTGATAACCTGAGCACTTTAAGCTCAAGAGTCGGTAAAACTATTGACCACTAGGACTGAGGGCGGCATTCAATGAGGAAAGCCGGCTGGAGATCCTCCAGGAAACATTAATGAAGGAGCATTCTACAATTATTGGCCATGAAGGTCATGTGAGACATGATTATCATGTGTGATAAGGTGACTGCCGCTCATCCCGCTAGGCTAAGAGAGTGTGCTAGAGGGTCAACTTTGACAGAGTGTATCTTAGTGATCCCTCTGGACCCAATCTCCAAGTGATCTGTTTTCAGGGTGGACTGGCTGTTTGAAAGAAAAGAGAACTCTTTCCCTGGCACCCACTGACGTCTCCGGACTCGCTCGCATCGTTGCCAGCCGTCGTGTCCCGGTTTGGGAATATTGACCCGATTCCCGTTTGATGGACGGTACAAATGGCATCCTTGACATAGAGTTTTCCCATCTCTTAGAGTCGACTTATCCATGTCCAATTTCTGTTCACATGGAACCTTTCTCCACTTCAGTCTTCAAAGTTATCATTTCTATGTTTGCTACTACCATCGAGATCTACACCAGGGGCCGCTTCACCCGGGCTCACGTCTGAGGCTGCACGGCGATCCCCGCATCCTCCTACTCATCGGGGCCTTGCATTCACCCAGATGGCTGGGCATAGGCTGTGTGCTTCAGCGCCGTCCATTTTTGACAGGTGAGTTGTTACACATTCCTCAGCGGATTTTGACTTCCATGACCACCGTCCTGCTGTTTTAATCAATCAACACCCTTTGTGGGATCTAGGTTAGCATGCAGTTGGATGCCGTAGCCCGGCTTTTGGTTCATCCTGCATTGCCAGTTCTGTTTACCAAAAATGGCCCACTTGGAGCTCCCATTCAGTGCCGGGGCTCACTTGAACAACCCTGGCGTCTTGCCCATTTTGGTTTTGAGAGTTGGTTGAGGGAGCTTCTCCCTCGTGGCTGCTAATCATTCGCTTTTCCTGACAAAACTGGTCCGAGCTCCAGCTATCCTGAGGGAAACCTTGGAGGAAACCAGCTATTAGATGGTTTGAATGTTCTTTTGCCCCTATACCCAAGTCTGATGAACAATTTACGCGTCAATATCTATCTACATGAGCCTCTGTAACACCAATGGATCTACCCCAAAACTTTTGTGGTTGTCATTAGCCAACTTATCAGGGTACTCTTCTCAGGACTGGTCCAAATGGTCAAGAGTCACAACAAAAGTGCAAGAAGATTTGGAAATCCATAACTCATTGATAGGAATGAGAGTAGTACATCACATTGTTTGGAAATACAAATTAGCAATCCTTAGATAATGGCCAACGGCCTTGAACTGTTGAGTGACCGGGCTGCTGCCCAACCCCGATGCCAGAAGCTCCTCAAGGCTGCCATTCTAATGCTTGTCCTATTCTAATGTGATGTGTGCTTTGTGAGCCGCGCACCGTCCATTAAATCCTGAAACCAAGAACACACGTAAATTCAGCACTCCGTGGGCCATGCTTCTGCGCCAGTTAGGTAACTCTCATTTAAGAGGAGGGCCCTGTGAGCCGTGCTCCACACACAAAATCCTGTAACTGAGTAGAGAAGCTGGAGTAGAGAGAGAGAGGTGGGTCCGCTTCACGGTCGGCGACGTCCAGCGAGCTCCTTGTGTACCTGCATGCTTTCTGCCTCCATCGATCTCTTGCTTCCAACACAATTCTGTGACACCACCCCGGTCACAGCCTGCCATCCTTCCAATCCTTCCGGTTTCAACCCCTTCTCAAGTGTTGGGTCCGTGCGACACCGGCTGGTGACACGATGCCATGCCACCATTACGGTCACCTCGTGCCACACCTCCAATTTGAACCGCAGTTCCACCTTGGCACAAGATTTGGCGTGGCACACGTTTTAGTCTTACACCTCCACCAGAGCTTCCTCTAGCTTCGCCCTGCTTAGGCATAGTTCACCATCTTTTGGGTCCCAACAGGCACGCTCTGACTCAAACCTTTCACAGAAGATCATGGTTGGCTGACAGTGCACCCTCCCAAGGAGAGGATCTTCGCTCAGGTTACTTGCACCCACGGGTTTGCCGCCTGCCGACTCACGCACATGATAGACTCCCTGGTCCGTGTTTCAAGACGGGTTGTATGGAAGCATCACGACAGGGCCATGAGCGTGCAGGTGCCAAAGCCCGCCCAGAAGGGCGTGTGCTTTGTCTTTGGCCTCCACCGCGGCATGCAAACGCTTTGTCCCGCGGCAAGAGCTCGCGCTGGCCAGCACCATGCACCGACTGCGGACCAGTCGCCCGTTCTCCTTGTGGCCGGGTCGCATCCATTGCTGCTGTACGCTTATCCCTGAACAATTCAAATCATTTTTTAACCCTTGTTCTAGATTTCTTTTCATCCTTCTTGCGGTACTTGTTTTCTATCGGTCTCTTGCCTGAATTTACCCTTAGATGGAATTCACCATCTGATTAGGGCTGCATTCCCAAGCAACCCGACTCGTGGACAGCGACTCGTGGTGCGGCAGGGTCCAAGGTTGACGGGGCTCTCATCCTCTCTGACGTCTCGTTCCAGAGAACTTGGGCCCGGTCCGCCGCTGATAATACTTTGATAGACTACAATTCAGAGACACGAGGTCCCATGTTTTTACTTGGGCTCTTCCCGCTTTGCTCGCCGCTGCTAGTTGAATCCGGGTTATATGTTTTCCTCTGCTTAGTAACATGCTTGAATTCAGTAGGTGCTCCTGCCTGACTTGAGGCCAAAGGGGGAATCTGGGGATGGCGGACGCAAGCACCTCCGCCCACCAGAACTTGCGGCATATCTCATGGGTCTGTATCGGGTGCCACGGCCAGGGCGCATCGACTAGCGACGCGTTGTCCATACTGGGCGCATTCGTCCGGGCCTCGCGCTGCCTTCCAGCCGGCACCCACAGCCATGACGGTGCCCCTCGGAGATCCGGGGGCCGCACGGTATGGGCAAAGGCCATCTTCTGCCTGTGATTCACGCCCCTTGAAAGGGGGGAGAAGGGGGTGATGGTGGTGTTCCGGTGGCGCTCAAGCAGACATGCCCTTGGCCGAAGCCTCGGGCACAATATACGTTCAAAGATTCGATGATTCACGTAATTCTGCAATTCACGCTATGTATCTCATTTCGCTGCATTATTCATCATTGCAAGAGGCAAGATATCCGCCGTTGAGGTTTTCTTTTTGTTTTCTTTGTCAGGCCATGAGGGCCACAGTTCATAATCAGGGTTATTGGAGCCGTCACGCACGGGGCGCGAGGACAGAACATGGGTTGCGTGGCCCGTTCCCGCTGGGGGATGACGAGACAGGTGCAACAGGGTCGTCCCTGCCCCAACCCCCCGAGGGGTTTGGGTTGGGTTGTAAGGTAGCCCTCCTGCCGCCAGGGCGTAGAGCGCCTGAGGCCCAAGGAGAGGGGAATCGGCGTGCCGGATAGAAATCCACCTGGGCATGATTCTATGCCAAGCTCCGACGGCCGGCCTCCCTCCCTGTTGCTCAGGTTGACACCCAAGCAGCGGGACGCCCCCCAATCCGCCATTGTGCGGTTGGGAGAGAGGAGAGAGGGAATACAACCGCCGACGTGTGCCTTCCGGCACTGTCCCTCAGGTTGCACATCACAAGTTCACGGGTTGGCATGATGACAGAACCATCACGGAGATGTATTTCAATGATACTTCCGCAGGTTCACCTATGGAACGGTGAAATCCATGCATAAGAACTCAAATGCTGGTCTTGATTCCCCCCAGTCTCACTCCTGGAGCGGCCCAACTATATCTTGAGCCGGCATCATGCGATTGCGTGGGCCGACCTGTCGCCATCTATTCTGTGAACAGCACCCCACAATGCGGGGCTCAGCTGCAGGTCATCCCCTCGAGACCGTGTTGGGGCGTTCTTACCGCACTCAGGCACACTTGCCCGGCCACGCTCGGCCAGCGACGGCCTTTGCCGTCGCGACCACCATGCTTGGTAGCCCCGGTCCTCCCCTGTGTGAGGAGGAGGATATTCCAGCAGTTTGACGACATCGCACATGGACATGCCATGCACTAGTGCTTTCTCCGTGCTGCTCGTCCTATGCGGGCGACAACACACCCCAATTGCTCGACGCCATGGGGGCCGCTCAGTCTTCCGCGTTACAACCCAACGGAGGATCATAGGAAATCTTATTACAACTTCTCCTTCCTCTAAATCAGAATGCTTAATGAACTTCTCACAACGTTGCCGACGGCGAACCGTCAGCGTCGCCGCAATCCGAAACCTTCATCGGATCATTCAATCGGTAGGAGCGAGGGGCGGTGTGTACAAAGGGCAGGGATGTTGTCAATGCAGGCTGATGACTCGCGTTTACTAGGTATTCCTTGTTGAAGATTAAAAATTGCAATAATCTATCCCCATCCGGATGAAATTTCAGAGGTTTCCTAAACCTTTTGATCCAGGAGTGAGCTCATGAAATTCATCAGTGTAGCACGCATGCGGCCCAGAACATCTAAGGGAATCAATTACACTAAAACTCTCTCTCTCTC
>SZWC01001009.1:61183-101772 GCA_023375785.1 Penium margaritaceum
ATTCCTCCCTTCATCTCTCTTTCTCCTGCTATCCCGTGCAGCCCAAATGATATTCTACATTCATGAACTTACTCTTTTTTTTTTTAACATAATACCTGCCAGGATTCTTTTTTTTTTTTTTCCCCACGAGACAAACATACGCATTCATAGCTGACCTACAGTAGTCTTCCAATTTTGCTGCTGTGATTTATTTGTGTGAAATTTCTTGAGTTACTGAACCTAAAAGTGGCTTCTTTTGTCAGAAACATATGCCGCGCGCGCTTAGGATGACCTTGTGACGAACAGCTCGTTGTCTTTGGTCGGAGAGTGATGGCCGTCACTAGCTACCGGCAGAGGGCGTGATAAGCTGTCTTCTCGCCAATCCGATTGCCGTCGGATGTTCCAGGAGACAATCATCCCGATGCTAAGACCCCCTTGTGCGAGGCATAGTGTATATGGGTCAGTGCGAGCGATTTGTATGACAAAGTGCACTTATCACACACTGAGTGTGTGATCCTAGGAAGCTTCAAACCGATTCGGACTGCAAATTAAGTGATCAAGAAAGGTACTCAGTTTGCAAGCATTAACACCTTGCAAGTCATACAAAACATTCACCACGAGAAAAGCTTCTGTCCTTTCTGGCGAGCATCAGCCATTTCAAGGAAGACAAAGAAATCTGTTTCTGAGGAACCGTTCTTTCACAAACGCATAATGTTTCCCCATCTGAGGATGCAATCACAATCTCTAAGTTGAGAGAGTGTAACATGTTTTTTTTCTTATCTCTTGAGAAAAAATACAACGTTTTTTGCATTCACATTGCTATAAACATCACCCAATTACTCTCGGGCTTTCTCTCTTCTACTGCAAGAGCATTCATTGACGAGATAATAGTTCAAACAAGTTGTTTGCAAAAACATGTACCGGTTCCCTAAGAAGTCTGCGATTCTAGAGTTCGCGGAATGGGATCTGTAATCACCTTTTGTTTGCAAAATCTCAAAACTCGTATCAAGTAGGTTTGTGGTTTCTTGACGTTTACCTTGGATTGCAAATTTCGTTGGTTTGCTTTTCTTAATGAAAGATTATTACTTGCGATTCACCCATTTTGGAGTATGGCTGTTGCACACTGAGTGCGTGATAAGTGTACTTTTGCACGTATTTCTAGCTCACTTGCCACATATACTAGCCTCGTACACTGGATCCATCTCTGGAAAACCTTGCGATGACTGACGCAAAGGATAAGTCTTGTCCCGGCAGGCAATGAAAAACACTAAAATGACAGTACACAGTCGTTGGCAGTTAGACGGCGGTCAAAAAAATGTGAGAAGCTGCTTGGAGCGATCGACCGGCCGGCTCCAACAGACGCTCCAGATGACGTTCGTAACTTCCATTTGACTTTTAGTACAACGAAAACACTGAAAAAAATCAGCAGACATATCTACTTCGTAGAGCTCAGTATAGCTTTCAGAGGCTACAAAAACCAGGCAAAACACACTTCGTGCTGCTCAACATTATCTCAATCGGTCTTCTGATATAAGATCGTTTTCATATCAGGTAAGGATTTCTACCACACAATGATTGGCCAAGTATACAAAACATACACACACATAATTACAAGAAACAAAGAGATGTAATTTCACCTCATTAAGTTCCTTCTTTGAAAATCATGCATCAGCCATATAAAACAAAATTCAAGGTCTGATTGGATAGATGAGACAAGTTAGCACACTGAGTGCGCTCTTAGTGTTCTTTTGTATGGTGTCTAAGTGCATTTGCCACATACAGTAGCCCCACACACTCGGGTCCCTTCTACAAGGCGATATGTTTCACCACATAAGACAGAAAACATAAAGTGCCCTAAAACACATGAGACAAATTAGCACACTTAGTGCGTTCTTAGTGTACTTTTGTATGATGATTGAGCGCAGTAGCCACATACACTAGCCCCACGTACTAGGGTTGTTCCTTAGAAGTGTTTCATTTCACCATAAATGACAAAACACAAGATGCGCTTGGATACATGAGACCAATTCCTGCACTGAGTGCGATCTCATTGTACCTTTATATGGTGGGTGAGCGCAGTTGCCACATACACTTACCCCATGCACTGAAGTCCTCCCGACAAGAGACTTGTTTCTCCATGTAAGACAAAAATGAAGATTTGCTTTGACATATGAGACGAATGAGTGCACTGAGTGTGTTCTTGGTGTAGTTTTGTATGATGCCTGAGTGCACTTGCCACATGCACTAACCCTATGCACTGGAGTCCTTCCTAAGGAGAAACTCTATTGGCCAAATAGGGCAAGAGTACACTTTTCTCATGCACTAAAGAAGAAGTGCAAGGAATTGAGTAATCTATTCCCTTGTAAGAGAGCGTACTCAAGGAACACACTCAAAGACTGGAGTATGAAATACCCCTGATTAACCATACCTAGCAACTAGGGTGCAAGTAGGGCACAACTAGGGAGCAACTAGGACGCAACTAGGACGCAACTGCGACAGAACGAGGGTGCAACTGCAGCACAACTAGGGCACAACTAGGGTGTATCTAGTGCTCAACTGAGGCACAACTAGGTCGCAACTAGGGCGCAACTAGGGCGCAAGAAGGGCACAATTAGCGCGCAAGTAGGGTGCAAGTAGGACGCAAGCAGGGTGCAAGTAGGGCGCAACTAGGGTGCAACTATGGAGTAGCTAGGGTGCGACTAGGGCATAGCTAGTGCACAACTGAGGCACAATAAGGGCGCAAGTAGGTCACAAGTAGGGCACAACTAGGACACAAGTAGGGTAGAACTAGGGTACAACTAGGGCACAACTAGGGTGTAATTAGGGTCCAAGTTGGGCACAAGTAGGCCGCAAGTAGGGCGCAACTAGGGCGCAACTAGGGTGCAAGTAGGGTAGAATTAGGGCGCAAGTAGGGTGCAACTAGGGCCTAACTAGGGCACAAATAGGACGCAAACACGGCACAATCAGGGCGCAAGTAGGGCGCAAGTAGGACGCCGCTAGGGCACAACTAGGGTGCAACTAGGACACAACTAGGGCCTAGCTAGTATCCAACTGAGGTGCAACCAGGGGGCAACTAGGACGCGAGTAGGGTGTAACTAGGGTGCATGTAGGGCACAACTAGGGAGCAAGTAGGGCGCAAGTAGGGTACAACTAGGGCGCAAGTAGGGTGCAAATAGGCCGCAACTAGGATGTAGCTAGTGCCCAAATAAGGCGCAACTAGGGTACAACCAGGGCGCAAGTAGGGCACAACTAGGGTGCAAGTAGGGCGGAACTACGGCACAACTACAGCGCAACTAGGGCGCAACTAGGTCGCAAGTAGGGCGCAAGTAGGGTGCAACTAGGCCGCAACTAGCACAACTAGGGCGCAAGTAGGGTGCAAGTAGGGTGCAATTAGGGTACATCTAGGGCTCAACTATGGTGCAAGTAGGGCGCAAGTAGGACACAACTAGGGTGTATCTATGGCGTAGCTAGTGCCCAAGTGAGGCGCACCTAGGGTGCAACTAGGGCGCAAGTACGGTGCAACTAGAAAAAAAAAGGGTTCAATTAGGGTGCAACTAGAGCACAACTAGGGTCTAAGTAGGGCGCAAGTAGGGTGCAACTAGCATGCAAATAGGGCGTAACTAGGGCGCAAGTAGGGCGTAACTAGGGTGCAAGTAGGGCACAAATAGGGCGTAACTAGGGTGCAAGTAGGGCGCAAGTAGGGTGCAAGTACGGCGCACCTAGGGCGCAACTAGGGCACAACTAGGGCGCAAGTAGGACGCAACTAGGGCAGAACTAGGGCGCAACTAAGGCACTACCAGGGTGTAACTAGGATGCCAAAAGGGTACAGCTATGGCGTAGCTAGTGTCCAACTGAGGCGCAACTAGGATGCAAGTAGGAAGCAACTAGGGCGCATCTTGGATGCTAGTAGGGCCCACGTAGGGCGCAACTAGGGTGCAACTAAGGCACAACTAGGATGCAACTAGGGGGTAACTAGTGCCCAACTGAGGCGCCACCAGGGCACAACAAGGGCGCAACTAAGATGCAACAAAGGTGCAAGTAAGGCGCAAGTAAGGGACAAGTAAGGCGAAAGTTGGGCGTACGTAGTTCACAAGTAGGGCACAACAAGGACGTAACTAGGGCAACATAGTGCCGAACTGAAGCGCAACTACGGCATAAGTCGGGTGCAACTAGGGCAAAAGCAAGACACAACTTGGGCGCAAGTTTGAAGCAAGTAGTTTACATGTATGGCGCAAGCATGATGCAACTAGGGTGCAAATAGGTTGCAAGTAGAGCGCAACTAGGGTGCAAATAGGACGTCACTTGGATGCACCTAGGACGCAACCAGGGCGCAAGTAGGGTGCAAGTAGGGTGTAAGTGGGGTACAAGTAGAGCGCAACTAGGACGCAACTCAGGTACAACTAGGGTGCAAGAAGGGTGCAAGTAGTGCTCAAGTAGGGCGTAACCAGGGCACAACTAGGACGCAAGTAGGGTGCAGGTAGGGCGCAAGAAGGTTGCAACTAGGGTACAACTAGGATGCAACTAGGGTGCAAGTAAGGCGCAAGTATGGTGCAACTAGGGCACAACTAGGGAGCAACTAGGGTGCAAATAGAGCGCAACTAGGGCGCTACTAGGGCCCAACTTGGGCGCAAGTAGGGCGTAGCTAGTGCCCTTCTGTGCTGCAACTAGGGCAAAACTGGGGTGCAACTAGGGCGCAAGTAGGGTGCAACTAGGGCACTAGGGCGCAACTAGGGTGCAACTAGAACGGAACTAGGGCGCATCTAGGGTGGCACTAGGGCGTAGCTAGTGCCCAACTGAGGCGTAATTAGTGCGCAACCAGTGCGCAAGTAGGGTGTAAGTAGGGCGCAACTTGGGTGGACCTAGGGCGCAACTAGGGCCCAACTAGGATGTAGCTAGTGTCTAACTCAGGCGTAGCTAGGGCGCAACTAGGGCGTTAGTCAGGCGCAACTAGGGCGCAAGAAGGGCGCAAAAATGGCACAAATAGGGGGAAAGCATGGTGTAACTAGGGGACAACTAGGGCGCAACTAGGACGCCACTAGGACGCAGCCAAAGCGTAGCTAATGCCTAACTGAGACGCAACTAGGGCATAACTGGGGTACAAATTGGGCTCAACTAGGGCGCAAGTAGGGCCCAAGTAGGGTTCAAGTAGGGCACAAGCAGGGCCCACGTAGGGTGCAAGTAGGGCGCAAGTAGGGCATCATTAGGGTCCAACAAGGACGTAATTAGGGCATAACTAGGGCGCAAGTAGGGCGCAACTAGGGCACAACTAGGATGAAACTAGGGCAGAGCTAGGGCGTAACTAGGGCACAACTAGGCCGCAAGTAGGGCGCAACTACAGTGCAACTAGGATGCAACTAGGGTTTAATCAGGGTGCATGTAGGGCGCAACTAGGATGCAACAAGAGTGCAACTAGGGCGTAACTAGGGCGCAACTAGGGCACAACTATGCCACAACTAGGGCACACCTAGTACCCAACAGAGATGCAACTAGGGCGCAAGTCAAGTGTTTGTAGGGCGCCACTAGGGCGCAAGGAGGGAACAAGTAAGGTGTAATTAGGGCGCAACAAGGACGCAACTAGGGTGCAACTAGGGCGTATCTGGTGCCCCACCGAGGCGCAACTAGGGCACAAATAGGGCGTAGCTAGTGCCCTGATGAGGCGCAACTAGGGTGCAACAAGGGCGTAACTAGGATGCAACTAAGGGGTAGGTAGGGGGCAATTAGAACGCAAGTAGGGCACAACTATGGCGCAACTAGTGCACAATGAGGGCACAAGTAGGGTGCAATTAGGGCGCAAGTAGGGTACAAGTAGGGCACAAGTAGGGCCCTCCTAGGGTGCAAGTAGGGTCAAACTAGGGCATAACTAGGGCGCAACTAGGACGTAACTAGGGCACAACTAGGGCATAGGTAGTGTCCAACTGAGACGCAACTTGAGCGCAACTAGGGCGCAACTAGGGCGCAAGTAGGGTGCAACTAGGGCCAAGTAGGGTGTGACTAGGGTGCAAGTACGTCGCAAATACGTCATAAGTAGGACGCAACTAGGGCGTAACTAGGGCATAGCTAGTGCCCAATGGAGGCGGAACTAGGGTAAATCTAGGGCACAACTAGGGTGCAACTATAGCGCAAGTAGCGCGCACCTAAAGCTCAAGTAGGGTGTAAGTAGGGTGGAAGTAAGGCACAAGTAGGGCGCAACTAGGGTGCAACTAGGATACAACAAGGACGGAACTAGGGCGTAATAACTGCACAAGAAGGGAGCAACAAGGGCGCAACTAGGGCGCAACTAGGACGCAACTAGGGCGCAACTAGGGCACAACTATGCCACAACTAGGGTGCAAGTAGGGCGCAACTAGGGCGCAACCAGGGTACAACTAGGGTACAACAAGTACTCTACTAGTGCGTAGCTAGTGCCTAACTGAGACGCAATCAAGGCGCAACTAGGGCGCAATTAGGATGCAACTAGGACATAAGTAGGACGTAAGTAGTACACAACTAGGGCACAACTAGGGTGCAACTAGGGAAAAACTAGGGTGTCGCTAGTGGCCAACTGAGGCGGGACTAGGGCGCAACTAGGCCTCAATTAGGATGCAACTGGGGCGCAAATAGGGTGAAACTAGGGTGAAACAAGGGCACAACTAGGGCGTAACTAGGGCATAAGAAGAGCGCAAGTAAGGTGCAACTACCGCGCAACGAGGGTGCAACTAGGACACAAATATGGCTTAAGGAGGAAGCAAGTAGGACGCAACTATGGCACAACTGGAGTGCAAGTAGGGCACAAATAGGGCGCAACTAGAGCGCAATAAGGGTGCAACTAGGGTGCAAATAGGGTGCAAGTAAGGCGGAAGTATTAGGCAACAAGGGTGCAACTAGGACACAACTAGGGCAAAACTAGGGCGCAACTAGGGCGCAAGTAGGGGGCAACTAGGGAATAGCTAGTGCCCAACTGAGGCGCAACTAAGGCGCAACAAAGGTACAAGTCGGGCGTAGCCAGGGTGCAAGTAGGTCGAAACTAGGAGGCAAGCAATGTGCAACTATGGTGGAACAATGGAGTAACTAGGATGTAACTAGGGCGTAGCTAGTGTCCAATTGAAGTGCAACTAGGGCGTAACTAGGGCACAAGTAGGGAGTAATTAGGGTCCAACTAGGGCTTAAGTAGGGCGCAAGTAGGGTGCAACTGGGATACAACTAGGGCGTAAACAGGAAGCAGGTAGGATGGAAGAAGGGGGTAAGTAGTGCGTAGCTAGGGCGCAACTATGGCGCAACTAGAGTGCAAGTAGGGAGCAAGTAGGACGCAAGTAGGGTCCAACTAGGACACAATTAGGGCACAACTAGGGTGCATGTACGGAACAAGTAGGGCACAATTATGGCGCAACAAGGGTGCAACTAGGGCACAACTAGAACCCAAGTAAGGTACAAGTAGAACGCAAGTAGGGTACAACTAGGGCGCAAGTAGGGCGCAACTACTGTGCAAGTAGGGCACAACTAGGGCATAGCTAGTGCCCAATTCAGGCGCAACTAGAGCGCACCTAGGGCGCAACTGGGGAATAACAAGAGAACAACTAGGGCTTAACAAGGTTGTAACTAGTGCCAAACTAAGGCATAACTGTGGCGCAACTTGGGTGCAACTAGGGCGCAAGTAGGGCCCAACTAGGGAGCAACTAGGGCGCAAGTAGGGAGCAAGTAGGGTGCAAGTAGGGCGCAACCAGGTTGCAACTAGGGCGCACCTAGGGCGTAACTAGTGCTCAACTAAGGCTCAACTACGGTGAAACTAGGGCGCAACTAGGGTAAAGCTAAGGAGCAAGTATGTCGTAACTAGGACTCAAGTAGGGCGCAAGTAGGGCGCAGCTAGGACTCAACTAGGGCGCAGGTAGGGCGCATGAAGGGTGCCACTGGGGTGTAACGAGGCCGCAACTAGAACGCAAGTAGGGTGCAACTAGGGTGCAAGTAGGGCGTAACTAGGGCACAACTAGGGCGTAACTAGGATGCAACTAGGGCACAAGTAAGGCGAAAGTAGGGCGCAACTAGGAAGCAACTAGGGCGCAAATAGGACGCAAGTAGGGTGCAAGTAGGGTTCAAGCAGGGTGCAACTGGGAAGTCACTATGGCATAGCTAGGGTGCAAGTAGGGAGCAAGTACGAAACAAGTAGGGTGGATTGAGGACGCAAATAGGTGAAACTAGGGCGGAACTAGGGTGCAAGTAGGGTGCAACTAGGGCACAACTAGGGCACAAGTAGTGTGTAAATAGGGTGCAACTAGGGTACAACGGTGCATATAGGATGCATGTAGGGTGAAGGAAGGGCGCAACTACTGTGTATCTGCGGCACAACTATGGTACAACTAGAGTGTGTTTAGGGAGCAAGAAGGATGCAAGTAGGACACAATAGGGCGCAAGTAGGGTACAACTGGGGTACAACTAGGGCGCAAGTAGGGCAGAACTATGGCAGAACAAGAGCACAACTAGGGCGCAATTATAACCCAAGTAGGGTGCAAGTAGGGCTTAAGTAGGGTGCAACTAGGGCGCAAGTAGGGTGCAACTAGGGCACAAGTAGGGTGCAGCTAGAGCGTAGCTAGTGCCCAACTTTGGCGCGACTTGGGAGCAACTAGGGCACAACTAGGGAACAACTAGGGAACAACTAGGGATGAACAAGGTTGTGACTAGTGCCATGCTAAGGCAAAGCTAGGATGCAAGTTGGGCGCAAATAGGACACAACTAGGGCGCAACAAGGGCCCAGCTAGGGCGCAACTATGGCGAATGTAGGGAGCACGTAGGGCGGAAGTAGGGCACAACTAGGGTGCAACTAGGGTAGAACTAGGGCGCAACTAGGGTGTAACTAGTATCCGATAGAGGCTCATACATGTCGAAACCAGGGCGCACCTAGGGTACAACTAAGGAGCAAGTAGGGCATAACTAGGACTCAAGTAGGGCGCAAGTACGGCTCAACTAGGGCTAAAGTTGGGCGCAGGTAGGGCACAAGTAGGGTGCAAGTGGGGTGTAACTAGGGCGCAACTAGGGCATAAGGAGGGTGGAACTAGTGCGCAAGTAGGACGCAACCAGGACGTAACTAGGGCGAAACTAGGACGCGACTAGGGCACAAGTAAGGCGTAAGTAGGGCGCAACTAGGACACAACTAGGAGGCAAATATGACACAAGTAGGATGCAAGTAGGATTCAAGTAGGGCGCAACGAGGGCATTAATAGGGTACAACTAGTGTGCAAGTAGGGAGCAAGTAGCACACAAGTAGGGCATAGTGAGGACGTAACTAGGGTACAACTAGGGTGCAACTAGGGTGCAAGTAGGACACAAGTAGTGCGCAACAAGGGCAAAAATACGGTACAAATAGGCTGCATCTATGGCGCAACTAGGGCGCAACTAGAGCCTAGCTAGTACCCAACTGAGGCGCAACTAGGGCGCAACAAGGGCTAAACTAGGGCGCAAGCACAGTGCACCTAGGGCACAACTAGGGCGTAGCTAGTAGCCAACTCAGGTGCAACTAGGGCGTAGCTACGACGCAACGTCGGCACAACTGAGGCGTAACTAGGACTCAAGTAGGGTGCAATTAGGGCGCAAGTAGGGTGCAAGTATGCCACAACTAGGGCGCAATTAGGATGCAACTACGATACACTTGAGGTGCAAGTAGGATGCACGTAGGGTGCAACTAGGACACAACTAGCGCATAATTAGGGCGCAACTAGGGCACAAGTACGGTGCAAGTAGGGAACAACTAGAGGGCAAGTACGGTGCAACTATGGCATAACTAGGGTGCAACTAGGGCGTAATTAGGATGCATCCAAGGTGCATGTAAGGTGCAAGTAGGACGTAACTAGAGCGCAACTAGGGTGCAACAAGGGTGCAAGGAGGGCGCCAGTAGGGCGCAAGTAGGGTGCAACTAGGGCACAAAAATAGCATAGCTAGGGTAGAAATAGGGCGTAAGAAGGGTGCATGTAGGGCAAAACTAGGGTGCAACTAGGGCACAATTAGGGTACAACTAGGGCACAAGTAGGGCACAAGTAGGGCGCAACTAGGACGCAACTAGGACGCAAGTGGGGCTTAAGTTGGGCACGAGTAGGCCGCAACTAGAGTGCAACTAAGGCGCAACTAGGGCTCTAGTAGGCCGCAGCTAGGGTGCATCAAGGCCGCGCCTAGGGCGCAACTAGGGCATAGCTAGTGCCCAAATGAGATACAACTAGGGCGTACCTAGAGTGCAACTGGGGCGCAACAAGGGTGCAACTAGGGCAAAAGTAGGGCGCAAGTAGGGGGAAACTAGGGCGCAAATAGGGCGCAACTATGACGTAACTATGGCATAGCTAGTGCCCAACTAGGGCGCAACTAGGGCCTACCTAGGGCACGAGTAGGGTGCAACTAGGGCGCAAGTAGGGCGCAACTAGGCCGCATCTTAGGCGCAACTAGGATAAAACTAGTGGGTAACTAGGGCGCAATTAGGGCACAATTAGGACATAGCTAGTTCCCAACTGAGGCTTAATGAGGGCATATCTAGGGCGCAACGAGGGTGTAACAAGGGCCCAAGTAGTGCACAACTAAGGCACAACTAGGGTGCAACTAGGGCGCAAGTAGGGTCCAACTAGGGCACAAGTAGGACGCAATTAGGGTGCAACTATGGTGCAACTAGGGTGCAACTAAGGTCCAAGAAGGGCACAACTAGGGCAAAACAAGGGCGCATTGAGGACGCAACAAGGGCATAACTACGACGTAGCTAGTGCCTAGCTGAGGCACAACTAGGGCACAACTATGGCGCAAGTAGGACACAACTAAGGGGCAAGTAGGGCACAACTAAGGCGCACCTACAGCGCAAGTAGGGCGCAACTAGGGCGTAAGAAGGGTACAACTCGGGCACAAGTAGGGTGCAACTAGGGCACAACTAGCGTACAATTGGGGCATAAGTAGGGCTTAACTAAGAGCGTAACTAGGGTACAACTAGGGTGCAAGAAGGGCATAAGTAGCGTGCAAGAAGGATGCAACAAGTGCACAATTATGCCGCAGATAGGTCGCAATTAAGGTGCAACAAGGACGCAACAAGGGTGCAACTAGGGCATACCTAGGGCATATCTAGTGCCCATGTGAGGCACGACTAAAGCGTAGGTCAAGCGCAACTAGGGCGTAAGTGTGGCGTAACTAGGGTACAACTAGGGCGCAAGAAGGGCACAAGTAGGGCGCAAGTAGGGCGCAACTACGTCGGACGTACGAAACAACTAGGGCACAACTAGGACACAACTAGGGTGTAAATGTGGTGCAATTAGGGTGCAACTAGGGCACGACTAGGACGTAAGTAGGGTGCAACTAGGGAGCAACTAGGGTATAGCTAGTCCACAACTGAGGCGCAACAAGGGGGCGATTAGGGCGAAACTTGGGTGCAATAAGGATGCAAGTAGGACGCAACTATGGTGCAACAAAAGTACAACTAGGGCACACATAGGGCGTAGCTAGCGTCCAATTGAGACACAACTAGGGCCCAACTAGGGTGCAACAATAGCGCAACAATGGTGCAACTAGAGCGCAAGTAAGGTGCAACTGGGGCTCTAGTAGGGTGCAAGTACGATACAAGTAGGGCCTAAGCAGGGTTCAACTACAAGTCAACAAGGGCACGAGTAGGGCGCAACTAGGGCGCAAGTAGGGCGTAACTAGGGTACAACTAGGGCGCAACTAGGGCACGCGTAGTACGCAAGTAGAGCGCAAGTAGGGTGGAACTAGGGTGCAACTAGGGTGCAAGTAGGGTATAACTAGGGAGTATGTAAGGCACAAGTAGGGCATAACTAGCGAGGCACAACTAAAGCACAAGTTGAGTGCAACTAGGGCGCAAATAGGGTGCAACTAGGTTGCAAGTAGGGCACAGGTAGGGCGCAACGAGTGCACAACTAGGGCGCAACTAGGGTGCAACTAGGGCATAGCTGGTTTCCATTTGTGGCACAACTAGGGTCCAACTAGGGCGCAAGTAGGACGCAGCTAGGATGCAACTAGGGCGCAACTGGGACACAAGTAGGGCACAAGTAGGACGCAACTAGGGCGTAGCTAAGGTACAAGTAGGGCGCATGTAGGGTGCAAGTAGGACGCAAGTAGGGTACAACTAGGACACAACTAGGGTGCAACGAGGACGCAAGTAGGGCGCAGCTAGGATGCAACTAGGGTGCAACTAGGGAGCAACTAGGGCGCAAGTAGTGTGCAACTAGGACGTAAGTAGGATGAAACTGGGGCACAACTAGGGTGGGACTAGGGCGCAAGTAAGGCGCAACTAGGGTATAGCTAGTGTCAGCTTGAGGCACATCTAGGGTACAACTAGGGCGCAACTAGAGTGGTACTAGGTTGCAACAAGGGCGCAATTAGGGCGCAAATAGGGTGTAACTAAGGTACAACTAGGGGGTAGCTAGTGCGCAACTGAGGTACAACTGGGACACAACAAGGGCGAAACTAGGGTACAATTAGATTGCAACTACAGGGCAACTAGGGCGCAACTAGGGTGCAACTAGGGCACAAATAGGGTGTAGCTAGTGCCCAACTTAGGCGCAACTAGGGCGTAACTAGGGCGCAACCAGGACAAAACTAGGACGCACGTAGGGCGCAAGTAAGGCGCAAGTAAGGAGCAACTAGGGCTCAACTAGGGCATAGATAGTGCCTAACTGAGATGCAACAAGGGTACAACTAGGACGCAACTAGGGCCAACCTAGGGCGCAACTAGGGTGCAACTAGGGCGTAAGTAGGAAGGAAGTAGGGCACAAGTAGGATGAAACTAGGCCAAACTAGGGCGTAGGTGGTACCCAACTGAGGCGGAACTAGGGCGCAACTTGGATGGAACTAGGGCATAACTAGGGCACAAAAAGGGCACAACTAGGGTGAAAGTAGGGCACAAGTAGGGTGCAAGTAGGGTGCAAGTAGGGTGCAACAAGCGCGCAAGTAGGACGTAACTAGGGTGCAAGTAGGCCGCAAGTAGGACGCAACTTGCGCACAACTAGGGTAAAACTAGGGCACAACTAGGGCGCAAGTATGGCACACGTAGGGCACAAGTAGGGCGCATCTAGGGTGTAGCTAAGGTTAAGAGAAGCGCTAGGTTCCAAATGCAACTTGTTTAAAAAAGAATAGTCAAGTATGGAGGAAGCTAGAGTCACTTTTGTGTCAAGCCATGGATTCACAAAGTTGACCTAAGTGCCGAGCTCCGACGAGGAAGAGCTCGAGCAGGTGAGACTCGAGAAGCGAGTCTCAACCGTCGGCCAGCAAGCGAGACTCACCACCGCAACCTCCTCAATCGAGGGTAAAGCCCTCGAGTGGCTCAAAACACGGGGGCCTGCCCCCATCCACCAAAACACAAGAGGTATTCCTAAGTATTCTGGATGTAATGTAGGTTTGCGAGATGCTCTCGTGTCTCACACAACAAGTCGAAGCACATCCATAGGTTTCACATGGAAACAAGCTAGAATGCCAAAGCTAAACTGAAGGGGCAATGCTGCGAGAGGGAGGCGAGCACACAAGAGACGCCCGATGGGTCGGCGTCGGACCAGCGTGGCGTGGAGGCTCACTGTACGTCACCTACACTCTCTTGGTCAGCATGCCCTGCGCACTCATGGTCACACCGGAGGTAAAAATGTATACAGAGAGAATTAACACGCCCCCTTGGCCGTGAGTGCGGCAGGTATGCAGCCAAGATGTGCAAGCAGTTGGTAAAGTGCGGGAGATGGGAGTGCCTTGGTAAGGAAGTCCGCCAGCTGAGCATCACCGCTGATGGGGTACACTTAAACGGCACCCGCCTCGACTGCCTCTTGAACGAAGTGATGCTCTACACTAATGTGATTTGTGTGGGGATGTAACAAACCGTCATTCTTTGCAATGCGGCGGGCGACAGAGCTGACGCTGTGCAGTGCGATGGCATGAGTGTGCAACCCCAATTCCTCAAGCAGTTGACCGGTCACCACAGACCTACTGACACCCACGGACCTACGTAGTTCAGAATCAAGTGCTCCTCACACGTCCTACGTGTGGACAACAGAAGGACGGCTCAGTAGGTCTGTGGTGACCGGTCCTTCTGTTGTCTCTTCTTGACGCGACGGCTCTGTGTACACAATCGGTGTGTGAGGCATGAACACTGGCACACTCACATATTCTGGATACTGCAAAGGGATGGTGATATGTGGGACATGGCGCAAGGTGCGGAACTGTTTGTACGGCATATGATCCAGGAAGGATGCATCCCTGCTTTCAAGGAAGTGATGCTGAATCGGGTCCCAGAAGCGCTATGCTTTGGACGCATGAGACACTCCTACAAAGACACACCAACGGCCTCAGTTTATGGTCTCTCTGGGGCTGCGCAAACCACACGCAGGCCATAGTGCCCCACACCCTGGCTGGCCTCAAGTCAGCCTTTTCCTTTAAGCACCATTCCCATGGTGTGACTGACTTGGGTAAGGGCCATTGTGGAACCCTGTTCCATACCCAAGTCACATACTTGACGGCCTCTTCCCAGAGACCAAAGGACAGGCAGGACTCATTCAGCAGAGTATGCAGTGCATCACCGAGAGTCCTATGCCACCTTTTTGCCACACCATTCTGCTGTGGTGTGTATGGAGCGGTAGTTTGATGCTTGATATCTTTGGCTTTCAGTTCAGCTGTCAGGGTACCCATGAACTCTCCACCTCTGTCTGTGCGTGGTCTCAGCATTTTACAACCAGTCTGCCGCTCAGCAAGGGGTATCCACTCTGCAATGGCACGTTGAGCATCCGCTTTCAATTTCAGCAGGAATGCCCAACAAAAGCGACTGAAATCGTCCGTCAATGTGAGGATGTATTGGGACCCATACTGGACAGAGGACACCGGCATGGGTCCTGTCAAGTCTGCATGAACAAGTTCCAGAGGGTTCTTGCATACCTTCTCTGAACTGGGAAAGGTCTTTATGTGAGCCTTGCATTCCTAACAGTCAAGACAGGCATCTGCACTGAGGCCATGTGGACAGTTTATAGGCAGGAGTATGTGTGCTGTGGTGTGCTTAATCATGTCTGTGACAAGGTCTGTGTTGATGTGTGCCATGCGGCGGTGGAGCAAGTCTTTGTGTTTTCCATCAGTCGCTGTGATGACATGTGTCTGTGGTCTGTGTGTACCCGTCTATACCAGTGGAAACAAGGTGAGGCGATAGAGCATGTTCACGTGTAAAGGCCCATCGGCCAACAGGACCCCAGCAACATGAAGAAGCATGCAGCGTTGCTTCTGTGTCAGGGTGGACATGTTTTCTTGGCGGTCCAACTGACCCCCAGACAGAAGATTGACTTTCAACTGGGGCACGTACAGCACACCAGTCAGCCACGAGACGCCCCTAGGTGCTTGCAACGCCACTGTACCCACACCCTCAACCACCAACACTTCCCCAGACCCTGTTTTCACACCTTCCACATCATTCGAAGCTTACAGCGACACGAACGGCTGGCGGTGTGGTGACATGTGATGCGATGCAGTAGTGTCATACAGCCATTCATGCATGGGGAGTGAGTGTGACGTGGTAACGTGAGTGTGCGCCAATCGCTAACCTGACGCCTGTGGCATCGCTGTTGAGGGCTGCAGCTCCATGGGTGTTGTCCACCCAGTAGTACGAGCACTAACAGTGGGCTGCTGCAACTTGGCCATGGAGGTGTAGATGCGGTGCGCCCATACAGGTGCGGGAACTGGGACAACCGAGTTTGGTGGGACGTAGAAGGGGCCCTGATAAACAGGGGTTGGCCCCGGATAGAGCTGTTGACCCGGCGGCGGCTGCACCAGAGGTGGTGCATAGGTGACCCCCCCAAAGGGCACCAGAGCCCGAGGTCCAATGGTCATCGGTGTCGACCAGACAGGTAACTGATGCTGCTGTCCGAACTGCGGGCGTAGAGGTGGAGCTGTGAACCTCTGCTGTGTCTGCTGCTGCTGGGATGATGTCATGATGCGCTGAAGATCTGGGAACGCACGCCAGAAATGACCGTACTTGTTGCAGTAGTTACAAGTGCGCTGTCCACCACCACCCCGACCACGCCCTCGTCCCCCGCCAAACTGGGTGCTTGTGCCCCCATGTCCCCAGCCTCCTCCGCCTCTTCCTCCTCACTGAGCGGATTTGGCGGGACCACCCAACGAGGACTGATGAACAAAGGCGCTGGGAGATGAGATGGTGGCCTCCCGTGCATCACCATGAAGGATGTCCTTGTAGTGCCGCAACTCCTTGAACACCTCAGCAAGGTTGGTATCCTCAATCTCAATCACTCGAAGATGCAGCTGAAACCCGCGTTGGAACTCCCAGTAGGGTTCTCCAAGGTGGAGTAGAACGGGATACAGCCATTCGAGCACAGAGCATGATGCTCCAAGCCCGAGAATGCAGTGGTAAAGATCCATTGCTGCATCCCAATACTCAGCTATAGGTTCTCCCGGCTTTGGGTATAGGTTCCGGAGACGGTCACGGAGGGTGATCACAAGTGCCATGCCGCGTTCCTCATGGCGGGTAGCCAGGTGCTGCCATGCCTCATGACGGCACGGAGACCCGCTGTGGGGGTCTGCTGGATCCTCCCCTTTGCCGCCAAACCGAAAATTACGGATGGCGTAGGAGTGGTCGTCGGGCAGTGCTCTGACTAGAGCATTGAAGGCCCGCAGCAGGATATGGTCCTCAGTCGCATCACTGGTGGGAAGGAGGTACAGCTCCTCTAGCCCGTGTTCTGCTGCCCATGCGAGAAATACGTCCTTCCACGCTAGAAAATCTTGCAAGCCCAAAGCGGGCGGCGTCAGATCCTTTTGCGTCATCACTCTGCTGAGGTCTTCCCAAGTGACTGTGACGGTACCGGCTTCTCCACTAGCGCCGACGCCAGTGCCTGTGCCTGCTCCGCCAGTGGATGCACCACTGCCTCCCCCTCCTTGCCCTCCATGCGCTGACCCCGCTTGACTCATGGCTCCTGGGGTTTAGGCAAGTCTTAGGACGGCGGTGTGAGCCCTAGTCCACCTTGTTTACGGCTGACAAAATTTCTGCAGCAATTCGCCGGGCCTACTTTGGGCCCAGTTTTCAGTCGCGAGCCCTAAGCTCATGAGAACCGCCTTTCCTTGATTTAGGAAACCCTCTCGCACCACCTGTTACCTGCAGTGGCCCCTGAGTGTGCCAAGGGACCCCACCTCCACCTTATAGGTGGCAGATTGGCGCTTGGGCTCTCCCTCCCACGCCTTTCTCGCCTCCGCGGGCATCTCCCTGACTTCCGCCGCCTGTGCTATCTGTGTGCCGCCTAGGGAGGGGTCTTCGACGGCTCCTAACAGCCTGTGCGGCCCTCCTTTGTGGCGGACACGCGGATCTAGGTCCGCGCGTGGCTCGGCGCCCACCTTTCTTGCTCATTGCCGCTGTTTTGTGTCCCTACCAGGCCCGGAAAGACGCTCTGATACCATGAGAGAAGCGATGGGATGCAAATGGAACTTGTTTCACAAAGAATAGTCAAGTATGGAGGAAGCTAGAGTCAGTTTTGTGTCAAGCCATGGATCCACAAAGTTGACCTAAGTGCCAAGCTCCGACGAGAAAGAGCTCGAGCGGGTGAGACTCAAGAAGCGAGTCTCACCCGTCGGCCGGTGAGCGAGACTCACCACCACAATCTGCTCAATCGAGGGCAAAGCCCTCGAGTGGCTCAAAACACGGGGGCCTGCCCCCATCCACCAAAACACAAGAAGTATTCCTAACTATTCTGGGTCCAATGTAGGTTCAAGAGATGCTCTCGTGTCTCACACAACAAGTCAAAGCACATCCATAGGTTTCACATGGAAACAAGCTAGAATGCCAAAGCTGCACTAAAGGGGCAATGCTGTAAGAGGGAGGCGAGCACACGAGAGACGCCAGATGGGTCGGCGTCGGACCAGCGTGGTGCGGAGGCTCACAGTACGTCACCTCCACTCTTTTGGTCAACATGCCCTGCGCACTCATGGTCACACCGGAGGGAAAATACATATACAGAGAGAATAAACAAAGGTGCAACGAGGGCACAAGTAGAACGCAACTAGGGCACAAGTAGGGTACAACGATGGCGCGAAGCGGGTGCAACTAGGACGCAAGTAGGGCATTAGTCGGCCACAACTATTACGCAACTAGGGTGCAAATACGATGCAAGTAGGGTACAAGTAGTTCTCAACGAGGGTGTGACTAGGGTGCAACTAGGGCACAACTAGGGCACACCTAGGGCGATGATACGGTGTAGCTAGTGTCGAGTTGAAAGGCAACTAGTGCGCAACAAGGGCACAACTAGGGCGCACGTAGCGCAAAACTAGGGCACAAGTTGTGTGCATGTAGGGCGCAACTAGGGTGCAACTAGGGCACAACTAGGGCACAACGAGGGTGTAGCTAGTGCTCAACTGAGGCACAAATAGGACGCAAGTAGGGCACAAGTAGGGCGTAAATAGGGTACAAGTAGGGCAAAACTAGGTGGCGTGTAGGGCGCAACTAGGGTGCAACTAGGACGTAACTAGTGTCCAAATGAGGTGCAACTAGGGCGGAACTAGGGCACAACTAGGACGGAACTAGGGTGTAAGCAGGCCGCAGCTAGGGCGCAATCAGGGTGTAACTAGGACGCAACTTGGACCCAAGTAGGGTACCAATAGCGTGCAACTAGGGTGAAACGAGGACGCAACTAGGGTGAACCAGGATGCAAGTAGGGCTTAATTAGGGCACAACTAAGGCGCAACTAAGCCGCAAGTAGGGCACAACCAGGGCATAACGGGGGCATAGCTAGTGTCCAACTGAGAAACAACTAGGGCGCAACTAGGGTGCAAGTAGGGCACAACTAGGGCACAAGTAGGGCATAAGTAGGACGTAAGTAGGACGCAGCTAGGACATAACTAAGGCGTAACAAGGGCGCAACTAGGGCGTAGCTAGTGCCCAACTGAGGCACACCTAGGGCGCAACTAAGGTGCAAGTAGGGCGCAACTAGGGCATAACTAGGGCGCAACTATGGCGCAACAAGGGCGCAAGTAAAACGCAAGTAGGACACGACTAGGGTCAAACTAGACTACAGCTAGGGCGCAAGTAGGGTGCAAGTAGGGCGTAAATAGGGTGGATCTAGTGCGCAACAAGGACGGAAGTAGTGCGCAAGTAGGGTACAAGTAGGGCACGACTAGGGCGTAACTAGGGCGTAACTTGTGTGCAAGTAGAATGCAAGTAGGGCACAAAGAGGGCGTAACTAGGGTGTGACTAGGACCCAACTAGGGCGTAGCTAGTGTCCAACTGAGGTGCAACTAGGGCGCAACTAGGGCTCAACTAGCGTGTTAGTCGGGCGCAACCAAGGCGCAAGTTGGGAAAACATAGGGGTCAAGAACGGGGTAAGTAGGGTGCAACTAGGGCGCAACTAGGTTATAACTAGGACGCAACTAGGCCTTAGGTAGTGTCCAACTAGGGCGCAACTAGAGCGCAACTAGGGCGCAACTAGGGTACAAGTAGAATACAAGTAGGAAAAAAGTACTACGCAAGTAGGCAGCAAGTAGGGCGCAAGTGGGACGTAAGTAGGGCACAAGTAGTGTAAGCCGGACAGTGCCAACGGCACTAATTACAGCTTGTAGCTTCCTTGAGTGTACAAGATGACTGTGGATTTGGAATCTACAGGAAAAACCGTGCGATATCGATCCAAGAACGGGTCCATCCATCAAGAACTCAGGAAGATACGCCCGGCCAAAGGTTGGACCGGCCGAAGGGGAAAAAGGTGACGGGAAATCGTCCCCAAAGACCAAGGCTCGACCCTCGAAAGACCCAACAAGGCCGAAGCGCACCTTCATGCCCGGATAGTCAATGTGTCAAGGATCATTGAGGGCCAAGGGCACTTCGGAACGGCGCCCCGGTGTGTTATTACCAGAAAGGGCGCTTCGGGCGGCCGTCACCGCCACTACTGGTGCTGCCAGCGGCAGATGACCTTGGTTCACGGAAATGGCCATATCTCGGCCGTTCCTCCACGGAATGATGCAATTCTTGGTGCGTTGGAAAGCTGGGAAGATAAGCTATGTGATGCCAAGGCAATAACGCTCATCCCAGGCCCGTACAGGGCCGCACACAGCTTGGCGACCTCGGGTCGCCTAGGATGTGTCATCATGTACATATAGTCTTGTATATTGACATTTGAATAACAAGTACAGTTTACTCCCACTGTACCACACGTGTTTCCGTGCTCCCCCAAGACGATTCTACGCTTCCGCAACCTCGGGTTGGTGTGCACCGGCCTCTCCTTGGTCACCGTTGCCGCCGGTTGGTGCCTACACCATCCGGTTGAGGCTAGCATACCACGCCCGGTTCACAAGTAGGACCCAACTAGGGCACAACTAGGGTACAACTAGGGTGCAACTAGGGCACAACTAGGGTGCAACTAGCGCACAAGTAGGAAAAAAGTAGGGCATAACTAGGGCACAACTACGGTGCAACTAGGGCGCAAGTAGAATGCAAGTAGTGTGCAATTAGGGTCTGACAAGGGCGAAACTAGGACACATCCAGTGTGCAACTAGGACGCAACTAGGGTGCAATTAGGGTGTAGCTAGTGACCAAAAGAGGCATAACTAGGGTCCAACAACGGCACAATTCGGGTGGAAATAGGGCACAAGTTGGGCGAACCTAGGGCGCAAGTAGGGTGCAAGTAGGGTGCAACTAGGCCGCAACTAGGACGCAACTAAGGCGCAACTAGGGCACAACTAGGGCGTAGCTATTGCCCAGCTAAGGAGCACCTAGGACACAATAAAGGCACAACTAGGGAGCAACTAGGGTGCAAGAAGGGCGCAACTAGGGTGCAACTAGGGCGCACCTTGAGGGCAACTTGGTCGCAAGTAGGCCCCAACTAGGGCACAAGTAGGACGGAAGTAGGGCACAACTAGCTAGGGTGTAACTAGGACGCAACTAGGGTGCAAGTAGGGTGCAATGAGGGCGTAACTAGGGCACATCAAGGGCACAACTAGGACACAAGTAGGGTACAAGTAGGGCGCAAGTAAGGCGCAACTAGGATGCAGCTAGGACGCAACTAGGGCACAAGTAGGGTGCAACTAGGACACAACAAGGGCGTAACTAGGGCATAACAAGGGCGCACCTATGGCGGAACTAGGGTGTAGCTAGTGAACAACTGAGGCGCAACTAGGGCGCAACTAGGTCGAAATAGGGGCACACTTAGAACACAAGTAGGGTGCAACTTTGGCGTAACAAGTGCACAACTAGGGCGCAAATAGGGCGTAGCTAGTTCCCAGTTGAGGCACAACTAGGGCGCAACTAGGGTTCAACGAGGGCGCAAGTAGGGTGCAAGTAGACGCAACTAGGGTGCATTTAGGGAGAAACAAGGGCCCAACTAGGGTGTAGTCGGTGCCCAACTAAGGAGCAACTAGGACGCAACTAGGGAAAAACTAGGGCGCAACTAGGGCACAACAAGGGCGCAACTAGGGCGCAAGTAGGGCGCAAGTAGGGTGTAGCTAGTACCAAAGTGAGGCGCAACTAAAGCGCAATTCAGGCGTAACTAGGGCGCAAGTAGGCTGCAACTAGGACGCATGTATAGTACAAGTAGGGCGCAACCAGGGCGCAACTAGGATGCGACTAAGGCGGAACGAGGACATAGCTAGTTCCCAAGTGAGGCGCAACTAGGACGCAACTAGGTCGCAAATAGTGCGCAACAAGGGCGCAACTAGGGCGGAACTAGGGCGCAACTAGGGCGCAAGTAGGGCGTAATTAGGGCACAACTAGGGTGCAACTAGGGCACAACTAGGGTACAAGTAGGGCGCAAGTAGGGCGCAACTAGGACGCAACTAGGGAGCAACTAGGACACATCTAGGGTGCAACTATGGCACAACTAGGGTGAAACTATGGCACAACTAGGGCGCAACTAGACCACAACTAGGGCGCAACAAGGGCGCAACTAGGGCACAACTAGGGTGCAACAAGGGTAGAACTTGGGCACAAGTAAGGCACAACTAGGTCGTAGCTAGTGTCCAACAAAGGCGCATCTAAGGCGCAACTAGGGCGCAACTAGGGCGCAACTAGGGCGCAAATAGGGCCCAAGTAAGGTGCCACTATGGCGCAACTAGGACACAACTAGGGTGCAACTAGGGCGCAACTAGGACAAACCTAGGGCGCAACTAGGACGCAACAAGGACGTAAGAAAGGTACAAGTAGGATGTAACTAGGCCAAACTAGGGTATAAGTGGTGCACAACTAAAGCGCAACAAGGGTGTAACTTGGACGCAACTATGGTGCAATGAGGGCGCAAGTAGGGGGCAACTAGGGTGCAAGTAGGACACAAGTAGGGTACAAGAAGGGTGCAACAAGGGTGCAAGTAGGGCATAATTATAGTGCAAGCATGCCGCAAGTAGGGCGCAACTTGGATACAACTAGGGTGCAACTAGGGCGCAACTAGGGTGCAAGTATGGCGCAAGTAGGATGCAAGTAGGGCGCAATTAGGGTGCAATTAGGAGGCAACTAAGCCGCAACTAGAACGCAACTAGGGAAAAAATAGGGGGCAACTTGGGCATGACTTGGATGCAACTAGGACGCAACTAGGGCGAAAGTAGGGCACAACTAGTGTGCAACTAGGTGCAAATAGGGTGCAACTATGGTGCAAGAATTTTGCAACTTGGGTGCAACTAGGATGCAACTAGGACGCAACTAGGGCGCACCTAGGGTGCTACTAGGGAGTAGCTAGTGCCCAACTAAACGCAACCAGGGCGCAACAAGGACACAACTAGGGCACAAGTAGGGCGTAACTAGGACACAATTATGGTGCAAGAAGGGCATAACTAGGGTGCGACTAGGATGCAACTAGGGCGCAACTAGGGCGTAGCTAGTGCCCAACTGAGGAGCAAGTCGGGCGCAAGTAGGGTGCAAGTAGGACCCAAGTAGGTTGCAAGTAGGGCGCAACCAGGGCGCGTGTAGGGCACAAGTAGGGCGCAACTAGGTAGCAACTAGGGCGCAACAAGTGCCCAACTAGGGCATAGCTGGAGTCCAATTGAGGCGCACCTAGGGCGCTGCTAGGGTGCGAGTTGGTCATAGCTAGGGCGCAACTAGGGCACAACTAGGACGCAACTAGGGCCCAAGTAGGGTGTCAATAGGGTACAACTAGAGCGCAACTGGGGCGTAACCAGGGAGCAAGTAGGGCACAAGTAGGACACGAGTAGGGTACAACTAGGGCACAACAAGGACGCAGCTAGGCTGCAACTAGGGCGTAAGTAGGGCGTAACAAGGGCGCAGCTAGGGCACAACTAAGGCATAGCTAGTGTCCAACAGATTAATAACTAGGGCGCAAGTATGGCACAACTAGGTCGTAAATAGGGTGCAACTAGGGCGCAACTAGGTTGTAGCTAGTGCCCAATTGAGGTGCACCTAGGGCGCAACAAGGGCGCAAGTAGGACGCAACTAGGGTGCAAGTAGGGCGCAAGTAGGGCAGAATTAGGGTGCATTTGGGCGCAACTAGGGCGCAAGTAGGGTGCAACTTGGGCAAAAAATGGTGCAACTAGGGTGCAAGTAGGGTGCAAGTAAGGCGTAACTACGGTACAACTAGTACAAACAAGGGTGGAAGTAGTGCCCAAGTAGGGTGCAAGTAGGGCGCAACTAAGTGCAACTATGGGGCAACTGGGATGCGAGCAAGGAACAATTATGGCGCAAGAAGGGCACATCAAGGGCACAGTTAGGGCACAACTAGGGCGCAAGTAGGACGCATCTTGGGTACAACTAGAGCGTTGTAATGACCCAACTAGGTCATAGCTAATGCCAAATTGAGGTGCAACTAGGGCACAACCACGGCATTAGTCTGGCTCAACTCAAAGGCGTAAGTTTGGTGCAACTAGGGTGCAAGAAGGGGGAAAGTAGGGCACAACTACGGTGCAACTAGGCAACAACTAGGGCGCAACTAGGGCTTGGCTAGTGCCCAACTAGGGCGCAACAAGGGTGCAGCTATGGCGCATCTAAGGCACAAGTAGAACAGAAGTAGGACGCAAGTAGTGTGCAAGTAGGAAACAAGTAGCCGCAAGTAGGGCGTAAGTAGGGCCTAATTAGGGCACAACTAGGGAACAACTAGAGCGTAACTAGGGCACAAGTAGGGCGTAACTAGGGTACAGCTAGGGCGAAACTAGGCCATAACTAGGACGCAACTAGGGCAAAAGTAGGGTGAAAGTAGGGTAAAACTAGGCTGCAAATAGAGTGTAACTAGGGTGCAAGTAGGACGCAAAGAGTGTGCCACTAGGGTCTAACAAGGGCGCTACTAGTGCGCAACCAGGGCGTAACTAGGGCGCAACCAGGGCACACCTAGGGGGCAACTAGGATGTAGCTAGTGCCCAACTGAGACGTAACTAGGGCCAAACTACGGCACAAGTCGGGCGCAATTAGGGCGCAAGTAGGGCGCAACTAGGGTCCACGTAGGGTCCATATAGGGCGCAACTAGGCCGCAACTAGGGCACAACTAGGGCGTAGCTATTGCCCAACTGAGGCACAACTTGGGGGCAATGAGGGCGCAAATAGGGCACAATTAGGTCACAAGAAGGACGCAACTAGGGTACAACTAGGGAACAACCAGGGCACAAGTAGGGCGCAAGTTGGGCGCAACCAGGGCACAACTAGGGCGCAAGTAGGGTACAACTAGGGTGCAAGTACGATGCAAGCAAGGCGCAACTAGGGTGCAACCAGGGTGCACCTAGGGCGCATGTAGGGGGAAAGTAGGGCGCAAGTAGGGCAGAACAAGGGCATAACAAGGACACAACTAGGGCCTAAGTAGGGTACAAATAGGGCGTAACTATGGTGCAACTAAGGCGTAACTAGGGCCCAACTAGGACGCAACTAGGGCGTAACTAGTTCCCAACAGAGTCACAACTAGAGCGTAATGAGGGCGCAACTATGGTGCCAGTAGGGCGCAAGTAGGGCACACGTATGCCGCAAGTAGGGCGCAACTAGGACGTACCTAGTGCCCAACTAAGGTGCAACTAAGGCGCAACTAGGGCGTATCCAGGGCAGAACTAGGGTGCAAGTGGGGCACAACAAGGGTGCAAGGAGGACTCAAGTAAGGTGCATGTAGGGTGCAACTAGAGTGCAACTAGGATGTAGCTAGGGCATAGCTAGTGCCCAACTAAGGCGCAACAAGTGCGCAGCTAGGGCACAAGTAGAGCGCAACAAGGATGCAAGTAGGGAGCAACTAGGGCCCAACTAGGGCACAACTAGGGCCCAAGTAGGGTGCAAGTAGGATGCAACTAGGGTGAAACTAGGGTACAACTAGTGCACAAGCAGGGCACACCTAGGGTGCAAGTAGGGTGCAACTAGGACGCAACTACGGAGCACGTATGGCAAAACTAGGGCACAAGGCAGACACAACTAGGACGTAATTACGTTGTAAGTAGGGCGCAATTAAGGCGCATGTAGGGTGCAAGTAGGGCGCAACTTGGGTACAACTATGGCATAATTAGGGTGCAAGTAGGGTGCAAGTAGGGCGCAACTAGAGCGCAACTAGGGTGCAACTAGGGCACAACTAGTGCGCAAGTAGGGCCCAAGTAGAGCAAAGATAGGGTACAAGGGCGTAACTTGAGCGCAGCTAGGGCGTAACTTGGGCGTAGCTAGGGCGCAATCAGGGCGCAAGTGCGGTGCAACTCGAGCGCAACAAGGGCGTAACTGGGACACAAGTAGGGCGTAAGTAGAATGCAACAAGGGCGCAACTAGAGCGCAATTAGGGTACAACTAGGGCGTAGCTAGTGCCCGACTAAGGCACAACTTAAGCGCAAGTCGAGGGCAAGTAGGGTGCATGTAGGACGTAACGTGGGCGCAAGCAAGGCACAAGTAGGAGGCAACTAGGGCACAACTAGGGTGCAGCTAGGGCATAGCTAGTTCCCAACTGAGGTGCAACTAGGGCCCAACTAAGGCACAAGTAGGACACAACTGGGTTGGAAGTTGGGCACAACTAGGGTGCAACTAGGGTGCAAGTAGGACGCAACTAGGGTACAACTACGGTGTAAGTAGGGCACAACTACGACGCAAATAGGACGCAACTAGGACACAACTACGGTGCAAGTAGGCACAACTAGGACGAATGTAGGGTGTAACAAGGAGAAACTAGGGTACAACTGGGGCATAACTAGGGCGAAAATAGGCCAAAAGTAGGCTGCAAGTAGGGCGTAACTAGGGTACAACTATGGCACAACTAGTGCGCAAGTAGGGCGCAAGTAGGGCGGAAGTAGGGCACAACTAAGGCGTAACTTGGGTGCAACTAGGGCGCAATTGGGGCGTAAATAGGGTGCAAGCGCAACAAGGGTTCAACTAGGGCACAAGTAGGGTGGAATTAGGACGCAACTAGGGCGTAATGAGGGCGCAACTAGGGTGCAATGAGGGCGTAACTAGTGCCTGACTGAGACACAACTGATGCGCAAGTCGGGCACAACTAGGGTGCAAGTAGAGCGTAAGTAGGGCACAAGAAGGGCACAAGTATGACGCAACTAGGGCGCATCTAGGGCGCAACTAGGATGGAACTAGGATATAGCTAGTTCCCAATAGAGGCGCAACGAGGGTGCAACTAGGGCGCAACTAGGGCATAAATAGAGCGGAAACAAGACACACCTAAGGTGCAACTAGGGCGTAAAGAGGGCGCAAGTAAGGTGCATGTAGGGCGGAACTCGGGCGTAACTAGGGCATAACTAGGGCGCAAGGAGGATGGAAGTAGGGCGCAAGGAGGGCGCTACTGGGGCGTGACTAGGGTGCAAGTAGGGTGCAAGTAGGGTGCATCTCGGGTGCAACTAGGGCACAACATGGGAATAACTAGGGCGCAAGCAGGGCGCAACTTGAACATAGCTAGTGTTTAAGTGAGGCACAACTAGGGCGCAACTACGGGGCAACATGGGCGTATTTAGGGCGCAAGTGGGCCCCAACTATGGTGCAACTAGGGTCCAACTAGGATGCAACTAGTGCATAGCTAGTGCCAAATTGAGGCATGACTAGGGCGCAACTAGAGTGCAACAAGGGCGCGACTAGGGTGCAAGTAGGGTGCGACTTCGGCACAATTAGGGCGCAACTAGGGTGCAAATAGGACAAAACAAGGGTGTACCGAGTGTCCAACAGATGCGCAACTAGGGCGCAACTAGGGCGAAACAAGAGCACAAGTAGGACGCAACAAGGGTGCTAGTAGGGTGCAAGTAGGACGCCATCAGGGCGCAGGCAGGGCGCAACTAGGGCACAAGTAGGATGCAACTAGGGCGGAAGTAGGATGCAACTAGGGCGCATCTAGGGCACAACTAGGGTGCAACTAAGGTGTGACTAGGGCGCAAGTAGGACCAAAGTAGGGCACACCTAGGCCGTAACTATGGTGCAATTAAGGCGTTAGTAGGGTGCAAGAAGGACGCAAGTAGGGCACAAGTAGGGCACAACTATGACGTAACTATCGCGTAGCTAGTGCCCATGTGATGCAAAACTAGGGCACAACTAGGGCGCAACTAGGAAGCAATGTGGGCGCATTTAGGGTGCAAGTAGGGCTGAAATAGGGCACAACTAGGACGCAACTATGGCGTAGCTAGTGTCCATGTGATGCAAAACTAAGGCGCAACTAGGGCACAACTAGGGTGCAACTAGGGCGTAACTAGGGTGAAAGTAGGGAGCAAAACGGATGCAACTAGGGTACAACAAGGGTATACCTAGAGTGTAGCTAGTGTCCAACTGAGGCAGAACAAGGATAAAACTTTGACGCAACTAGGACGCAACTAGGGCGCAAGTAGGGCACAACTAGGGCACAGATACGGCACAAGTGGGACGCGAGTAGTATGCAAGTAGGGTGCAACTAGGGCACAACTAGGGCGTTACTTGGGTGCAAGTAGGGAGCAAGTAGGGCGCAAGTAGGGGCATCAAGAGCGCAACTAGGGCGCAAGTAGGGTGCAACTAGGGTGCAACTAGGGCACAAGAAGCATCCAACTAGGGTGCAACTAGGGCGCAACTAGGACACGACTAGGGTGCAAGTAGGGTACAAGTAGGTCACAAGTAGGGCACAGAATAGACGTAACTAGGACACAACGAGGGCACAAGTAAGGCGTGACTAGGGCAAAATTAGGGCACAACTAGGGCGTAACTAGGGCATAACTCGGCTGAAATGAGGGCGCAACTAGGATGCAAGAAGGGTGGGAAAAGGATGCAACTAGGGTGCAACTAGGGTGTAACTAGAGCGTAGGTAGTGTTCATGTCAGGCAAAACAAGAACAAAACTTTGATGCAACTAGGGCGCTACTAAGGCGCAAGTAGGGTGCAACTAGGGTGCAAATAGGGCACAAGTGGGATACGAGTAGGGCAAAGGAGGGCACAACTAGGGCCCAACTGGGGCGCAAGAAGGGAGCAAGTAGGGCACAAGTAGGGGGCACCAAGGGCGCAACTAGAGCATAACTAGGACGCAAGTAGGGTACAAGTAGGGTGCAACTAGGGCGTAGGAAGGGTTCAATTAGGGTGCAACTAGGGCAGAACTAGGCCACAACTAGGGCGCATGTATGGTGCAAGTAGGTCGCAAGTAGGGCACAAATTGGGCGCAACTAGGGCACAGCAAGGGCCCAAGTAGGGTGCACGTAGAGCGCAACTAGGGCGTAGCTAGGGTACAACTAGGGCGCAACTAGGGCCGCGACTAGGGAACAACTAGGACGCAACAAGGGTGCAACTAGGGCGTAAGTAGGGTGCAAGTAGGTCGCAACTAGGGTGCAACTAGGATGTAACTAGGACTTAGCTAGTGTCAAGCTAAGACGCAACAGGACACAACTTGGGTGCAACTAGGGCGCAAGTAAGGTGCAACTAGGGTGCAACTAGGGCATAGCTAGTAACCTGCTTACGCGCAAAGAGGTCGCAAGTAGGGCGCAACATGGACGTACCTTGTGCCCAACAGAAGCGCAATTATGGCGCAACTAAGGCGCAAGTATGGCATAACTAGGGCGCAACTAAGGGGTAACTAGGGCGCAACTACAACACAACTAGGGCACAAATATGGCCCAAGTAGGGCACAACTGAGGCAAACTAGGGCGCAACTAGGGCATAACCAGGATGCAACTAGGGCGTAACAAGGGCGCAACTACGACACAACAAGGGCACAACTAGGGCGCAACTAGGACACAACAAGGGTATAACTAGGGCACAACAAGGGCACAAGTAGGGCGTAAGTAGGGCACAAGTAGGACACTATTAGGTGGGAACTAGGGAAAAACTAGGGCGCAAGTAGGGTGCAACTAGGGCGCAACTAGGGCATAGCTAGTGTTCAACTGAGGTGCAACTAAAGCGCAAGTTGAGCGCATCGAGGGCGCAAGTAGCGCACAAGTACGGTACAACTAGGATGCAACTAGGGTGCAACTAGGGCGCAACTAGGGCATAGCCAGTTCCCAACTGAGGCTCAACAAGATCGCAACTAAGGCGTAAGTATGGCGCAACTAGGACGAAAGTAGGGCACAACTTGGACGCAACCACTGCGCAATTAGGACGCAACTAAGGCACAACAAGGGCACAACTAGGGTGCAAGTAGGGTGCAAGTGGGCTACAACCAGGGCGCAAGTAGGAAAAAACTGGGAATTAACTAGGGTGTAACTAAGGCGCAACCAGGGCGGAGCTAGTTCCCAACTCAGGCGTAACTAGGGCGCAACTAGGACGCAACTAGGATGCAACTGGGGCGTAATTTGGATGCAAGTAGGGCGCAACTATGGCGCAACTAGGGCACAACTAGGGCACAACTAGGGCGTTGCTACTCCTAACAGAGGCACAACGAGGGCATAACTAGGTCACAACTAGGGTCCAAGAAGGGTGCAAGTAGGGCGTAGCTAGGACGCGACTAGGGTTCAACTAGGGCGCAACTAGGGCGAAACTAGGGCATAGCTTTTCTCCAACAGAGGCATAACTAGGGCTCAACTAGGGCGCAACTAGGGCGGAACTAGGGTGCACGTAGGGCACAACTAGGGCGCAAGTAGGGTGCAAGTAGGACCAAAGTAGGATGCAAACATGGCGCAAGTAGGGTGCAACAAGGATGCATGTAGGGTGCAACTAGGGCTCAAGTAGGGTACAACTAGGGTACAACTAGGGCGCAACTAGGGCGCAGCTAGGGCGTAAGTAGGACGCAAGTAGGATGCAACTAGGGCACAACTAAGGCACAAATTGGATGTAATTAGGGTGTATGTAGGGCACAAGTAGGGTGCAACTAGGACGCAACTATGGCGCAACTAGGACACAAGTAGAGTGTAAGTAGGGTACAAGTAGGGTGTAACTAGGGCGTAACTAGGGCGCAACTAGGGCGCAACTAAGGCACAAGCAAGGCACAAGTAGGGTGAAACTAGGGTGCAACTAGGGCGTAAGTAGGGCGCAACTAGGGTGAACTAGGGTGCAACTAGGGCGCACGTAGGACACAAATAGGGCGCAACTTGGGCGCAACTAGGGCGCAACTAGGGCGTAGCTAGTGCCAAACTGAGGCGCAATTTGAGCACAACTAGGGCGCAACTAGGGCACAACTAGGGTGCAACTAGGGCCGAAGAAGGGCGCGATTAGGGTGCAAGTAGGGCACAACTAGGATGTAGCTGGTGTCTAACTTAGGCACAACTAGGGTGCAACTTGGACTCAACTAGGGTGCAACTAGGGCGCAACTAGGACGCAAGTATGGCGCACGTAGGGTGCAAGTTGGGCACATGTAGGGCGCAACTTGGGCTCAACTAGGGTGCAACTAGGGTGCAAGTAGGGCGCAAGTAGGGTGCAAGTAGGACGCAACTTTGATATATCTAGGATGCAACTACGGTGCAAGTAGGGCCCAAGGAGGGCGCAACTAGGACGCAAGTTGTGCACAACTTGGGCACAATAAGGGCGCAACTAGGGCACGACTAGGATGCAACAAGGGTGCAAGTAGGTCGCAAGTAGGGTGTAACTTGGGTGCAACTAGGGTGCAACTAGGGTGCAACTAGGGTGGAAGTATGGTGCAAGTAGGGCACAAGTAGGGTGCAACTAGGGTGCAACTAGGACACAAGTAGCACACAACAAAGGTTCAAATAGGGCACAACTAGGGTGCAAGTGAGGCGTAACTAGGGCTCAAGTAGGTGTAAGAAGGGCACAACTATGGTGCAACTAGGGCAGAACTAGGGCGCAACAAGGGTGCATCAAGGGTGCAACTAGGGTGTAACTTGGGCGTACCTAGGGCGCAACTAGGGCGTAGCTAGTGCCAAGATGATATGTAACTAGGGCGCAACGAGGGTGCAACTAGGGTGCACCTAGGGTACAACAACGGCGCAAGTTGGGCGCAAGTAGGGAGCAACTATGGCACAAATAGGGCATAACTATTGCCCGAGGTGTAACTAGGGTGCAACCAGGGCGCAAGTAGGGCGCAACTAGGACACAAGTAGGACACAACTAGTACGCATGTAGGGCACAAGTAGAGCGCAAATAGGGCGCAATTAGGGCACAACTAGGGCGCAACTACAGCGTAGCTAGTGTCCAACTAAGGCGCATCTAGGGCACAACTAGGGCGGAACTAGGGTGGAGCTATGGCGCAACTAGTGTGCAAGTAGCGTACAGCTAGGATACAACCAGGGCACAACTAGGATGCAACTAGGGTGCAACTAGGGCGCAAGTAAGGCACAAGCAGGGTGCAACTAGGGCGCAAACAAGGCGCAAGTAGGGCGGAACTAGGACGCAAAGATTGCCCATTCATCCAGCCGGCTTGTATGCACAGTTGTGCTAGTTTGACATAGCAAGCGAGCAGCAGATGAGCTTAGAGAATGTGGCATTCAATGATGCTATGGTGAGTCGGTGAGGACAATCATTGCAAGGTAATCCAAGGTCTGGGGATGAACACATTCATGAAGACCGGGCCATAAGGCTTGCTTGAAGTGTTGTGGTTTGTAGCTAGGATGGAGGCATATGTTCATGGAAGCAATGGGGTCATAGTGGATGGTGGAGTTTTGCTCCAGCTCCTCTCGGGCTTCGGCCATTGCCTATTCCACAACACCTGTCCACTTCCATGTACCATCTATGAGGTCCAAGCCTTTCACAAAAAAGGACCAGCTGGAGATGTATGGCCAAAGTGCAATCCTAGAAGCTGCACTCTGGGATTTCTCGGAGGGATCTAGGAGAGCGTGGAACTGGGGTACCACATTGCCGATAGTAGGGAAATTCGCTCCCTCAGCCAGCTTGCTTATGACATCGAATGCTTCCAATGCATCCTGAATCTGCTCCACAAAAACCCACTACTACAGTGATGGCTCTTTGTCAATCCGCGTAGTGTGGTTGGCGGGGGAGTGGTGGTGGCGCTGATATGCGATAAAGGTAATAGTAGTCTCCTGTCTCTCCATCATGGCTTTCAGCATGTCATGCATTGAGCTCCAGCGCATTGGCACATCTTCGACTTGTCCCAACTTATTCTCACGATCATGGGCTCTCCAATGCTACCTCCTGAGGTCCTTGTGGCTTGCATGATTGACCAGAGCATGTGCGAGTTCCACAACCTGACGCAATTAGAAAGTGATAGTGAAGTGTGAACATCATACAATAAGAACATCATGCAATGAGAACATCATGCAATCAGAACATCATGCGATGAAACATTCATGTGATGCATACCTGCTATGTTGATTAACTCCTAGCCACACGGATTGATGACATGACACGCACATCTCATCATCATGGAAAGGTCAAGCTCTCCTGCCTTCTTTGCGGCATGGATGGCTGACACATTGGCTGAGGAGTTGTCAGGAGTTGAACCAGCCACACGACCACCAAAACCCCACTGCCTGAGAGTGGCTGAGAGTTGGGTGTGTGAGTATGGAGTGTTGAGCATCTCCTTGCGCACCTGTATCAGTCCGGCACGTGTATGGACATGCATAACATTTGGTCATGGAGGAATGTTGTCATGTGAGTTGACCCCGTCTATTTGTGCATTTTACTGTGACCACTTGGATTTTTCCATGCCTGTGTAGATCCCTGGTGCGGACCTAGCTGGCGCCGGAGCACTGACGGGTGGAAACTCCACCCACCAGCAGCTGCGAGACAGCTGCCACTGCGTCATGGGTGCTTGCTGGGATGCTCACGGATTTTCCTACAGTTGCTTGAGTTTTCTCAGTGGACCTGGCCTTAAGCTTGATTTGCCTCTTTTGTATTGTGTTTCCACGGTTGATATCTAACCTGTGTGTGACGAGACGTAGTGTCTGGCTCAAGATTTTGCATCTCTACGTTCAGACAGTATTGTATTTGGTTGATTTTCGAAAAAACTGATATTGCCACGTGCATCACCTGCCGTGCATCGTGACAGGTGTTTTTGGTGAGTGCTTGTCAATTTTTTTTTTCTCTCTTTGCATTACTAAGCTATTGGAACTTAAGACTCTTCGCGTCTCCCTCGACTAATTCTTTATGTTCCTTGCACCTGCTTGCTTGCTCGTGCACCAGCTGACTGGACTGTGTCACCATGTCAATAGGAGCGAGGCTAGGAAGATTCCTAGAAGTTTCCCAACTCCAGCTTGATGATCTTCCATTGTCAAAGGACATCGCTCCATTCAGGCCAGGCGACGTTCACAAACCAACAATTTTCTGCTACAACATTTGAAAGGGTCTGTCAGGTAGACATTTCTTCCTGTGTGAAATACCCATGCAAAATTACAACGCTTAGAAGCACATAAACAGAAGGGAATACTTAGTACACGGGGCCAAATAGCTCAGATACCCACACCGCACTCAGTTTTAAGTTAGCATACCCGCGAGTCCAAATTCTAACATGGCATACCCATCTCTCAATAAAAGGAACGATGTATCGTGCCCTCGCCCGCCATGCTCAATCAGCGACATGCTTTGCTAATCGAGCACGGCGACGAGGTTCATGTGACCGTCGCTCGATCATGACCGTCACACCCTTTTCAGATCGCAATGGAGTGATGACCCTTCTGTTTTTTTACTATGTAGGGTTTTATGTTTTGCACGAGCTCCATCAGCACAAAACATGCAAAACCCTAAACTAAAAAAGGGGGTTTGCGCGTAGAAAAAAAAAACAAAAGGGCCATCACTCCATCGCAATCAAGTGAAAATGCCCATGTTATAACTTAGACTCTTTCTTCATGGAACACAAACCACCCCTAGTTTGCACAAAAAATGCTTACAAACCCAACCCCACTTTACATTCGGGGTTGAGGGTTTTATTTTCTTGCGGGCATCTGCTCAGCCCCGCGGTAATGAAGCTCAGCAGATTCCCTTTCAACACATGGGATTTCTCGGACCCCCCACACAAACCCCACGCAAACCCCAGGCAAACGCCTCCCTCGAACCATCACAAACACCTCAAAAGAGGGGTTTCCCATTGATCCATGAGCATGCTAACGTCAGCATTCCGACGCTCCATGTTATGCAGCGATGACATAGCTTTTGTGGATACATCTTTTCTTTTTTTTTTTTAGCTTTGGATAGAGCAGCATTAATTTGGTCCGTACCGGGAATGTCGTTCCTAATTTAGTAGGTGTGGGCACACAATCTTTGGACATGGTGGGTCTCTAGTCACTCCATCCTAGTACATATGTATGTAGGGAAAATCTCTCATGGCGGTTTAAACTATCATGTCACATGTTACGTCCCTGAGGTACACTAAGTCCCAAAAAAAAACTCGCGAGTGGCCAATTCTGTTCTAACATTCATGGCCCACAGTACGGCAAATTCGGCCAAGGGCATTTTGGCCAACTGCCCTGACCTTCGATGTCCCATCCGACTATATTTTTTCACAAATTTGACCACTTTCCAGAATGGTCAAAGACAAATCTTGCGAACCATGTCAATGTTTCGATATTGTTTGGTCAACTTCTCAACGACGCTCGACTTATGTAAAGAAGCGTGAAAATATTCTCAAAGTCCCCCGACTTCTTGGTAGAGCTTCTTGAATCCGCCACTCACGACACGACCTCTTACACGTCGCTCGACTTGAATGTCGATGACCCGACTTATGTCTTACTCTCATTCTCGGCATTGAATACATGTGCTCGAATCACTTGACACTTCTCATCCTATTACATTTACTACTTACTACAAGTTATCCATTTTTCTCAAACCCCGAATCGTCTTTTGTCCCTCACCTCATCCCTGAGAACTGTTACACCAAACGGAGTGTAGATGGTGAATAGGTAGAAGTTTTGAGGCAGACCAAGATTTAGAATTTGGGACACTTGAGCAATTCATGATTAGCGGGAAGTGTACTTCGATGACAAGTGTCCAAATGATCGGACATGTATGTTTAAGCGCCGAGCCATGAATGAGACGTAGTTGGGGTCGTTGGGTTGCTTGTGGAGCGACGTGTGTGGAATCCGACCACTCACGACGCGAACGTGTGGTGAGTGGACATAATCAAGAAGGCCTGCTGAGGAATCAGGGGTCTTCAAGAATCGACGGTGAAGATGCGAGATGCATCTTTATATATCCATGTTTTTCTTGGTGCATCAAGAAGTCAACCAAAAGGTTGTCATACTTCTGTCCTAGGTTCGCAAGAGTGGTCAAAGCTGTCAGAAGGTTCGAGAAGATTCACTAGAGGCAAGGGCAGTTGGCCGGTTTGTCCTCAACCGTCGGAGTGAACATCGCGGTCTCGCAATGCGGTGGGCTGTTTGTGTGATAACACAAATGCCCACTCTGAAAGATAAGGGACTAGTGTATGTCTGGAACTTAACACTACCCCCCCTTTTAGCCGCCACGTCCCGGCGCGCGTACAGATGTAGCCCGGTGACAACGGTAATAGCCGTCGATTAGATGATTAACATGTTGAAGGTTGTCAGAGGGCTCCTAGCTATTATACATGGCGTCGTAGTCGTGCCACTTGACAAGAAATTCTGTTGTTTTTCCTCGTCGTTGATGGCCGAGGATGTCCTTGATGACATACTCTGTGTCCTCATCCACTTGAACAGGAGTAGGGGGAGGGACATCCCTGCTTGGGAAAGGTTTCTTAGGGGTCTTGGTAGTGCTTCAATCTACAGATATGGAACACCGGATGAGCATTCATAGTGTTGAGGAGCTTGTGTCGTGCAACCACGGGGGTTTGCATGCGCTCGATCTCAAATGGTCCCAACCATCAGGGTTTGAGCTTTGAACAGTCCGCTCCGCGGAGTTTGACGTTAGTTGAGCTGAGAAGGACTTTGTCGCCAGCGGCGAACATGTCGTTGATGAGATGTCGGTTAGCTCCTCGTTTCATTGTTGCATGTGTCTTCGCGAGGATGAGCCATGTTTCCTCCTAGATGGTGGAGAAGTCTTGACGTTGAACGTCAACCACGGGAATGTTGCTTCGAATGTGTAAGCCTGCTGGTGTGGCGAGACGTTTGCCATACACCACTTCAAACAGAGTTTTACCCATTGCGGTGGAGATTGCCAACTTATATGCAATTTCAGTATTCGAGGGTTTTTGTGCCCAATCCATCCTGTGGGGTTTGCATATGTTCGAAGAAGCTATTCGAGGGTCTGATTTGTTTGATCGGATCCGCTATCGGTTTGAGGATTAAACACCGTTGAATGTTGAATTTTCCTGTCATAGCGAGACATCAGTTCGCACCAAAAATGGCTGGTGAATCAACCGTCTCTGACGCTTGTGATGGTTCTTGGTATGTCGTGTAGCCGCACGATGTTGTATAAAGTAACCCGTGCCGTTCCTTCAGCGATAACGGTGGTTATCATTAGGATGAAATGGGACATTTTGGAAAACCTTTCGACGATCACAAGGATTGTGTCATATCCCTTGCGTGTGACTTGTTATCCTGTGACGAAGTCCATGGAGATGTTTGTTCACGATTCCGTCGGAATAGGTACCAGTTGTAGAAGTCCGGGTGGCCAGATGCGACGGGATTTTTGTCGCTGACATGTGTCGCAGGTTTTGCAGAATTTGGCCACGTCAAACTGCATCATGTCCCACCACTAAACTTTTGCCAGCTTTTTCAGCGTCTTGTCCTCTTCGAATTGTCCACGTGGTCTGGTGTCCTGGCATTCTTCGACCAACATACAACATATTTCTAATTTGCGGTAATTGTACTTTGATGACAAGTTTTGAAATGATTGAAGATATGTATACAAGTGCCGAGTTACAAATGAGACGTAGTTGGGGTCGTTTGGTCGACTGCCAGACGACGCGTGTGGAGTCGCGTTGTGATTGGTCAATTTGAGAAGGTCCGCTGAGGAATCAGGGGCCTTTGAGAATGGATGGTGAAGATGCAAGATGCATCTTTATAAATCCATATTCGTCTCGATGCGTCAAGAAGTCGACCAAAAGGTCGTGATACTTCTGTCAAAGGTTCACAAGAGTGGTCGAAGAATTGGAGATAATTTTAGGGCATGCAGGTCCATGCAAAAACGAACATGAGCTCTGTGTGTGAGTGCGATGCAAGACGGCAAGAATTTGGCTAAGTCTGGAACGCTGAATATAAAGAACAAGGAGAGATTACAAATGAGCCCCTAGCGGGCTTATATAGGGGCGCCGGCAGCTAAACTAGCCACGTGTCGTCACGCCCTCCTCTGCCATATACCCCAAATATGGGTATATTGGTAAACTAGCACTGTCGGTCGTGACGGGTGGAAGCCACACAAACCAACACTCCCCCTGGCTGACATAGACGTCCACGCGAGAACGAATGAACGAAGGCATGGAACAACAATGTGCTGCAAGCCATAACATGCATGTTATGGCAAGCCATAACATGCATGAGTCAACTCACACAGACATACACACACACACACTGATCTGCTATCCATCTAGAGTCTCCCTGGACACTGGCACAGCCCACCAAGTGTCTGGGTCTCGACCATGAGAGGAGTGATGCACACGCACACATACACATGTCATGCACATGTCAGAGGACAAGATGGTCTCCTCGTGACACTGGCGGTACCAGGGCCCAGGTCTCGACCGCTATGAGCAATCCAACACAATAGTATCATCATCCAAACACAGGATCAAGGGAGGATCTCCTCGTAACACGGGTGCAATGCACCACGTGTCCGGGTCTTGACCAACAGTTCGCATGCACATGCCATACACAGTATAGCGACACACTAAGACACACGATCACATGGTCTCCTTTTGACACTGGTGCAATGCACCAAGTGTCCGGGTCTCGACCAACAGTGTGCTACCATCTATATGGAGCTGTACAGGCACGTAGCGTGAGGCACATGCGGGATGCTGTAGATGCTCACAACAGAGCATGGACCTCGCCATGCATGTCCCATGGCGTCGCGTCAGGTCGAGGTCCACACAACACTCCCCCTGGGCAGATGAACCTGGCAGCGATGTCCTCGATGGAGATGCTGATGTTGTAGCTGAACAGATCCTGGGCGATGAGTCATGTGGTGTATCCATCATGTAGAGACAGCTCCCCCTCTCACCTGTGAGTCGACTCCCTCCCTCAAAGACGAAGTGGTGTCTCCGGCTAAATCTCCTCACGTGAATCTACATCACCTGGGGTATACCAGTCCTTGTGTGACTGCCAAGGGTTCCAACTCACAGTCTCTCCTGCCTCCATGCTGCCGCGATGCATCTGTGTGCGCCGGAGGAACGGGAATGGGCGAGAAGCACGCGTGCGTGGATGAAGTGGCGGAGCTGGCCCCCGATACGAGATAGCATACCCTGAGACAGAAGGGTGTACTGCCAGAAGAGGAGAGTTGGAGCAACGAACCGGATCACCACTTGTGGATGAAGATGACGATGGGGAAGATGAGTCGGGTGGATGAAGGTGCGTGAAGGTAGTAGTAGAAGAAGGAGGAGCGATGATGGGGTCGATAGGAGTGAGGATGGTGGAAGCCGAAAGCACGCTCACCTCTCCTATAAAAGTGTCCCCAACTGCCGTCATACTCGGAGCTCGTACAGGATCCTCCTTGGGTATAGGTGTGCCAGATGCTGCTGGCGGAAGGCTCCTGCCGATAGCACTGATGCTGCTCTCCTGTGAGAATCGCTCACGCGCTGCCATCATCTCCCGCTGTAGCATGACTACACGCTCCTGCAAGTCAGCATAATCTGCCTCGGACATGTCGAGGTGGCCCATGTCGACCTGGTATAGAATAAACTCTGCCTCACTGGATGCTGCACATGCAGACTGCACAGCTCGTGAGTACAGCGCCATTTACATCTCTGCTGCTGAAGATGATGGAACTGGTGCCGCTGCATCCTCCTAGGGGTCAATCAAGGTCGCAATGTGCTGAGACGCTGGAACATCGGATGCAGCTACAGGTGTCGCATCCACATCACAGCTCGTGTCTGTCATGCGAGGAGTGAGCCGTCGCATGCCGAGAGAGAAGTAGAAGGAGGAGTCGTCAGAGTCCGTAGAGCATGTGGAAGCGTCATCCGTGCAGGTACTGCCACTCTCGGCATCGATGTGATCGGTAGCGTCACCAAGAGGTGAAATTGAGGGGGCAGAACTCAGCTCCTGTTGACGAGGTGACTCCATCTGCATGTATGGATCTGCTCTGGTGTCCTCGACAGCCGCCATAATGGACACAGGTGTATAGGGCTCCGGCTCAGTAATGTCCATCAAGGCATTCAACAAGCGCAGCTGGCATTCACGCACTGTCTCGCCAGGAACGCTGGTCGCTACCACCTGCTCGATGATAGAGTAAGGACCATCATCTGACTCCGTCATGTATGTCGCTGCTCCGTCGTGGGTACGGGAACCTGAAGACTGTGGGAACATGGACGACTCCTCACGCTGAAGCCGGTCCTCAGGTAGTGCAGATGAGGCGGTGGAGCATGCTGTGTCTGCTGCAGCATACGTCCCGGCGACATCTCTGAGAACTGCTGCTCTCAAGAACGCCTCAACCTCCAAAAGACCAACCGGCCGACTCTGCTCATGCACTGCGTCTGCTATCTTACTGGTGTGAATCTCGTTCGCCAACGCCCCCGGAAATCCGTGTGGGGTATCCTGATCCGCCCGAGACTCATGTGCCACCGCCAGGCCGCTACTGATCGGAGTCGCAAGTGGCACCGCCAAGGCACATGAGACCTGCACTCCTCGTGATGCAACCTGCTACTACAGAATGTCCGGCTGCTGCCCCAGCGTAGATGTCGACCTTGATGACATGCAAGTCCCAAGTACTCCAACATCCATCGGAGTCGTGTGAGTCATCTGCACACTCTCGCCCGAAAGTCCTGGGCCTCCACCGGATGGAACAGCATGTGGCACAGTCCAGGGACACCGTGCTTGCACTCCTCTTGAGGTAACCTACTGCTACAGAACGTCCGGCTCCTGTCCCAGCGTGGATGTCGACCTCGATGACACGCATATCTCTTGCACTGGAACCTCCGACGGGCTCGTGTGAGCCTGCTACACAAACTCCGCCAAAACTCCGCAAGATGCATCCTGATCCGTACGGGACCCCTGTGCAACCGCCGGGCCACCACCGGTAGGAGCCGCGAGTGGCACGGCCCACGGACGCCGGGCCTGCACTCCTCCTGACGCAAGCTACTGTTGTATAAGATCTGGATCCAGAGCGATCAAGAAGTCGAGCTCGATGACACGCAAGTCTGCACCATGACCTCCATGTCGGGATCAGACTCGACTTGATGTGCTGTCACCGTATCATCTTAGTCCACCTGTAGTGACGCTCGGGCAGCACGGCCTGACGCGACTGCGCATACTGTCGCTACTGTCACATCACGCAATGCGCGGTGACCACACTCCCCCTCGACAGGTACAGCAACGGAGGCCGAGGAGGTGGAGGATGTATCAACACCGGCGCGAGCA
>SZWC01001009.1:118913-146203 GCA_023375785.1 Penium margaritaceum
AGCAAACCGCTCCCCCACAACCTGTGCATATCGTGCCTGATGGAGGAGGAGTGTCCGTCGACGACGATCACGCACAATCTCCATCCCGAGGAAAACAGCCGCTGGACCAAGGTCCTTCATCCTGTAGGCGGCCTGTAGGACCGCCTTGGCCTCCTTCACGGTCTCCAGTGAAGGAGACGCAATCAGGAGATCGTCCACGTACACCAGAATGGCAGTGAGGTGCTCGGCTGTCCGTCGGATGAAGAGTGACGGATCGGTGTCGCTTTGGACGTATGCAGCCTGCGTGAGGGTGCGAGTGATCTCTTGGTTCCAGCACCGGGGCGACTGCTTCAGGCCATACAAGGCCTTGCGCAAGCGCCAGACCTTGTTGCCTTCGACCTCAAACCCAGGTGGCTGGACCATGTAGATCTCCTCCAAGGTGCCGTGGAGGAACGCATTGTTCACATACATCTGGTGCAGTTCCCAGTCATGATGGGCGACCACACCAAGCAGCACGCGAGCTGTGGTCATGCGGCCAACAGGGGCAAAGGTGTCAGTGAAGTCCACCCCTTCAACCTGAGAAAACCCCTTGGCAGTCAAGCGGGCCTTATAGCGGTCCAGTGAGCCGTCAGGCTTCACCTTCTTGCGGAAGACCCACTTGGCCTGCACGACCTCCCGTCCCTTAGGACGGTCGACCAGCTCAAAAACTCCGTGCTCCCGGATGGCCCTGAGCTCGTCCTCACAGGCGGCCCGCCACTGCTGAGCATCATCTCATGAGAGGGCCTCCTTTAACGTGTCCGGATCAGGAACCGTCAAAGGAGAGCTCCGGGTGGCCAGGACACACGCCTCGCGGGTCGGACGGACCACAACCAGGTCAGCGGCAGCTGCCTGTGCAGCCTCATGCTCGTCAGCGATCAGCTGGTGCCCAATGGGACAGGCTGGGTGCACCTCCGTGTAGGTGCCTTGGACACTCAGGCCGAGGGCCTTCGTGCCAGGGTCACCACTGTGCACGCTGCGCGTGCGTTGTCTGGGTGATGCAACCGCAGTCGGAGGTGTACGTGAGGCTAGTGGGCGGAGACGTCCACCTGGTCCTCGGGAGTAGCCAGAGTCTGAACTGACCGATGGCTCAGGCACAGGGAGGGCAGGTGCTGTGTCTGGAGACGCTACAGGCGTGGGCGAGACAGTCGCGGAAGGCGCGAGCGAAGCAGGCGCTGCAGGCGCGGACGAGACAGTCGCGGCAGGCGCCGGCGAGGCGGTCGCGGCGGGCGCGAGTGAGGCAGGCGCTACAGGCGCAGGCGAGACAGTCGCGGCAGGCGCGGGCGAGGCGGCCGTGGTAGGCGCGGGTGAGGCAGGCGCTGCAGGCGCAGGCGAGGCAGGTGCAGCTCCCGCACGCGAGGCAGGTGCACCTCCCGCAGGCGAGGCAGGCACCGCGGGGCCACGCGAGGCAGGAGACGAGGCAGTCGCGACAGGTGCTGGCGAGACAGTTGTGGCAGGCACGGGCGAAGCAGTCGCGGCAGGCGCAAGCGAGGGGACGCTGCGCGCGGCAGGGGACGCTGCGCGCGAGTAACGGAGGCAGGGTAGGTGCAGCGATGCATCTTGCCCTGAGCACAGAACACACAGTCGGTCTTAGGCGGCTTCTCGAAGGAAGCCGCGTCAAGACCGAGGGCGGGCTGTGTACGGATGAGCTTGGACACAGTGTCCGTGCTCACATGACACAGGCGCCGGTGTAACATGCGCTGGTGGTGAGGAGACAACACCCCCATGACAAACACGCGACCAGACGAGCAAGGGGAAGAGTCAGGGGCAGAGGAGCGCGCGATGCGATACAGGTCATCCACAACAGTGGCCCGCAACACAACCGTGGAGGTGTCAAGTGTTGTGATCGTGGCATAATCAGAGGAGTGGTGAACAGAGAGACCCATCCTCGTGCAGGCACGGACAGAGAGCAGGCTGAGCTCGAGATCAGGTACAAAAAGCACGTCAGAAAGATACACGAGACCAGACGGACCATCGAACCGTACGACCCCTGTCCCCTGAATAGGTAGTGACTGCCCAGAACCTGTCCACACTGACCGAACAGACCCAACAGGACCAAGCACGACAAAGGCGGTACGGTCGCAGGTCATGTGGTGAGTGGCCCCTGAGTCAATGATCCAGTGGCCACTCGCCTCACGACCTGTGGTGGTCACGGTGCAACGAGCAACAGAGCACGCTGCCTCCGCTGGACGCTCAGCAGGTGTGTCAGGNAACCGTACGACCCCTGTCCCCTGAACAGGTAGTGACTGCCCAGAACCTGTCCGCACTGACCGAACAGACCCAACAGGACCAAGCACGACAAAGGCGGTACGGTCGCAGGTCATGTGGTGAGTGGCCCCTGAGTCAATGATCCAGTGGCCACTCGCCTCACGACCTGTGGTGGTCACGGTGCAACGAGCAACAGAGCACGCTGCCTCCGCTAGACGCTCAGCAGGTGTGTCAGGGCAGCGGGACAACGCACGGCGATGCGACTCATCCAACCACTCTGTGCTGTCAGACTCACCCTCATCAGGCGACGCAGCCCCCCCACAAGCATGACCACGTGCAACAAACAGAGATGGACAGTCAGTCTGTGGACCACTCGGCTGTGACAGCACACTCGCACCTCCCTGAGAGCGAAGCGCCAGCAGTCGACTTAGCTCTGTGATGGTCTGGTCCCTTGGGTCCGGCGTGGTGCTCCCCCCGGATGACGGCGGGCTTGCTGCCGGTGCTGCACCTGAGGTCGCCGCGGCACGAGCTGCTGCTCCAGTGCGGATCCGCTCCTCGTGGGCTGCCTGAAGACCGCGGGTGATCCTCGCCCAATCCAGCTCCTGCTGACACTCAGTGTAGCGATGAGGTCCGCCGCAGTTGTGGCAGCGGACAGCCCGTCCGGTGCCACCAGAAGGTTGTTGCGGTCCCTTCTTCTTTTTCCCCTTCTTCCCCTTCACGACTGCTGCAGTGGCTGTCAGAGCAACAGGGGAGGAGGCGGGAGAGGAAGAGGTGGAGCTGGTGGGGATGAAGGCGGACGACGGTGTGGAAGGCGTAGAGGACGTCGCTCCCACTGCTGCTGCGGCCATGGCACCCTGCTGATGCGCGCGGGCTGCCTCGTCAGCCGTCGCGACCTGGATGAAGTACCGCTGCACCCAGAGCAGCAGCTGCAGGGTGTCGGACATGGACGCGAGGACATCCTGGTCGAGGCGGGAGAAGGTGTCAGTGAGCTCAGGGCGCACTCCCAGCATGATGGTGTCCAGTGCCCAGAGCTGAGAGCCGCCTCCGGTGCCCAGGCGAGTGTGCAGGCGCATGGCCCGACGCCAATAATCAGTTGCTGACTCCGAGGGTCCCTGATGAAGAGAGTGGAACTCGCGAAGGCGTGCGGACTGGGTTGCGTGAGTCTCTGCTGCAAATAGGGTCAGCGCCAGCTCCCAGCCGCGGCGCGGGTCTGCGCCTGCTCTCGTCCCACGTGCGCCCAGAAAAGGGCGAAAGTCAACTACTGTCTCCTGTGGAACCGCGTACAGCAGTCCACGCATGGCACGCACTGCCGTAAGGGACTGGAGCGGATCAGCCGTCTGGTACTGGCTGTGGTAGTAGGGCCAGACCGCCTCTGAGTCCGCCCATACCTGAAACAGCACCTCCCAACAGTCAAACCCCGCTTTGCTGTCGTAGCGAGGCGGGGAAGTCTCGAAGTCCTTGGGTCGTCGCTCCGTGGGGAGCTGGACCTCAGGTGGTGTTGGGAGCGGACGTGGGAAGGGCATGAGAGGCACCAATGCTGCTCCCCCAGCGGCAACCGAGGCCTGATGCGGGACGGTCTGCTGCTGCTGGTGCTGCTGCTGCTACTGCGGCTGCTGCTGCTGTTGTCCCCTCGGACTGGGCGCCGGTGTCTCAATGCGCAGGCTACTCATCTGCTCCGTCAGCCGGCGAAGCGCATCCTCCCCAGTAGGAGGGGGAGCCTGATCCCACTCCTCGACAATGGACTCTCGTCTCTGCGCAGGGGCGGCAGCGAGACCAGCAGACTCCTGGGCCGATGGGGTTGCCTCTCTCTCATTCCTGGGTTGATGTCCCGGTGTCCCAGACAGAGAGACCAAGGCATCGCGGATCTGCCGCAGAATCACTGACTGCTCATCCTGGCGCTGGCGGAGCGATGACTGCTCCACCAGTAGGAAGTCAATCGCCTTTGAGCGTGGGCTGCGGACCCCGCTCGTGACGGTGTCTTCGGGTTCCTTGCCCTTGGAGCCGCTTGACTCCATGCTGAGGTGGTGCGAAAGTCGTCCGAACACAGAATCGTCAGTGTTTCTCGAGGAAATGAAACGCTGGCAACAATTGACTTTTCGTAAAAAATTTCACCAAGTCTGTGATGACGTCAGTATACTCACTGCTGACGTCAGCAGGGGTCTACTGACGTCAGCAGCGAGCTGCGGCCGTCGTCGCTGCCACTGCCGGTGCTGTTGTTGCCGCAGTGGCCGCCGCTGCCGCTACTGCTGCTGTGCTGCAGCAGCTCGTTGCCGCTGCTGCTGCGCTGCGCTACTGCTGCTCTGTTGCTGCGCTACGCTGCTCCGCTGCTGCAGCACTGCCGCTGCTGCGCTGTGCTGCTGCTGCTGCTGCGCTGCCGCTGCTGCTGCGCAGCCGCGGCAGCGCTGCACTGCTGCTGCGCTGCCGCTGCTTGCTGCTGCGCTGCTACGCGGCAGCGCTGCCGCAACTCGCTGCTGCGCTTCAGCCGCGGTAGCGCTGTGCTGTTGCTGCGCTGCCGCTGCTGCCGCTGCGCTGCCGCTACTACTGCTACGCTGCTGCGCTGCCACTGCTGCTGCGCTGCTGTTGCACTGCTACGCTGCTACGCTGCTGCGCTACCGCTGCTGCGCTGCGCTGCTGCTGTGCTGCGGCTGCGTTGCGGCTGCTACTACGCTGCGCTGCTGCTCTGCTGCTGCGCTGCGCTGCGCTGTAGTGCTACGCTGCTGCGCTACTGCTGCAGCAGACGCGGCTGCTGCTGCTGCTGCCGCGGCCGCAGCTGCTGCTCGCTGTTGCGGCTGCCGCCAATGCCGCGGCTGCTGCTGCTGCGGTAGCTGCCACTGCCGCGGCTGCTGCTGCCGGAGCTGCTCCCTTCTGCCGCCGCTGCTACTGCTTCCGCGGCTGATGTCACGATCACGTCTGCTGCTGCGTGGTGGTGGCCCCCCCTCACAGGACCCGTTGCTGCTGCGGTGGGCTGTGCTGCTGCTGCCACTCAGGGCTGCTGCTGCTGTCGCTCACTGCTGCTGAAAACGCTGCGTCTCTGCTGCGCAGCTGTGCGAGCTCTGGCTCGCTGCTCTGATACCATGAGAAACTTCACCACAGCTTCCTAGCAATGCTGTTGTTGACGTGGCGGCACAGACCAGTCAGCTTAACGCACTAGCATACAAGCGGGTGCGAGAACAGCAAGGGTCAGGCTAGGAGAGACAAGACAAGTCTCAGAAGCTGCATTTCAGTGAATGTGCAGAGAGAGATGACAAATGACAGGTCCACAGCATAAACAGCCGCCGGGGCTCACAGCGGGTGGCGCACGCGGCGGCACCTGTCGGTCCTGAACCGGCCCAAAACCACTGTTTTCGCCATAACTCTGCGCACAGGTGTCCAAACGGAGCGCCGTCTGATCCTATGGATGCAAGACGAAAAAAACGGACACAACGACTGGTCACACGCCTATGTCCGGCAGCAACCGGAGAGAGTAAGAAAACAAACATGCAAATCAGCCTGATAGGGCTGTCCACCGAGAAAATCCTGAAGGTCTCCAAACGCAGTCCGTAGGTCGTGGAAACCCTCTGGTACACCAGGTAGGCTACCAGGCTGCCTCCAACGGGTGGAGTACCACCTCAGGGGACTCCGTCTCCAGCTGGGTCCACCTCAGGGATCTGCACGAGCATGGACACGGCCGAGTGGTCACAACCAACTGTACAACTGTGTATGACTGACAGCATCACAACACTGAGTTGGGAGGCTCAGAGTCCTGGAAATTGAGAGCGACGATCTTGCAGAGGTGCTCAAGGAGCTGCGTCATTATGAAGACATTTTGTGAGGAGAGGCACGTGATGACGAAGCCACAGCATCAAGTGCATACTAATGCTCACTGATGCACGTATGTGCATCAGTGAGCAGCTTCTGCCTTTTCCAAAAGGGAGAGACAGGCTAAAGCTTTACCTGCCATTGTGGGGGCAATAAGATTGACAGACCAACGTGTCCTCACTCACGCAAAAGCAACATTGCATGTTCTTTGACATCATCGGTGCATTGTTGGTTGATGGACCGTTGCACACTAACATGTTGTGCAAACTGAACCTGTTTCGCTGTGTCCACACATAGTCAGACCATTCCCACATGCATGTTGTGGCATGCACGGATACAACACACTCATAGCTCATTCATTTTCACCTTGAACACATCAACATGTGCATTGTGCAATTTGTTAAAGCATACTTTTGCACACACCATGCTCACCACTGGCTGTCCCAATGGCTTCCATGTGGATACTTGTATTGAATGCCATAAAGGAAAGGCTCAGAGGTGAACAATCCCTAAGCAACTACCAAGAAACTTCCTAGCCTTGCTGCTACTGATGTGGTGACACTTTCAAACCATCTGGCGCACTAGCAAGCAAGCAAGCAAGTACGAGAAACAACAATGGTTGGGCAATGGTGACGCACAAAGTCTCACAAGCTTCGATAGCTTAGCAATGCAGAGAAAAATGAAAATTGACAAGCACACATCATAAAAACGTGTCGCATCGCACAGCGAGTGATGCACGTTCCAGAGTCATTTTGTCCTAAAAATGGCCCAAGTCTACTGTTTTGGCCGTAACTCTATGCATAGGCATTCATACACAATACCGTCTAAACCTAGAGATGCAAAATCTCAAACGCTACGAATATGCATACGTACAATTCCGGAATCGATTGATGGATGCACAATGCAAAACATAGAAATCACTAGCACCTATAGAGAAACTGCAGAGCACTCCAACAAGCTCTCGGGACTATGTGGAAATTGTCTTGTAGCTGCTGGTATGTGGAGCCGCCACCCGCCGGTTCTCTGTCGCCAGCTGGGTCCGCATCAAGGATCTGAACGAGCATGGACACAAACGAGTGGCCATAGTAAGTTGTAGAAAAGAACGAGAACGACTCAAACCACAACACTTTCCTATGACCTGATGGTACACATGTCCATACACGTGTAGTGTTGTCACAAGGGTGCACCAAAATGCTCGCCTGTCAATTCGTACACACCCCACTCTTAGCCACTTTCAGGCAAAAAGAAAAACCCGACAGAATGGATTGCCTGCATGACTTTGTGCCTGCCAATGCCTTGGTCAGAAGGTCCGCCTGCTGCATGTTCGTGTCGACCCAGATGAGAGAGATCTCTTGACGCTCTAGCCACACTAACTCAGTAGCCCAAGCCCCTAACACAACATACTCAGCCTCTGATGAGCAACCTGCAATGTTGCCTTGCTTACAGCTACACCATACCACAGTGGTGCCATCGAGCAGGAACGCATAGCCAGTCCGATTGTGCCCATAAAGGCTCCAGGCCAAGTCATCGTCTGTGTAGCCGTCGAATGCTATTGAGCACTGTCACCAAAAGCAGAGTCCGAGGTACAATGTAGAAACCACATACCATACCACTCACATAGTTGCGTGAAAGGCTCTTACCTGAGGATGCTACAAGAATTGTACAAGGAGGTTGATGGCGAATGCGATGTTGGGTCGTGTGGTTGTGGCCGAGTACATTACGGAGCTAATGAGGCACATGTACAAGGTCACATCCACTGTCTTACCGAGCAGCATTGGATCATCCACCCTCAAGACATCCTGCCCATCATGTGTGATGAGATTAAATGTTATGGGAACCGTACCAAGGAGGTCAGGAAACCGCTCACCCAGAACGGTGGCATAATGTGCATGGTGTACCGAGAGTGCCCGCCGCTAACGATTGCGCACAATCTCTATCCAAATAAAAAGAGTTGTAGGACCAAGGTCCTTCATGCTGTAGGCGATCTGAAGGACTACCTTGGCCTCTTTCATGGCCTCCATCAAAAGATAAACAATCAAGAGGTCGTCCATGTAGACCAAGATGGCTGTGAAGCTCTCAGCTATTCTTCTGAGAAAGAGAGACGGGTTGGCATCACCCTGTACATAACCGGAATGTGTCAGTTCAACGGTGATCTTCTCATTCCAGCACCAGGATAATTGCTTCAGGCCATACAAAGCCTTTTTCAAGCGGCAGACCTTGTAACTGATCTCAAAGCCAGGTGGCTGGATCATGTCGATCTCCTCCTTTTGGGTGCCATGTAGGAATACATTATTCACATCCATCTAGTGCAGCTCCCAGTCATGGCGAGCCCTAACCCCGAACAGAGCACGAGTATTGGTCATGAGGCCAAGGGGTCCAAAGGTGTCAGTGAGATCCTCACCCTCAATGTGTGAGAACCTCTTGGCCATCAAATGTGTGTTGTAGGGATGTAGTGTGCCATCAGGCTTCACCTTCTTGCGAAAGACATACTTCACTTGTACATCTTTGCGCAACGGAGGGAGGTCGACAAGCTTGTAGACACCATGCTCAAAAGTGACTCTCAACTCATCCTCACAAGCAGCATACCAAAACTCTGTGTCTTGAGACAAGAGTGCCTCCTTCAACGTGCCTAGATCATGTACTATCAATGGAGAACCTGAGGTGGCTAAGATACACTCCTTCGGAGTCGGCCTGACCATGACAGTGTCCGTTGCAGCATTGCAAAAACTTGAGAACTCTTGAGTTGGGAGACCAACTCAAAGCGACAGGGCACATTTGGTGTACCTAAGTGAGGTTCGTCTAGAAACTTAGGCCAAGGGCCTTCGTGCAAGGCTTACCACTCTGAATAGTGCAAGTGGGATGTCTGGAAGCCAAGTTGGCTATCCGTTGAGTCCTGGCAAGTGTTCAAAGATGCACACCAGGCTAACGGGAGTAGCCCAAAGCTGAGGTGCTCCCCTTTGGCTGCGCAGTAAGCAGTTGGTCCACAGTCACAGGGGCGGCAGGCTCATAGGGAAAGAGAAAAGATACAGGGAAAACATGAACAGGTGCAGGCTTGCATGCAAGGGAAGCAGGTGTAGGCAGAGGATCATGCCCTCTTCCTTGGGCGTCATGAGTCCACGGTCACTGTCACTCGCGAGTGACTGTGACCGTAAACTCATGACGCCCAAGGAGGAGGAAGAGGAGGGATCTTCCAATCCCTTGCCTTTGTCATGAACCAGCGTCATGTTTGTGGCTCAGTATGGGTTGGAATGTCAACATGCTCCAAAGAAGAAATTGAAAGAGTTTCTTGAGGATATGAAATGTTGAAAAAACTGATGTCAGCCAAAAATTGGTTGTGTGTAGGTGATGAAATCATCACCCATACTGATGATGTCAACACAAAGGTCCAAATCAAGAAAAATTTTGAGCAATGATGCAGAAGAGGATGCTGAATGTAATGGTGGTGATGTTGTGGAAAAAAATAGAATCTGGATCTGAGAGCGTGTCTTCATTTCTTTAATGCGACAAGACCAAAAATGAAGCAAGAGTGGATGCGATGGACATGTTATGACCAGGGCTTTGTACCGAGCCCTTGCACACCTAAATGGTGGTTGTTTGGTGTTGTCATGCTTTCACACGTCCGGGGGGTGGTAGGTGCGACCTTGATGAAGATTTTGAGAAGCTTCACGGACCGCTTAGGAACATCACGTGCCCCAAGTGCTGCTGTTTAAGATTGGAAGACCTTTTGCTGCATTTATGCTAAAGCATGGTGATGCTGTTGTAGCTTTCTCTGCAAGGGCGTCTCCGCTGCTGTAATCTGCTACGGAGGGCTACCATGGGTTGGTGGGTCCTCCAAGTACTGTGGCTATAACAATGAATCTCACAGTTTCTGCCACCGTTGCGTCTCTTCTGTGTAGCTCAGCGAGGGATGCCTTGCTTCTCAATTACCATGAGAAACTGCTAGGAAGATTCCTAGCCTTGCTGCTGCTGATGTGGCCACATTGTCCACTCAATTGGTGTACTAGCGAGCAAGCAGGTGCAAGAAACAACAAGGGTTAGGCTAGGGAGATGTGTAAAGCCGCATAAGCTCAGATGGCTTAGCAACTTGGAGGTAAATGACAACCGACAAGCAAACAACATACATACCTGCCGGAATGCACGGTGGGTGATGCACGCGACAGTTTCATTTTGTCCTAAAATTGGCCCACGATCACTGTGTGGCTGTAACTCTATACACAGGCATTCAAACGCAACACTGTCTGAACCTAGAGATGCAAAATCTTGAGCCAGACGCTACAACTGGTTGCACGTAAAATTCTGGCATCGATCAATGGATGCACTATGCAAAACATACAAATTGGGCTCAAGAGCCAGTCCGCCAAGAAAAATTTTGCACCTGTAGAAAAGCTGCAAAGCACTCCAACAAGCCCCCGGGACTCTGTCGCAACTGTCTAGCTGCTGGTATGTGGAGCCACCACCTGCCGGTGTTCCGGTGCCAGCTAGGTCCACATCAGGGATCTGCACGAGCCTAGACACGGCCAAGCAGTCACAGTGATGTACAAAGAGACGGGGACGGCTCACACCACAATAATCCCTAGGTCCGACAGTTCCACCACAAGACCTCTCTCTCTGGTGCATGCAGAATTGGATGGTCCGGTGCCTGCCTTGAGGCCACTATATGTTCAGTATGTATTCTGAAACTCACTAATGAAAGAGGTTGATTTTTCTGGGAGTTCCTGCTGAGATGTAAAGAGGATACCCTCCATGCTATCGGGGAATGAATACCCCTTGCTGCAAGACAGACCTATTGTCCACTGCTGAAACTGTGGACAGACAGAAGTGGGGGAGTTCTTGACTAAACTCAAGGCAGATCTCAAGGAGAAGGGCATTGAACAGCTCCCCATACAGCACAACATGGGGTAAAAAAAATTCTGGCATATGATATTGGGTGATGCTCTGCATACACTTCTCACTCCGGCATGCTGTTTGGAATTTGAAAAGAGGCTGTGAAATGTATCATCTCAGTGTGGAACTGTGCTTTCCAAGGCTTGTTTCCCAAGAAAACCGCACCCTAGGAACGTTAGTTCAAAGAAAAAGCTGACTTTCAGCCACTTAGGGCATGGGATACAATGGCCTGTTTCCGGCCACAATGGTAAAATCAAACTGATTCCACGTGGTCAATGCTGCCTGTTTTTCAGGGTCTTATGTGCTTCCAAAACATGGGTTTCCTAGGACCTGAAAAGTCTTTGTTTCCTTGAGAGTCGTGACGTCTACTTTTTGAACCACATGCCTTACAAGAAGTTTTTGTACATCGAGTCACGTCACCTTCCTGTCCTCGCCAGAGCGCTACCATGATCCTGTGATTATGCCACTCTTTGCACCTCCTCATGCACACAAACCTACTCCGCCAGCCCAGCCAGCGCATAATAGTACCACCTTCAGCCAAGCGTGGGCAGATGTGCTTACACCTATAGATATAACCAATAAATACTGGAGCTCATTCTTGTTAGGTAACAAGAATGAGCTCCAGTATTTATTTGTTTAAGACGCTTTGCAAAGCATCTATTTTTGTAAGACGGTTTGCAAACCGTCTTAGAAAAATAAATGAATACTAAAGACCTAACAAGAATGAGCACCAGTGCTTCACAATCACCACCAGGTGTAGTACCTCAAAAACCCTCCATTGAGCAAGACACAGGTCAGACACCACCATCTGAGACTGTACAGAGCTCCTTGCGCAATCTTCCCAGGTAAATCACAGAAAGCTTTATCACAAGGAAGATGCATAGATGGATCACGCTGGAAGAGAACCACTGACCCTGGCCAAGGCAAGGGGGCATCCGAATGCAGCCAAGTGGGAAAGGGCTATGACAGCAGAACTGAATGTTTTGCTTGTTCATGGGATGTATGAGCTGGAGTCCTTGACGCCCAGCTGTAAGATGATTGATGTCAAATTGTTTTCAAACTAAAGATAAATGTAGAAGGTATGTTTGATAAGTACAAAACACGTCTCGTCGCAAAAGAGTTCCACCAGATATTGGTAAAGGACTTGACAGCCACATATGCACCTCCTGGAAAGTACATAACCACTTTTGCCTTACTGGCTGTAGCTGCAAATCAGGAAGAGTTGTATGTGGAACAGCCAGAAGGCTTTGAGGATAGTAATGACCAGTTTTAGCTGTTGTTGAGAGCTCTTTATCGTTTGAAATATGCTCCTTCATGCTGGAATAAGGAGGTTGGATGCACCTTTGCGCTTGGCAGTTTGACACAGAGTCTTTGTGATCCCTTCCTGTTTCTAAGTTGGAGGATGATGTCCATACTTTGTTTCCTATCTAAGTAGATGACTGGCTCACACTATCTCTGTCGCCCACACTGATTTTACACACAATTGCACTCCTCTTGGATCACCACAGAATGACGGACTTGGATGAGGCACACAACTTTCTTAGCATGACAATCACTCCAGACCACACTGCACCAACCTTCAAATTCCACTAAGGACATCTCATTGGGCTGTAAGCTGGGTTAGGATTCGGGCTGGTAATTGGTTGGAAGTTGAGTTCGAAGCTGGGTTAAAAATTGAGGTCGCATTGAGATGGAAAGTTTGGTCAGAAACTGGGTCAGAAGCTGGGTTGGTTTTTTTTTTTTTTTTTCTTTTCCCCCCATTTGGGTTGAATCATGGTTTGGAAGTTGGTTCATAAGTTACTTTGGAATTAGTGTCAGAAGTTGGGTTGGAATTTGTGTAAGAAATTGTGCTGTAAGCTATGTTGGAATATGGGTTGCATTCAAAGTTTGAAATCAGGTTGGAATATGGCTTGCAAGTTAGGTTGAATGTCGGGTTGGGAGTTGGGTTTGACATTCTATTGGAAATTGTATTGAAATTTGGATTGGACATTGTTTTGGAAGTCGTGTTGGAGCTTGGGTTGCATTTTTTGTTGGAACTTGGGTGGAGAGTTGGGCTGGAAGTTGGGCTTGAACTTAGGTTGGAAATTTGGTCGGAAGTTGGGTTGGTGATTGGTTGGAATCGGAACATTTGCTGTAACTTGGGTTGGAAGTGGGTCGGAAGCTCTGCTGGAAATTGTGTGGAAACTTAGGATGGAAGTTGGTTTAGAATTTGGGTTGGAATATGGGTTAAAAGATACATTGCAAGATGGGTTGCATGCAGCGTTGGAGGTTTGTGTTGGGTTTTGGGTTGGAAGTTTTGTTGCATGTTGAGTTACATGTTAGACTGGTACTTGGGTTGGAATTTGGGTCAGAAAATGGTTCAGAAAATGGACTGGATGCTGGGTTGGATGGTGGGTTGGAAGTAGGGCTGGAAGTTTTGTTGGAAGTTGTGTTGAGAGTTGAGTTGGGAGCTGGGCTGCAAGTTAGGTTAGACAATGAAGTACACATTGTATTGGAAGTTGTGTTATGGATAGTGTTGGAATTTGGGCTGGAAGTTGGGTCGGAGATGCGGTTGGAAGTTGGGCTGGAAGGCCTCTGTACAACTTAGTTCAACTATGTACGACTACGTACAACTCCCTACCACACCGTACTACTCGGTACCACTCCATGCAACTCCATACAGCTCCATACATCTTTGTACAACTCCCTAAAACTCCATGCATCCCCCTAACCCGTGAAATGCATGGACAGATCCTCCGTACTCAACAGAACTCTATAGAATTATGTACGAATCCGTACAAATAGGTATCACTCTGTTCAGCACCGTACAAATTTGAATAAATATGTACAGATCCTTATGATCCAGAAAAGCTATGCGCAACTCCGTTCCTCTCTTTAAACCTCTGTACACCTCCATATAAGGGCGTGCAACTCAGCAAATTTTGGCACAACTCCATAAAACACTGTACAACTCCGTATTCCTGCGTACACATATCTAAAACACCATACATCTCTGAATGATTCTGTGAAGCTCAATAGGAAGAACCCCCTACAATTTTGTACCAGTCCGGAGAAGTCCGTACAACCTTGTACCACTCGTTACAATGTGCTACACCTTAGTACAACACTACCTAAAAAACTTGTATAACTCTGTACAACTCCATGCAACACCGTAAAGCTCAGTACAACTCCGTGAAAGTCCGTACAAGTCCGTACAACTCCATACAACTTCGTGCAACTTGGTACAACTCTGTAAAACTCTGCATAACTCCATAAAATCCCGTACAACTATGTAAGAATTTACATGAATGAGTTCAACTCCCGGCAAGTCCACACTACTTCATGCAGAACCACACAACTGTGAAAACACCCTTTATAATTGTACAAGACTGAACAGCTCGGCTAGCTATGTACAGATCCATACAATTCCATGTAGCTCACTACAACTCCATACAACGCTGTACAACTTGGTACAACTTGTCACGAATCCATACAACTCCTAAAGTCCCGTGCAGCTCAATACCAACTCATAAAACTCTGTAAAAATCCATTCAATTCTGTACAACTCCCTAGAAATCCACACAACTATGTTTAGCTTTGTAAAACTCTGTACACCTATCCACAACTATGTACAACACCCTACAGCTCCTAAAAAATATGTAGAACTCCGTACAGCTCTGTGCAACTCTGTACATCTCCATACAATGACATGCAACTCCCTAAAACACATTGCCATTCCAAAAAATTCTTTACAGCTCCGTAGTACTCCGTTCATTTCCATACAACTCTGTTGATCTCTGCAAAAATCCGTACATCACTACTCCATATAACTCAGTACAACTCCAAACAACTATATGCAATTCATTACCACTCTGTACAACTTCGTGAAACCCTGTAAACTCTGTATAACTTCTTACAACTTTGTATGACTCCATAGAACTGTGTTAAACTCAGTACGGCTCCTTACGACTCTGTACAATCTTGTAAAACAATGAAATGCTCCGTACTGCACTGTACACATTGGTATAAGTTTGTTCAACTACATACAGTTCCATACATATCCATAAAGATTCCTATATTTCCTTGCATATCCCTACAACTTTGTACACTTATGTACAGATCTGTAAGACCCCTTACACAGTAGTAGAGTTATGTGCACCTAAGTACAACTCTTTTGAACTCCGTACAATGACGTAAAAATTTGAAGAGAACTGTTTTACACTGCGCAACTCTGTACAAATCTGTAGAACTCCGCACATGTTTGTACAAGTCCTACAACCCCATACACATTTGAGAATTTATGTACAGCTCCGTGTAACTCAGTGCAACTCCATACAACTCCGACCAACTGTGTAAAGTTCTGTATACTTCCATACAAATCTGTACAGCCCCGTACATATCTTTACAAATGTGCACAAGTTGTACAACTCCATAAAACTTGATACAATGTGGTACAACTCCGTTCAGACATGGTAAATTGTGCATATCCATGTACAACTCCTATTACTCTGTAAATCACCACTCATCATTGTACAAATATGTAAAACGCCCTTTTACATTTCAAAATTACATACAACTTTGCACAACTCCCTACAATTTTCTATGCCTCCATAGAACTCTGGAGAGCTCCGTTTCACTCTGTACACCTTGGTACAACAGCGCACAACTCTGTATAACCCTGCACAACTCTGTACAACCCTGTAAAACTCTGTATGACACTGCAAAACTTTGTACAACTATGTACAACTCCGTAAACCTCCATGTGGCTCTGTAGAACTCCATACAACTCTGGAAAACACTGTTAAGCTTTGAACAACCCCGTACAACTATGTTCAGCTCTTCATGACTCTGTAAAAATCTGTACATCTCCATGCAACTCCATACAATCCCGTACAATGCTGTAAAAATTCCTTCCTATTCAGTAAGGCTCAGAAAAACTCCAGACAACTTCCTATAACTTCCTACTCTGTACAAATCCGTACGAATTTGTACAACCTAAAACAAATCCTGTAAGCCCATACATGTTGGTACAACTTTGTAGATCTTGGTACAACCAGGTACAACTCGGTGAAAATCCTTACAACTCCGGAAAACTCTGTACAGCTCCATAGAACACTGTATGAATAGGTGTAACCCCCTACAACTCGGTAAAGCTCTGTACAACTTTGTGCAACTCCCTACAACACTGTATAAATCCGTAAACCACTATACTACTCCATAAAGCACCATACAACTTTGTTCAAGTATGTGCAAATCAACTCTGTTCAATTCTGCACAAATCAGTATGATGCTATACAGCTCTGTACAAGTCCTTCCACCTAGATAAGACTATGCAAGCTGTTGTACAATTCCATACAACTCAGAACAACCCCTTCAAATGCTATGCACTTATGTATTCTGTTCAATTTCACAAAACTATGCACAATGCATTACAAATCTGTATAATTCTGTACAACTCCATACTCTAAAGTATAAGAAATCCAAACAACACCACATACAACTCCACAAAGCTCCAAACAGTTCTGTATAGGTCCAGAAAATTCTGTATAGCTCCATGTACATCTGTGAGAATTGTACTGCCCTCGACAACTATTCACAACACTGTACACCCAGGAGAACTCCACTTATCCTCATAGATGTGTGAACAACTTGCTACAACGCTGTACGACCCTTGGCAATTCTGTAGAACTCCATACAGGTCTGTGCAGCTCTGCACAACTCTGTATAACTCCGTACATCTCCAGACATCTCTGTAGAACTCTTTCCAATTCTCAAAAACTTCATACAACTCTGTTAAACCCCGCACAAGAATCTTCTGCAAAAATCTCCCATGCCAGAAGTCACCAATGATTCTTTATGTGCTTGCGCATCTATTGCATGCACAGAACACTGACTGGGTGGCCCCGAAATAGACCTCTCACTGGCAGTCTGTTGTAGCTTGCCTCCACTACTCGTCCGGACATCTCGTGCACAGTCAATGTTCTAGCCCATTTGATTCAGCAACCACACAACAAGAATCGTACAGCACTGTTCAAGCTTCTCCACTATGTGTTGGACACGGCTACACTTGGCCTGATGTCTGCTCCCAAAATGAGTCTTCCACAGGACGGGTTTTATGACAGTAAATCAGGTTATGAATGCACGCAGCCGCAATGGGGTATGTGTTTTGAGTGTGGGGGAGTTCAGTGTCGTGGCAGAGTGCAAAGGTCGTGTGTGGTGCACAGTGTCTCTGAAGCTGAAGACATGGCCTTGGGAGAGACAGCGTGTGAGAGTATCTGACTTGTATGTACGCGTGGAGAGTCAAACACTTATGTCGTTAGCTGTCCCCCTGCATAGTGAACATTCTGGTACACGTTGAATCACTGCCAAAGATGGTGATATTCTTCAATGAACAAAGCACACAAGTGTAAAGCATCACTTTGTTCAGTAGGCAGTGGACGCTGGGACTGTGCAAGTCCGCGCCATCAGTGGAGAAGCACAGCTGGCAGACTTCCTTACCAAAGCTTTGCCTTCCAAAAATAGTCTCCCTCAAACTGCAACAACTTGGATGCATGCCTGCTCAACTCCGTCCAAGGGGGCACGTTAATCCCTCTCTACAAGGACTGTACTTTGTTTCATGGCTGTGCGTATGCAGGAAATTCTGGCTTAGTGAGCAGAGGCAACACACCGTAAAAGCCACTTGGCAATCACGTGGTCCTCTTCCTCCTGACTGCATGGCCAATTTCCATCTCAATAACTTGCATTCATCGACCCATACCGGTAAGCCCAATTCATTTCCTTGGATTTTCCTTAGATAATTTAGGTTCCAACTTATGGTACCCAGATGTGACCTGCAACTGGGTGCTTGAGTATGCATAGACTAGGCCACATAGGCAGGAACCTATTCTGGATTTTCCCTAAGCAGTATGGGTATCTCCAAGTAGTTTTTGTGGTTTTTGGGATGCATTTGGGATGCATAGAATCTCGCACGGGCATGGATCACTCGCCACAAGATGGATGAGGCTCAACTATGAAACCTTACCTGTAAGAGAGGGGTACTTTGTTACTTGAGCACTCGTACTAGTTTCCTGTTACTCAAAACCCTGTACTCCATACTTGGTCCTTGCATCCTCTAGAGAGTTCACCGAGGGGGCCATGCAGCGGAGGAGACCAGGATCTTAACTCAGAATTCCATTTAGTCCCAATCACCCCAAATTCATGCACTACTATATCTGTGTACACCATACCTTTTTCTGTACACGTAGATTCTAAGTACCTTCCTTGTACTCACCCATACATTAGGGAAACTTTCATAGAATGTTCCTAGTTGGACTGGAGGACAAACTCACATAATGAAGAATCTTCCTTGTAACTTCCACATGATCTTACACATTAAGAGCTTTTCAAAGAATTCTGGTTGTGTACATGATTTCGTGTTACTTCTATGAAGTTTCTCCTCCTCGTACACAAGTGTACGTTTGTATTTCATTGTCATATTAACTTCTATACACTCCCTCTATACACTCCCCTCAAGTGTCGTTACGCTGTAATAATACATTTGTGTACACGATAATCTATCACTTCTATGAAGTTTCTCCTCCACGTTCACAAGTGTACTTTTGTATGGTGCCATCACACAAAATTCTGTTCACTCCCTCATACAATCCCCTCATACACTTGCCACTTGGGAGGGGAGGGGAGGGGGAGAGGGTGGAGTCGGAGGAGGGGGGGCCAAATGACATAAGTGTATGAGAGAAGCGTATGAAGGAGTGTATCACTTAACAAGTGTCGTTACGCTGTAATGATGCATTTGTGTACACAATAATCAATCACTTCTATGAAGTTTCTCCTCCTCGTACACAAGTGTACGTTTGTATTTCATTGTCATATTAACTTCTATACACTCCCTCTATACACTCCCCTCAAGTGTCGTTACGCTGTAATGATGCATTTGTGTACACAATAATCAATCACTTCTATGAAGTTTCTCCTCCTCGTACACAAGTGTACGTTTGTATTTCATTGTCATATTAACTTCTATACACTCCCTCTATACACTCCCCTCAAGTGTCGTTACGCTGTAATGATGCATTTGTGTACACAATAATCAATCACTTCTATGAAGTTTCTCCTCCTCGTACACAAGTGTACGTTTGTATTTCATTGTCATATTAACTTCTATACACTCCCTCTATACACTCCCCTCAAGTGTCGTTACGCTGTAATGATGCATTTGTGTACACAATAATCAATCACTTCTATGAAGTTTCTCCTCCTCGTTCACAAGTGTATTTTTGTATGGCGCCATCATACAAAAATCTGTTCACTCTCTCATACAATCCCCTCATACCCTTGCCACTTGGGAGGGGGGGGGAGGGGGAGAGGGTGGAGTCGGAGGAGGGGGGTCCAAATAACAAAAGTGTATGAGACAAGTGTATAAAGGAGTGTATCACTTAACAAGTGTCGTTACGCTGTAATAATACATTTGTGTACAGAAGATTCTATCACTTCTATGAAGTTTCTCCTCCTTGTACACAAGTGTACTTTTGTATGGAGTCATCATACAAAATTATGTTCACTCTCTCATACAATCCCCTCATACACTTGCCACTTGGAAGGGGGAGGGGGAGAGGGTGGAGTCGGAGGAGGGGGGTCCAAATGACATAAGTGTATGAGAGAAGCGTATGAAGGAGTGTATCACTTAACAATTGTCGTTATGTTGCAATAATACATTTGTGTACACAAGATTCTATCACTTCTATGAAGTTTCTCCTCCTTGTACACAAGTGTACTTTTGTATGGCGCCATCATACAAAAATCTGTTCACTCCCTCATACAATCCCCTCATACACTTGCCACTTGGGAGGGGGGGGGGGGGGGGGAGAGAGTGGAGTCGGAGGAGGGGGATCCAAATGACAAAAATGTATGAGACAAGTGTATGAAGCAGTGTATCACTTAACAAGTGTCGTTACGCTTTAATGATACATTTGTGTACACAATAATCTATCACTTCTATGAAGTTTCGCCTCCTTGTACACAAGTGTACTTTTGTACGTCACTGTCATACCAAATTTTGTTCACCCCCTTCAACAATCCCCTCATACACTTGCCACTTGGGAGGGGGGGGGGGGGGGGGAGAGAGTGGAGTCGGAGGAGGGGGATCCAAATGACAAAAATGTATGAGACAAGTGTATGAAGCAGTGTATCACTTAACAAGTGTCGTTACGCTTTAATGATACATTTGTGTACACAATAATCTATCACTTCTATGAAGTTTCGCCTCCTTGTACACAAGTGTACTTTTGTACGTCACTGTCATACCAAATTTTGTTCACCCCCTTCAACAATCCCCTCATACACTTGCCACTTGGGAGGGGGGGGGGGGGGGGGAGAGAGTGGAGTCGGAGGAGGGGGATCCAAATGACAAAAATGTATGAGACAAGTGTATGAAGCAGTGTATCACTTAACAAGTGTCGTTACGCTTTAATGATACATTTGTGTACACAATAATCTATCACTTCTATGAAGTTTCGCCTCCTTGTACACAAGTGTACTTTTGTACGTCACTGTCATACCAAATTTTGTTCACCCCCTTCAACAATCCCCTCATACACTTGCCACTTGGGAGGGGGGGGGGGGGGGGGAGAGAGTGGAGTCGGAGGAGGGGGATCCAAATGACAAAAATGTATGAGACAAGTGTATGAAGCAGTGTATCACTTAACAAGTGTCGTTACGCTTTAATGATACATTTGTGTACACAATAATCTATCACTTCTATGAAGTTTCGCCTCCTTGTACACAAGTGTACTTTTGTACGTCACTGTCATACCAAATTTTGTTCACCCCCTTCAACAATCCCCTCATACACTTGCCACTTGGGAGGGGGGGGGGGGGGGGGAGAGAGTGGAGTCGGAGGAGGGGGATCCAAATGACAAAAATGTATGAGACAAGTGTATGAAGCAGTGTATCACTTAACAAGTGTCGTTACGCTTTAATGATACATTTGTGTACACAATAATCTATCACTTCTATGAAGTTTCGCCTCCTTGTACACAAGTGTACTTTTGTACGTCACTGTCATACCAAATTTTGTTCACCCCCTTCAACAATCCCCTCATACACTTGCCACTTGGGAGGGGGGGGGGGGGGGGGAGAGAGTGGAGTCGGAGGAGGGGGATCCAAATGACAAAAATGTATGAGACAAGTGTATGAAGCAGTGTATCACTTAACAAGTGTCGTTACGCTTTAATGATACATTTGTGTACACAATAATCTATCACTTCTATGAAGTTTCGCCTCCTTGTACACAAGTGTACTTTTGTACGTCACTGTCATACCAAATTTTGTTCACCCCCTTCAACAATCCCCTCATACACTTTGCACTTGATGGAGGGGGGGCCGGGGGGTCCAAAGGGGTAAAGTATATGATCGAAGTGTATGATGGAAGTGTATGAAGGAGGGTATCATTTAATCAGTGACGTTACATTGAAATAATACATTTGTGTAAATGATTACCTACCGCTTCTGTGAAGCTTCTCCTCCTTATACACAAGTGTGGGTTTGTATGTTACCGTCATATAATCTTTTGATCACCCCCTCATACACTCCCCTCATACACTTTCCACTTGACCGGGGAGAGGAGGGAGGAGGGGAGTCGAAGGAGGGTGGTCCAAACAACAACAGTATGTGAGACAAGTGTATGACAGAGTGTTTCACTAAACAAGTGACGTTACGTTAGGTTGATTCATTTGTGTACATGATAACCTATCACTTGAAGTTTCTAGCACTTGCACACAAGTGTACTTTTGTACGTCACTGTCATACCAAATTTTGTTCACCCCCTTCAACAATCCCCTCATACACTTTGCACTTGATGGAGGGGGGGCCGGGGGGTCCAAAGGGTTAAAGTATATGATCGAAGTGTATGATGGAAGTGTATGAAGGAGTGTATCATTTAATCAGTGACGTTACATTGAAATAATCCATTTGTGTACATGGTCTCATATAACTTCTATGAAGTTCCTCCTCCTTGCATACAAGTGTACTATTGTTTATTACTATCATACAATGTTCCATTCACTCCTTCATACACTCCCCTCATACACTTTCCACTTGACGGGGGAGGGGGGGGGATGTGGGGGGTTCAAAATACATAAGTCTTTGAGGTGATTGTACAAAGGATTGTATCACTAAACAAGTGACTTTACAATGAAATAATACATTTGTTTTTCACTGAGGAAATTAAACAAAACATGGATAGACAGTGCCACCACTATGTGCCTCTCACACATCTTAGAAACTTCCAAACACATAATCACATACATGGTACACAGGTCCTCTAGTGTATGAAAGTCGTCTGATTAACTCTAACTCCATATGAGGGGATTTTTTGCTTAGACGTTTTGCAAAACGCCTAAGCAAAGTATACTCTTCATAAGAGGGGATTTTTTGCTTAGACGTTTTGCAAAACGTCTAAGCAAAAGATACTCTTCATCTGAGGAGATTTTTTGCTGAGACGTTTTGCAAAACGTCTAAGCAAAAAGTACTCTTCATCTGAGGGGATTTTTTGCTTAGACGTTTTGCAAAACTTCTAAGAAAAAAACACTGTTCATTTGAGGGTATGTTTTGCTTAGACGTTTTGCAAAACGTCTAAGCAAAAAATACTCTTCATATGAGGGGATTTTTTGCTTAGACGTTTTGCAAAACGTCTAAGCAAAAAATACTCTTCATGTGAGGGGATTTTTTGCTTAGACGTTTTGCAAAACGTCTGAGAAAAAAACACTCTTCATATGAGGGGATTTTTTGCTTAGATGTTTTGAAAAACGTCTAAGCAAAACATACTCTTCAGTGGAAGAGTATTTTTCAGCATTCTTGGAAACTTCACTCTCCATCACATCTGGGGGTTATCATTCTGCAGTTTTCAGCATTGTTGGAAATTTCTGTGATTGGAAGGAAGGCATTGTGATGTGGAGGGTGGGTAGAGGGAGGCATGAAAGCATCAGAAACTTGCTTTTTTTGGGTGCCGTATCTGCATCGCGTGGATTAGGACACGTTGATCCCTTCTGTGGCATTTTTCCAGCATGTATACTAGCCAATGAGTGCCAAATTCTCAAGGATATTACTTATTCATCGGTGGGTGGGCATCTCAACGGAATAGGAACTGAAATGCTCTGAATGTTGATGACAGATAATTGGTTTTTATGGAATAATCATAGCACTGCCAGCGACTTTTGTAAGGCTTCCAAGAATACATTTTCTCCCTGTTCAGGAATGAAATGAAACCGCTGCAGAACAGCACATGCACCTGGTGCAAAAGGAACCCCAATGACGGCATGTAGAGGTGGGATTCTGGAAGGGGAAAAAAGAGGTCGAAGGCCAGCAGAGCGACCTCGCTGATAGTTCTCTAAGTAAATGTAATACATGCCAGAGATGTCTAAGGGTATATTGCCCCTGCTCTGGGCAGAGGGACACATGGTCCTTACAGAAGGCCTAGCTTTTGCACGTTTCACTCATGCTAGGGATAAACATGGGTCATATTAGCCACACACATCACATGCATGGAAAAACCCCAAGGGCTCTTCTGTTCCATATAGAACACACGATCCTGGTCAAAGTAGCCTTTCTGCTTCAACATGGGCTCCTCCAGAATGTCAGGCGAGGCTTTCAAATGTATTACTTCTTCACAGCACTCCGTTTTCCACAAAATAGAAATGTTTTCGCCTCAAAAGTGCAACTTGACAGTCAACCAGCATCTTGGACTAGGCACACAGCACCCTGCGTACATCCAGAGAAAATCTTCTTCAAAAATTGCACTGACCTCAGGCTAGTACCCATGCTGTCCATACACCCACTCCTGGTTACCAAGAAATTCATGACAGAATCCGCTGTCCTCAACGCCACCAGGAGTGGCATCTGTGGAAAACTTCTCCCACCCTCGGTGAGACTCTTGCTGGGCTTCTCCTTTGCACAAACCTTGCAGCTAATCACTCCAGCTCAGATGGAAGTGCGGAACATGACGCAACGGCGAGACTCAGGCCACTGCTCAAGACCAGGCTCTCCAGGGTTAAGGTTCTGAGCCACTGTAGAGTTGTTGGTGAGGAACATGACGGAGCGTAGCTGCAGCCGCACGCATTGACCGTCCAACATCTCAAGATCGTTTTCTAGAAAGTGGCGGCGGTATAGGTGGCCCACTTGACCATGCATGTAAAAGTGGCGGTTGAAGTGTGAGTTGTAGAATTCTTGGTTGACACAGGACTCAATGACAACTTGGCCCGACTCATCCACTTCCACGTCGTGTGGGAAAGAGGCGTGCGGGGACTTGAGACCAGGGCTGATGGGCTCGTCAAGGTTTGTGTTGCCAAGTTGGATAACGGGAACCTGGTCTGAGTAGCCGTCAAAGTAGAAGTCACAGTGAGTTAAAGGATTTTCGTTGCAGTATGTCTTGCATAGCCGGGTTGGAGGGGGCGGGGGAGGGGGAGGAGCCGGAGAGGGTGGAGGGGATTCCAGGGGAAGAGGTGATGATGGTGGTGGAGGAGAAGGGGGTGGTTGGGAAGGTTCATAAGGAGGGAAGGGACGAGGAGGAGTATGTGAGGATGGAGGTGGAGCGTGACATGGGGGAGGGGGAGGTGGAGGAGAAGTCGGAGATGGAGTACACGTGCCAGGTGAAGGGGGGTTTGGTCCAGTGCGGAAGATCACACATCGGCGTGACTCGGGATAATCTTCCTGGAAGTTGTCGTTGGGCGCAATGTTGATGACGGTATTGCCTGCTGGAATCTGAGAGTGGAGGATGGCCAGCCGTACACATCGGTTCTCAAATGCTGCCAAAGGAGTGTGCTGCAGTACAAGAACAGGGAAGGGCATGGAGGGAGGAGCATTGGTCAGGCCTCAGTGCTTTGGACGGTCATGCCAGGTGTTTCCTCATCAGCTTATTCAGGGCTGGTGAAAAGAAAGTACTTGGAGGGAAAGAAACATGCAAAAGAGAGCGTTACTGCATACCTGTTGAAACGTGCGCACTTGTAGGTGTGCCCTTCCCCCAGATAAGTAGAACTGCCGTTCACCACCGACGGGCACCCCACTACCATTGACTGGGCACATGAAAACAATTTCTCCAGACTGGTCCACCTCCACCTGCTGGTGGATGCGCACCGACACAACGGGTGGGCTGAATGGGAAGTCGGATGGAAGCCCCAGAAGCTCAAACACTGGCACGTCCTCCGCATGCCCCGCAAAATAGAAGTCGCACAGGTCAGTGGGAGACTCAGGGCATGTGATGGCTTCAGTCGGCTGTGATGGTGGTGTGGGTGGGGTTGATGGAGGAGGAGAGGTGGGAGCACAAGGTGGTGGCGGAGGAGGAGGCGGTGGTGAAGGAGGGGGAGATGAAGGTGGAGAGGGTGCTGGAGGTGGAGGTGAAGGGGGAGAAGGAGATGGAGGTGGAGGCAAAGGTGGAGATAGTGAAGGAGGGGTAGGTGATGGTGGAGAGGGTGCTGGAGGTGGAGGTGAAGACGGAGAGGGAGATGGAGGTGGAGTTGATGGCTGATAGGGAGATGGAGGTGGAGATGAAGGTGGAGATAGTGAAGGAGGGGAAGGTGAAGGTGGTGAAGGGGATGGAGGTGGAGGTGAAGGAGGAGAGTGAGATGGAGGTGGAGGTAATGGTGGTGAGGGAGATGGAGGTGGAGGTGAAGGTGGAGACGGAGAAGGAGGGGGAGGTGAAGGTGGAGAGGGAGATGGAGGTGGAGGTGAAGGTGGAGACGGAGAAGGAGGGGGAGGTGAAGGTGGAGAGGGAGATGGCGGTGGAGGGGAAGGTGGAGATGGAGAAGGAGAGGGAGGTGAAGGTGGAGAGGGGGACGGAGGTGGAGGTGAAGGTGGAGACGGAGAAGGAGGGGGAGGTGAAGGTGGAGAGGGAGATGGCGGTGGAGGGGAAGGTGGAGATGGAGAAGGAGAGGGAGGTGAAGGTGGAGAGGGGGACGGAGGTGGAGGTGAAGGTGGAGACGGAGAAGGAGGGGGAGGTGAAGGTGGAGAGGGAGATGGCGGTGGAGGGGAAGGTGGAGATGGAGAAGGAGAGGGAGGTGAAGGTGGAGAGGGGGACGGAGGTGGAGGTGAAGGTGGAGACGGAGAAGGAGGGGGAGGTGAAGGTGGAGAGGGAGATGGCGGTGGAGGGGAAGGTGGAGATGGAGAAGGAGAGGGAGGTGAAGGTGGAGAGGGGGACGGAGGTGGAGGTGAAGGTGGAGACGGAGAAGGAGGGGGAGGTGAAGGTGGAGAGGGAGATGGCGGTGGAGGGGAAGGTGGAGATGGAGAAGGAGAGGGAGGTGAAGGTGGAGAGGGGGACGGAGGTGGAGGTGAAGGTGGAGACGGAGAAGGAGGGGGAGGTGAAGGTGGAGAGGAGGATGGAAGTGGAGGGGAAGGTGGAGAGGGAGATGGAGGTGCTGGTGATGGTGGAGAGGGAGATGGAGGTAGAGGCGACGGTGGAGATGGAGAAGGAGGGGGATGTGAAGGTGGAGAGGGGGATGCAGGTGGAATTGAAGGTGGGGGTGGTGATGGAGGTGGAGGTGAAGGCGGAGAGGGATATGGAGGTGGTGGTGATGGTGTAGCGGGAGATGGCGGTGGAGGCGAAGGTGGAGATGGTGAAGGAGGGGGAGGTGAAGGTGGAGAGGGTGATGAAGGTGGAGGTAAGCGTGGAGAGGGAGAAGGTGGTGGAGGTGAAAGTGGAGGGGGAGATGGAGGGGGAGGAGACGGGGTAGAGGGAGGAGGCGGAGATACAGAAAGAGGTGGAGGCGGAATGGAAGATAAACAGCGTCCAGGAGCCGGGGGGCTTGGGCCAGTACGGAAGATGACGCACCGACGTGTCTCGGGATAGTCTGCTTGGAAGTTGTCACCAGGAGCAATGTTGATGACTGTGTCTTCCACTGGAATTTGCGAGTGCAGGATGGTTAGCCGAATGCATTGGCTATCAAACGCCGACAGTGGCTGCACCACAGTGGAAAGCATACAGGAGTAAGGGAAGGCAGAGGAAGGTGAGGGTTATCTGTGCCTAACAGCGGAGAAAACACTCGATAACCCACAACAGCATTCCATGCGTGGAGGGAATCTGAAGGCATGGAGCCAGGGAGGAGGTCGAGGCCCATCATTGGCCTCGACCTCCTCCCATGATGGGCCGCCCATGTAACATGGGCCAGGACCAGTGGCGTCTAGTGGCGTCTCTATCATCAGAACAGTCAACCATCAGTCCACTTGGCTACAGCAAGGCTACTTCGGATGGCGGCCTAAGTGGTTTATGCCGCCATTTCAGGAGGGCATCAACCTAGGCACTAAAACGAAGTAACACTTTCTGAGTGTCTTCGCACGCGTACCTGGTTGAATGAGCGCACGTGAAGTTGCGCCTTTCCCCCAGACAGGTAGAACTGCCGCTCTCCTCCTTTGGGCACGCCGCT
>SZWC01001009.1:146436-170156 GCA_023375785.1 Penium margaritaceum
GTGCACGATCTCTCTGAAAGACAGCGCTTCCGCTCGAGTCTAGCGTGTCAAGCTGAAGGATGAGGGTGACACCGCCGTCGCCGGCGGACGAACGGCTGTGCAGTCGACGCGAATGACGACCGAGATCGACGGCGGATCGTTGGAAGATGGAGATCCATGGCACCAAGGCGACTTGTCGAAATTCAGCGAGACGCAGGCACCTCTTTCTTTGGTTTTTTGTTTCCCGTGGTCTCAGCCAACAACACGCGAGGATAGGGCTCGCAAGGACCTATACCGGACAGTCATAAGATTTTGTTTTACCGCTTTCAGTAATCATTTGAAGGTACTGTCTCACCACCATAACACCCAGTGATCACACCCAGCAAAATAGAAATACAAGACACAAGATTTCGGAAAACTGTGTCACTAACATGATTTTAAAATAGATATTTCTATATATTAAATAATTGAATCATTCATTCGACAAAACGTTCAAGCAAGATAAATAGAAACATGTCAAAAAACTTGAGTGGTCTCTTTTCCTGGCTTGGAATCCAAAATTGAATAATTATTAATATAATAACAGTTAATCTGGAATTTAATCAACCTAAAAATAAAAAAATTAAATGGCGAAATTAAGAGTTCAATGAGAAATTTCGTCGAGATGGAATGAAAAAGAGTTCATTCATTAAGAAACTAGTGTGCATTAAAGCAAGTTGGATTATGGTAAAGAATAATTATCAAGGTAATCACAAGGTATACCACGAAAAAAGACTGTAAACCAAGGCAAGAGATTAGCGGACAATGTTCATTGCACTATACAAAGAAATACTTGGTCATTTCTCGCTCTTGCCAATTCGAGGCCAAAACAGTAACTCCCATGAGAAATTGAAAATTCTAATACTTATTTCTTTTGCATATTAAGCGGGATCCAAGTGTAGACGGATTAATATGTTTCCTCTTAGAAGAGTGGGCTTGTCAAATGCTAGTCTTATGAATTTTTAACAAGTTTTGATCACAAGACTGGGCAAATATTTGAATTTTCATTTAGGAAGGGAACATTAAAAGGAGCTGAAATGGGACCCCAAGTGACGGACATATGGGAGCGTAGGGAAAAAAGAAGACACATTGCAATGTCCTCTTAAGGTGGGACGACTACAAAAGAGGTCTTTTCAATAGTCATCCAATTGAGCCCAAATGAACGAAACTCGTTTATATCCGTTATGGAGGGCGATGCTGTTGTGATTTGTGACGTTCCTGTCGACTTGTACAGTTTACCGTGGCCACTTGGTCGTGTCCATAATTGTGTCGACCCCTGATGCGGACCTTGGTGGTACCGGTGCGTCATTTGGTGGCGGACTACCAGCTTCGAGCTGACCGACGACCGTTCCACAGCTCTAGATGCTAACCGGGACCTCTTGTGGTTTTTCTATAGCACGCAGGAGTTTATCGGTGGACTGGCCGTGAGCCTCATTTGCATGTTTTTGCATTGTGTGTCCACCGTTTCATGCCGAATGCATGTATGTAACTAGTCATAGTGTCCGGCTTGTGATCTTGCACGTCTAGGTTCAGACGGCGTAGCGTTCGGACATTTCTACGCAGAGTTGCGGCTAAAACAGTGGTTTTGGGCCGGTTTTAGGACAGATCTTGCACTGCCTCGTGCGACACCCGCCGTGCGCCGCAGATACTTATGTCATGGACCTGTCACTTTTCATTCCTCTCTGCAAATGTTATTGAAGCATTCTAACACTTTTCCTTCTGTCTCCTAGCCAGACCCTTGCCGTTGTGTGCACGACCTGTGACTATCGTCGTCGTCTGACCAGGCACTAACGCCTAGTCGGCGAGGGTGTCGCTAGGAAGCTTCCACGCATCTTCCAATGGTATCAAAGCGGTGAGACACTTCTCACCAAGCTGCGTAGCAGAGATGCAAGAGAGCAGCAGCTGTGAGCATCACCGCTGTTGCCGATCCACAAGGACCTGCCGACGACACCGGACTGTCGCTGACGTCATCCACGTGAGAGTGCATCAGCAGCAACAGCTAGCAGTTGCATGTGACACCTGCATCAGGCGGCAGCCGCTAGCAGCTGCAGGCATTGGCACCAGCATCGACGGCAAGAGACCACAGCCACGGCAGGCGGCGGCTGGCAGCAGGAGCAGCAGCCCGCGGCAGCTGCAGCGCGTAGCTGAAGCAGCTCGTAGCAAGAGCAGCGATGCGCAACGGCGGCGATGACGGCCAGCAACATCAGCGTGCAGCAGAAGCAGCATTGAGCAGTAGTAGAAGTAACATACAATAGTAGCAGCAGCAGCAACGCAATAGTAGCACGCGGTGGCAGCAGCACGCAGTAGCTATAACAACAGCGCGCAACTGTGTGTAGCAAAGCAGCAGTGCGCAGCTGCTGCCACAGCTGCGCAAGCAGCCGCACGGCTCCTGCTGCTGGTGCTAGCGTAGCAGAAGCAACATCAGCCGAGCGCAAGCTGCGGCGGATATTCTGCGTAGCTTCCGCGCGACAGCCGTCCCCAACGCAGTAGGGCAACGATTGCGAGGGTTGTGAAAAAAAGGGGGGGGGAAGGAGGGGAGCTGACATGAGCATTTTTCTTGCTGATGTCATCAGGTCATGCTGACGTAAGCAAGCACATGCTGACATCAGCACTTTTACTTCGTCAGATCTTTGGTCGTAGAGTTGAAAGTTGCGAGTATTTTACCTCCTCGAAAAAAGCTGACGTTTTTGTAATGTGACCAAGTTAAGCTCTGGGCACATAATGAGCGGTGACATGGCTCCGTCGGGTGATAAGGGAAAGATGATACTAGATCCCTCGTCTTCCTCCTCAAGGGTCATGAGCCCACGCTCGCAGGCTATTGAGGACGTGCGGAGCTAGCACAACGAGATGCGTCGCCTACAGCGGAAGTAAACTGACGCCATCCGTATTCTCACTGAGCTTCTTCGTGGTCAGTCAACAGCCCCACGGCAGACCTCTGGTGGACCTGCCGGTATGGCACCCTCCACACAGCAGTCAGCTCCAGCACCAGAGACAGGAGTTGGAAGCAACCTGCCACCTCTTGATCCTTGGGATGAGGATCCGGATATGCGAGGTATGGAGGGCGACTCCTTTGAGCGTGAGATTCGTGTACTTCAGGAGCGTCTCCACCTGCTCCTGACGAGCTCTCGACCCCCACACACATCGATTTTTCCAGAGATTCGATCGTCGCGTGACCTCCACCCCTGCGACTTCCCTCTTCCCGGAGTCTTCCCCATCCGTCATCCTTCTCAGTCTGTGGTTCCTCTCCCTAAGGAACGGCAATCCAAGGACTTTGAGATACCGCCCCCATGATATGTCAGCGAGGAGGGCTTTGACTGCTGGGAGATCCTTTTCCAAGTTTGGACCACTTCAGAGGGATTGTGGCCCTACTACCACAGTCCGCATCAGACTATGGACCGAGCATAGGTGCTGACAGCGGCTAGGGCAATGCGCGGACTTCTTTACATCAGGCCGCGCGAGACCATCGTTGACTTCCGCTCGTTCTTTGGCGAGGCTGGCACATGCACCGGCGCAAATCCACGCGGGGGATGGGACCTTGCATTATCCCTACTTGTTGCAGAGATGCACGCCACGCGCGCCGCTCACATTCGTGCCTTTCACTCCTTTCGTCAGGGGCCTAGCGAGCTTGTGGCCGACAACTGGCGATGTGCCACGTGCATCTACACGCGCCTTGGGAATTTCGGAGGCACACAGCTGTGGGCGTTCCACACGATCATGCTCAGAGTTCACCTTGAGCACACAGACATTTTCTCAAGGTTAACAACACCGTGCTCGAGCCTTTTTTTGCCTCACTGCAACTTCTTCCTGGGGTGCATCAGCTCTTCCTCCAGGTGACTTCCGCCCGTGATGCAATCGTGGCTCATCAGGAGACTTCCCTTGTTGCAGCAGTCATCGCATCACCACCGACGCCCCTCTTGAAGTCTCCTTCTCCATCCTCTGCCACGAACTCCTCTTCCCCTTCTACCCCGATAACACCGACTCAGACACAGGGTGTTGCGACAGCAATACAGGGGAAGAAGGTGGGACAGAGGCGCGGCTCGGGCCAACAACAGCCATGGCAGTAGCCCTCATCGGATAATAGCAGTGGATGCCTTGTTCACTGTTACAAATGTGGAGGTGCTCATTGCTACACCGAGTGCCAGTAGCCGCTCGACTAGGCGTGGATTAGTCAAGGCTTCAGGCTACGCGCGCACTACGATCTATGTCAAGGAGCACATCCTCCAGGCGAGAGGCGACCACGAACTCAGGAGTTCCCGCTTCGACATCAGTGAGCAGTGACAACCCGGACTATTAGCACTAGTGGGTGTGGAGGCCCTTTCAAGGATGCCTAACTCTCACTGGTTCACGCTATCAAGGTTTGGGTAGCCAATGGACACCAATGGTGAAGAGTGTGGAGCACACGGATCAAGGGCAAGGGTGGGCAGAACACGTCGCATTCAGCAGAACTGAATGGAAACACATTTTTGTCAGTTAGCATAGTGAGATTAAATGTGATCCTTATAGCTGGTGATCTAAGCTTTCCAACGCATCCAAGCACGCCCAAAACAGAGTAGAAGAGCCCCTGTTACGGCCGTTGAAGTAACCCTTGGTGGATCCGCCCACCTTGCCTTGCACTCTAGGCAACGGGAGGCGCTTCAATGATGACCCGTCGAAGCGCCTTTCCTCGCCCAGAAGTCAAGGAGAAGTTCACTCTGGCCAAGGAGATTCTTTTGGTTTCTTTTTTCATGGCCTTGGTGCATTTGGGGGTCGTTGGAGACGAACTCAGATCACTGGTGGTGGATTATCCCGCCACCCATAGCGGGTACGAGATTCCACATGCTCAACACCCGAACTTCGGGCAAAGCTAACTTTCTGAATTCTCACTTAAATTAAGCGGTTCAAAGCTTGATCCTGCATGGAAAATCCAAGGAATCCAAATCTTAAATCAGATCAGGTTTTTGACCAAATCCTAGTGGTCAAACCAGGGTTTACGATCAACGGCACTCATGGCAAGGAGCCCACCATGTCAACAATTTCCCCCTTGCACCGCAGCCTTGATTCCCTGTCCTTGGAACCTGTAGCAATTCAAACCAGCGCAGACCAAGCTCCATGCAGCTTGCGTCATGCCTGTCTTTGGCCTGTGCCCTTGTCATGACGTCGGCGAGCATGTGCTTAGTGCCACTATGCACAATAGCCGCATCTCCCTTCGCCACCATGTCACACGCGTAGTGATGACATATCTCGATATGCTTGGTCCTCCTATGCAACATTGGGTTCTGAGTGAGGCTGAAGGCACTTATGTTGTCAAAATTGAGTACCGTTGGCTTCCTCTGTAGCACACCAATCTCCTTTAGCAGCCGCCGCAGCTACACCGCCTCCTTTGCGGCTTCCGCGAGTGCAATGTACTCTGCTTCGGTGCTAGACAGTGCAACAGAGTCCTGCTTCCTGCTTGCCCATGAAACTGGTGCACCACCATTCACAAACACGTACCCTGAAGTTGATTTTCTGTCATCCATATCACCAGTCCAGTCGGCATCCGAGTGTTGAAAAAAAAATTGCCCCTCCGTATGCCCAAGTGCGGCGTCGGGAGGCGCCGACGAGCCGCCAGAAATTGGATACTCCACGCCGGTGGATCTGGGGACTCCAGAATTGCTCGGATCCTGAACTGGATGATTGCTCCCTAAATTTTACAAGTTGCTGAATCCGGTGGAAGTTGTTTAGCCAGAATCAGACAGTTATCGAGGGAGATATGACCTTCCAAAGTTGGGATATGCACAACGGCTCTGGGAGCCGGCTGCGACTCGAAATCCGGTCGATGATCGACCGGACCGAGTAACAAAAGCACCATGTGGATAAATTGCTCCGATAGGCCTGCCGAGGCGTCCGGTGGATGATCCACCAGATCCGGCGGATCATCCACCGGATCCAGTAGTGTAGGCGGTTACTGAGGGACTTAGCCAAAAACATGGCTCAGTGTCCGAAACTCAGTAGTATGTTTTGTTACTTGGGGACTGTCAAAATTTCGACTGCAGGTCCGCGGACAGGTTTCGAACCTCGTCACACCCCATCACCTAACGCGACCCAAAAGTGGGGAGGGTGTGTGGAAAAAGTGCAGGGGATCCCCACACCACGTGCAATGGGATCTGCGCCTTGGGAAAGGCGCTTCACACGTGAAGGAAGGCGCCACGGCGAGTGGCAGCGTCAGGCTTCTGTGGTGGGTGAGACTTGCGCTTCGACAAACGTAACTTGGGCTACGCTTGGCCGAATTGCACACGGTTTGGTGCGTTGGAAATCTCATGAGTAGCCTTAGTCTATGCTAAAAACATAATGCAGAATCCCGCTATTCCCTTCGCAAAAGTGACTGTCTCTAAATGCCTGCTCGCCTAACATGAGGCGACCAGAAAGCTCACATCCAGTCTCAGATTCGCCCAAAGCAGGAAGACGTGAACCAGTAAACACGTTTAGACAAACTTCGGGACCGCACCACGTGGATTCACCACGTGCTGAAGGAGTACGTCGGGCAAGGGCAGTTGGAAGACGCCACAGGATGTTCGGAGCAGGCGCAAGCCAAACGTGGTGCACATAAAGGTGTTCGGGTGCAAGGCGCACAAGACGGTGCAGGCAACGCAACGCCGTGACAGCAAGCTAGAACCGTGGGCGAAGCCGTGCTTGTTCCTCGGCTACGACAGCATGCAAAAAGTGTATCGGCACTGGGACCCGTGCACGCAAGGGATCATCCGCAGCCGTGATGTTGAGTTTGACGAGCAGTAGAGCTTCAGGAGCAGCGGCAACAACATGAGCATTGGGAACACTCCAAAACACGGGGAGTGGTTCCAGCTCCTTGACTACGAGAAGGAGCCGGCGGACGCAGAGGTCGATGATGCGGCTTCGGAGCGCGGTGGTGCAGCAGATGCAGCAGCCTATGCGGACGACTCTGATGACGATGCAGTTGGGCTGGCGATCCGGCGGAATGGTCCGTCGAAGGAGGCACAACGTCTGCCGAAGTGCACACTCCCGGCGGCGGAGTTCGCATCGGGCATCGGCGAAAAATCCTCCAGACACGCCGCCTGTCTGGTTGATGGTTCATCTGAGCGGGAGGGATCCTTGGGGAGCTGTCCGGTGGATTATTCACCGGAGTGGGCGGAGTTGGAAGGATCGCAACAGAGCGACGAGACGCCACCAAAACTGCCGCGCCGCAGCGGGAGGCAGCGGAGAGCGGGCAAGCGTTTCGACGCAGGCACCGGTCGATGGAACCGCATGACGCGGTGCATGTTGGCTGCATTAACGGAGTTGAAGACCGTGCAAGAGACGCTTGCGCGGCCTGAGGGGAAGCAGTCAGAGTTGGCATCCATTGCTAAAAGCAACACGTGGCAGCTGGTTGATAGGCCGAAAAACGCCAAGGTCATCGGCTCCACGTTGGTCTTCAAGACCAAGTTCACAAAGGAAGGTGTGGTTGACAAGTACAAGGTGCGGCTCATGGTGAAGGGGTACGCACAGCGCGAGGGGGAGCACTACAATGAGATGTTCGCCCTCGTCGCCAAGTTCACAAGCATCCAGGCGATCCTTGCGGTGGCAACCGCGAAGGTCATGGAGCTCTACTAGATGGACGTAAAGACGGCCTTCCTCAATGGCATCATCGACAAAGAAATCTACATGGATGTGCCGGAGCGGGTGGAGGCGCCGGAGGACAAGGTGTGCAAGCTGCGGAAGTCCTTGTATGGTCTAAAACAATCGCCCCGATGCTGGTACCAATAAATGGACAGCTTCATGGCACAACTCGGCTTCAAGCGCTGCGAGGTGGATCACAACGTGTACGTGCGGCGCAGCAAGAAGCTCCATCAGATTGTCGTACTATACGTGGACGATCTGATCTTGTGCTCCCTCCTCAGACCTGCTGAGCCTACAACAGCTGAAAAAGCATCTGAGCAGCATGTTCTAGATGTCGGACATGGGGGAGCTGGAGTTCTACCTCGGGATGAGCATCACACAGAACCGGAGGACGCGCACGCTTGAGCTGGGGCAAGCCAGTGACCGAGGTGTTGAAGCGGTATGGCATGGAGGACTGCAAACCAGTGTGTAGTCCTATCTCGACGACCTATGAACTAAGTGCGGCAATGGTGCCGCAAAGAAAAGAAGAGCGGGAGGATATGGCAGGGGTGCCGTACCAATCGGCGGTGGGCAGCCTCATGTACGCCATGGTGGCAACTCAACCAGACCTGGTCTAAGCGGTGGGCCAAGTGAGCAGGTACGTGGATGATCCAGGGCCACTACACTGGCAGGCGGTCAAGCGCATCCTCCGCTACCTGCAGGCGACGCGGCACGCGTGCTTGAGGTTGGACGGCAAAGGGCGGACGGACCCTTTGCGCCTGGTCTGCTACACGGATGCAGACTATGTTGGGGATGTGGACAAGCCGAAGTCCACATCCGGCTACGTGGTCTTCCTCGCTCCCCCATCCTCCGGATGGTTTCTGTCGGTTGGAGCAACTCGAACATCACACTCTTTTGCATCCCTTGGCATCTCCCTTTTGAGGAGTGGTAGCCACTCCCCACGCTTGGAGAGACCCGCATCCTTGTCCGTACAACGGCTGTCTTCATTGAACATGACGTCGTGAGGCGGCTCACTGACAGCAGATTTGCCTCAAAGTTGGACATGTGGAGCACGTCATGAATTGTGCTCGTGACAGCCTCCCTGTCCACATCCATCTCAATGCGGACATTGCCTTCTCCGGCAGCCAGCATCATTTGGCCTCTGTTATGCGCCGCTCCGAGGCACTACAGGTGACGAATGCCACCCGGTTGCATTGTGTATGGCGGCCCGATCTAAAGTCAATCACGGAGACTCCCGGATCTGTCAAGTCGGCGGACTCCTTCGACATCATTGTGAGATTGTCCATCTATCCAGTCTTCCCTGGCTGGTCCGACTTCCTATTGAGGCAGTTTTGTGCATAGTGGCCCTGTTTTTCACAGTTGTAGAACTCCCCCTTGTTGTCACCTTTCTTGGTCCCCTGCTTGGCACCCTTCCCCTTCTTGCCTCCCCCTCCACCTTGAGGGCGGACGGCATATGCGGAACTTGACGTTGCCCCGCTCTCTCTCCCACCACGCCGCATCCATTCGTTGCGGACGTACTCAACCACCTTAGTTACTTTAGCTCATCGGCGGACCAGCCGCCTACGACGGTGATCATGGGACTCCAACTTTTCCGGCAAGGCCAGAAAGAGGATCATGGCTTGCAGCTGAGGGTCAACCTTCCATCTGGTGGCTACGCACTCGGCAGTGAGGGACTCAATCTGTTACAGGATCTCCATGATGTCGTCGCCTTTGTTGGCTCGTAGGGTGACGAGCCTCTTGAAGACAAAGAGCTGGTTAGCAAGGTTGGTGGACTGGTAGATGGTGCAGAGCTTCTTTCAGGCCTCCGCGGCCTCCGTGCATCCTTGAATTAGTACACGCTAGAACGGAGCTAGCACTAATACCAACAATGCAAGCGCCTTCTTGTTGCGCTTCTTGTAATTGTTCACTTCCTCCGGCATCGCGGTATCCGAAGAGACGGTCTTTTTACCGTTGTCCAGCTCAAGCAGGCCCTTGTAATCGAGGTAGACCTCAAACTACCACCTACACAAAGGGAAGCTGTTCCCATCAAACTTGGAGACGACACCAATGTTCTCTTGCTCGGTCGTTGCCATGGCGCGCGGTAGTAGCATGAAAATTGAAGAGCTAGGGTCCTTGTAGACACGTGGTTCCATAACGCTTTTTTTGGCACTTGTGGGTGTGGAGGCACACTCAAGGATGCCTAGCTCTCATTGGTTCACGCTACCAAGGGTTGGGTAGCCAATGGACACCAATGGTGAAGAGTGTGGAGCACAAGGATCACGGGTGAGGGTGGGCAGAACACGTCGCATTCATTAGAACTGAATTGAAACACGTTTTTGTTACTTGACATATGAGATTACATCAGATCCTTATAGCCTATGATCTAAGCTTTCCAACGTATCCGAGTACGCCCAAAACAGAGCTCTAGAGCCCCTGCTACGGCCGTCGAAATAACCCTTGGTGGAGCCATCCACCTTGCCTTGTACGCTTGGCAACGGGAGGCGCTTGGACGATGACCCGTCGAAGCGCCTTTCCTCACCCAGAAGTCAAGGAGAAGTTCACTCTGGTCAAGGAGAGTCTTTTGGTTGCTTCCTTTATGGCCTTGGTGCATTTGGAGTGCGTTGGAGACGAACTCAGATCACTGGTGGTGGATTATCCCGCCACCCATGGCGAGTACCACATTCCACCCGCACAACACCCGAACTTCGGGCTAGGCTAACTTTCTGAATTCTCACTCAAATCGAGCGATTCAAAGCTCGATCCTACATGGAAAAATCCAAGGAATTCAGATCTAAAGTCATATCAGGTATTTGACCACTCCCTAGCGGTCTAACCAGGGAGTACGATCAACGGCACTCATGGCAAGGGGTACACCATGTCAACACGGACCCACGTGACCGCACCATCGCCGAGCTCTGACACCTTCTGGCGCTTCGCTTTGAGGGAGGTACAAGTGTGTTGTTACAGCAGGGTGGTTCATAAATTTTTTGTCCGTCTGTTCTTGTGGCTTAGGATGACTCGTGTGGGGGGGCACAGTTGGCATGTGATGACGATGGGCCTCACTATACCGATTGGATTCATGATTTTCACCTTTGTGCCCTTCTTCGTTCCTCTCCACTCGCTGCCAAGCGTCCGTCTGAGGCCAAGTGTTCCATCGCTCGTTGTAAAGTGACGTCCTCCAGTCGTGATTCTGGTGGCACTTGGATCATCGATTCTGCTGCCACTCATCACATGACCTGTCGTCGTAGTGACTTTGTTGTTCTTGGCCTTGTTGCGTCTGTCCGTTCCGTTCGCACAGGTTTTGGTGAGTCTTTGCTTGTTCAGGGTGTTGGAGTCGTGTGTTTCAATGGTATGTCTGGCCCCCTATAGCTTTTGGAGGCGCTGTTTGTGCCTAACCTTGAGCTCAGTTTGCTTTCTGTACGTGCCTGCACACTGATGGGACTCTCCGTGGAGCACACTGTAGACTCCGTGACTGTGACTGCTATTGACACTCTTAGCGTTGTTCTTCGTGCCTCTCTTGTCGATGACTTGCGTTCTGTCTCCTGAGCACTAGCAATTGCTTGATCACTGTCTCTGTCATGTAGGCTCCGACACTGTGTCAAAGCTCATTCGGACACAGCCGACCCTTCGTCTTGACGCGACTTCTTTGGAGAAGCCCCCCAAGACCGACTGTCTCTTCTGCACTCAGGGTAAGATGCATCGTTGCACCTACCCTGACTCCCGTTCTCGCACAATTTGCCCTCTCGAGTTAGTCCATTCGGACCTTCTTCATCCTCTTCCTGTCTAGTCTCTGTCCAATCGGGGTCGATACGTCTTGACCCTTAGTGATGACTTCACCCGGATACAGTGGGTCTAAAACATGCACCTGAAGAGTAACGCCACTCTCGCGGTTTGCCTCTGGCTATCTAGGGCTGAGTGTCAGTCCCGCCACGCGCTGCATACCTTCCGCTTAGATGGCGGCGGCAAGTTTCTTGGCGTGATGGAAAGCTTCTTCGTCGAGCATGGGATTTTTCACCAAGTCTCTGCTTCTGCTACTCCTCATCAGAACGGTGTTTCTGAACGCTGTAACTGCACCATGCAGGATGTGGTTTGTGCTATTTGGTGTGAGTGCGGTCTCCAAGAGTCCTTCGCTTCTGAAGGATTCACCTACATGACTTGGGTCCGGAACCGCCTACCGCACGGTCCCCTTCCGGACCACGTCACACCGTATGAGCTACAGTGGTGACCTACGCCTCGCTTGCGTCTGGGGATCCTTGGCTTCTGTGTGGTACACCGAGGACCACCAGGGGTCCAAGGTATCACCGTGAGATCGCTTGTGTGCCTTTGTAGGCATCTCCCTGCGGTCGAAGGCCTCGCGTTTTGGGGATCCTGCTCGTCGTTGCATTGTTGAGTCATGCGATGTGCTCTTGTTTGAATCCCTCACCTACAGTGATCTGAAATCTATCACGTCTCTGTCCATCACACATGTTCCTACGTGTGAGATTTCTTGACGGATGGATGAGTTTGCGCCTGCAAGCACCTCTCGAAGTGGAGGGAGCTCAAACTGACACATCAGTTTGAGCTCCCTCCACTTCGCGGTCTCCCTGGCTGTCGGCCAACAGACCTCTCCAGCACCATCCGCTTCTACCCTTGTTCCCTCGCACCACACAGGTACCCATGATCATGTACCTATGCGTACCCCTGTGACCATACCTATGTCTGCCGGTACTCCTGCCTGTGTGCGTGGCCCTGCCTCACCTGCCCCTATTGTCACACCCAGTCCCGTGTCCCCACACACGCATCTCCTCACACGGCATCACCAGCTCCCTTGCCTTAGCCCTCCCTAGCTGTGGTGGTGCCTGTTCTTGAGCCTGAGGTGCGTCCCTCGAGCCCTGTTTACTTCCGTGAACCTGGCGATTGTTTGCGACCATTGGAAATCGGAGCCCAGCGAGTGTCTAGTCCCGCACCAAGGCGCTCCACCCGCAACATCGCGAGAGGTGATCCCGGCACAAAGGCCTTAGGCCTGAGTGTCCGCACTAAGCACACAGAGGTACATCCAGCGTGTCCAGTACGGCACGATCTCGTCACTCGCGCATTTCATATCGCTTGTGATCCAGCTGCTGATCTTGTGGTCGTCTCACCTAGCACTTAGGCGTGTGCTCTTGCCAGGCAGAGCTCTCCCTCTATCGTGCCTGACCTGGGCACACTGAGGGAAGCTCTCTTATCACAAGATGCTGACGCTTAGTGTGCTGCCTGCGAGGATGAGCTTCATGCCATCCGAGAGTGTGGAGTTTACGAGCTAGTTGACCTTCCACGTGGGAGGAAGGCTATTCTGGTCCATGGGGTCTTTTGCAAGAAAGTGAAGCCGTTTGGCTCACTGGAATGCCACAAGGCTCGCTTGGTCATCAAGGGGTACTCTCAGATTGAGGGCAAAGATTACACTGACACCTTTGCCCTTGTGGGCCGCCTGATCTCAGCTCGAGCTCTATTCGATGTAGTGGCTCAGCATGACAGGGAACTGCACCAGATGGTTGTTAACAATGCGTTCCTCCATTGCTTTCTGGATGAGGACATTTACGTGGCTCAGCCACTTGGCTTTGAGGACGGTGACAAGGTCTAATACTTGCACAAGTATCAGACAGCCTCAAGTAGTCTTCTCGGTGTTGGAACCAGGAGATAACTGGCACCCTGATTCGTGCAGGATATGTACAGAGCAAGGCGGATCCCTCTCTCTTCATTCGACGGACGCCTGAGCGACTCACCGCCATCTTGGTCTATGTCAACGACCTTCTGATCGCGTCTCCTTCACTGGAGGATGTGGACAAGGCCAAGGCTATCCTCCACACTGCCTACAGGATGAAGGACCTTGGTCCTACAACAATGTTTCTTGACATGGAGATCATGCGAGACCGGAGATGTCGTACTCTACTACTGCATCACGCCTAATACACACGTGTTGTATGGGAGCTCTTCAATGACCTCCTCGAAGCAGTACCCACGGCTTCCACACCTCTCACATCTAATGGGTAGGATGTCTTGAAGGTGGAAAATCCCACACAACTGGGAGAGAAAGTGGATGTGAACTTGTACCTCCATCTCATCGGATCTCTGATGTACTTGGCCATTACCACACATCATGACATTACCTTTGCCGTCAACCTCCTTGCCCATTTTCTACAGGCTCCACGCGCTAGAGCCCTTCACGCGACTGTGCGAGTGGTGCGGTACGTGGTCTCTACACCATCACTTGGACTCTGCTTTCGCCGGCAGTGTTCAGTAGTCCTTGACGGCTACACTAACAGCGACTGGGCCTGGAGCCTAGATGGACGCAGTTGCACTGGATACGTGTTCCTGCTCGGTGGCACCGCTTCTTGGCGCAACGGGAAGCAAGGCTGTATTGCACGTAGCTCATTGGAGACAGAGTATGTTGCTCTGGGTGCAGGGGCTAGTGATGCCGTATGGCTGCAGCGCCTGTTCCTTGAGTTGGGTCAGTCTGTACTTGCCATTGTGCTTTGTTGGGACAACTAGACTGCTCTTGCCATTGCGGAGAACTATGGTGTCTTTCATGCACGCACGAAGCACATTGCGGTTGAGCATCACTTTGTGCGTGATCTGGTGGAGCAACACATGATCTCCGTTATTTGGGTTGGCACTGACATGCAGCGTGCTGAATTCCTGAAGAAGGCACTAGCATATGGATTGTTCCTAGTGGCCATTCGGTTTGTTGGGCTTCGCCCCTTTCCTGAGAGTGGTTGAATGTGGGGTGTGTCTATGTCCGTGTCACATCTGTCGTTACACTCGTTTTCATACTCGTCTCAGTGTTGCACGTGTATGGACATGCGTACCATCGGGTCATGGGGGGGTGTTGTGACGTTCTTGTCGACCCGTACAGTTTACTCTGGCCACTCGGCCGTGTCCATACTCGTACAGATCCTTGATGCGGACCCTGGTGGTACCGGTGCGTCATCTGGTGGCGGACTACCACCTTGGAGGTGACAGACAACCGTTCCAGAGCTCCGGACGCTACCCGAGACCTCCTACAGTTTTTGTGTAGCACGCAGGAGTTTATCAATCGACTGGCCATGGGTTCGATTTGCAGGTTTTTGCATTGTGTGTCCTCCGTTTGATGCCGGATGCATGCATGTGACAAGTCGTAGCATCCGGCCTGTGATCCTGCATGTCTAGATTCAGAAGGCGTAGCGTTCTGACATGTCTGCGTAGAGTTCCGGCCAAAACATGGTTTTGGGCCGGTTTTAGGACAGATCTTGCACTGTCGCGTGCGACACCTGCCATGCGCCGCGACGGGTACTTATGCCATGGACCTGTCATTTTTCATTCCTCTCTGCAAATGCTATTGAAGCACTCTGACACTTTTCCTTGTGTCTCCTAGCCAGACCCTTGCCGTTGTGTGCACGACCTGTGACTGTCGTCACCGTCTGACCAGGCATTGACGCCTTGTTGACGGGTGTGTTGCTAGGAAGCTTCCATGAATCTTCTCAAATGCAAGATTATTGTTTTTGGTAGGGAGAGATAAGAAATCATGTGGAGGAACAAGGAAAGCCTTGTGAGAGAACTAGAGTGAAGGATATTGAGACAAATTACCTCATTCATGATAGAAATTAATGACAGGAATATAAGCACCGGGAAAGTGAGGAGTTGGATTTCCTAAGAAGTTCACCAGTTGAGTGAACATCACAGTTTTGAGGAAATATGTCAATCACTAGATAGTATTTCCCCAGTTGATAAGGGCAAAATGCCACATTCTCTTGGTAGTGTTGCTGAAAAAGGTGATATAGACCGTGGATTATGATATCTTATATCATCGGTGTAGTTTACATTTCGAACTATCCATAAATGACTAAACAGGTATGGCTATGTCATCAAAGATAAGAATCCATTCAAATTCGGTTATGGAAGGAATCTTTCTTTCGTCCAGGTATCGTCATACTCTGCTCCTGGGAGGTTTGCCTTCTCTCTCTCATTACATGAGGCTGTGAGGAGGTTTCCAAGCATGAAACTCTCGTGATACCTCCCTTCACAATGGAGCATCACTGGACTGACCATGTTTGTGTCGGACCCGTGTCTTTGTGATGGATAACAAGGAGTGCAGCAATCACCCTCTTAAGAGGCTTCTAGCTATATGAGGTACCCCAAGCATCTAGGCCATGTCTATGTGCCACCACTTGAGGTGCCTTTAGAAGAGGATATGACAAGGCTCATGGAGAGTTTAACTCAAGCATTAACCACCCTTCGTTCGACAACAATCCTGCCTTAGCCATGGAGATGTAAGGAAGCCAAAAATCCTAACAACATTGCTAGATATCAATCAACATTCCAGGCAAAGCTTAATGCACTGAGGGATCATGGAGTTTTCCCACACTTGAGCTCTGAATTGGTAGGAGGGTAACAACGTAAAAGGTGAAAAGTACCCATTGTCTGCAGTAAACCGTAACTCACTGGCCAAGCATCCATCATGTATCATATGGCTTGAGTGGGAAAAAACTTTTCTCTCCCATACTCTAGGTCGAATTGAGATTATCTTTCTGGTTGGAGGTACACCTCCCACCTTAACATAGCCGCATCTCTCTTGTCCTTGTATAAAATGACATTGTTCCTCAGTCAAATCTGTAGGTTTTCAACATGTAATGCATACATGTCATCAAAGCATGAATATAATGTCATCACAATGCCATGTTCACCGCCTCTATGAGCGTTGCCTGTTACATCATCCCTTCACCGAGGGCGTGCCGTATGGTATGCTCGTTGTTCTCTCAAATGACCATGTTGAAACCATTGTCTCTAGTGACGTTGGCCTTGGGTATGTAACATCTGCACTCTTCTTTGTAGGAAATCCATTACACAAAGAAGTGCCACCTATTGTCGCGTCGATAGTGTAAAAGACGTTTCTCCATCGTGCACTCCTCATCGTGCATCAAAAGCGGTAGGGCAGGCGCCTGCTCATGTACCATGAACTGTGTATCCTACCCCTTGTAGGCGTTGAAAAGGAACACGTGGAATATGGTAGGCCTCCCTCAATGGTCTGACAGCTCCATCTCTTAGCTCATTGTGGACCATGTCTCTTTCAACTAGAAGGGAATGTATGATCAATGGTCGATGATTTATGTACTGGTTTCTTCTTGCACTATACTAGTGCGCTGTGACAACATGCACCAACACCATGCACTCTATACACTCTACAATGCATTTTTTGAAGAGGATGATAGCACAATGACTGCCACCATCCTCTTGAAAGTGTACTTCCACACCATTTCAAGTATCATTGTCTCATGGACTATGGGTGCGGCTGGTAAATGCTGGAAATTGACGCCAACAACAGTTTCCATCGGAAGCTGTGCACCATCTTCTTGCATCATTCTGTTGGAGTCTGTTGTTGAGGTCTTCATGGTTTTGTTTTAGCTGTTTCCGTGACAAATTTCAAGGTAGATTTGGTCGTTTGAGTCCACATTGTGGCCAGTTCTTCAGGCAGCGAGCGAAGGAGATGACGCGAGGGATGGCAAGAGGGTTCCTCCCTTCTGTGGCAGTGACGTCAGCTGACGGTATGGGCCTGTTAGTGTTAGGGGTTGAGTGGCGGGTGCAGGGAACGGGGGCGGGGGCGGGGGCGGGGGCGGGGGCGGCGTTGCGTTTTCGGATGGACGGGTGGATTCTAGAATCCTTCGCTCCCTCGAGTGCTGTCGCCTGGCAAAGCTACGCGCGCTCCAACGATCGCCCAACAGTGGTTGGGCTTTGCCTCGACGAACTGCCATCCATGGGGGCATGCTCCATAGGCTGCAGTTTGGAGGTCTTTAAACCAGTGTCATGTAGAGAGTAGCATCAGAGGTAGCGAAGGATGTTTCACTAGTGCTAAAGCCATTCCTTTGCACATGTGCATCAGTACACGATGCAAATACGACTAGAATTTGTTAAAACCGTTAAAACTGGCGGAAACATGTACGGACATTGATGTTCCAACAAACCATTCCAGCATCCAGCCGCATGACGGAAACTTGATGCCAACAACGATTTCCTGGGTTTACCAGCTGCGCCCTGTATTTTTACACTAGAAAGTGTGTCAAGGAGACCTCGACAGGACTAGAGCAACGAATTCAGTACGGTATTGCATTTTTTGTCAAACAAAGAACCCGAAAGAGGAAACTTGTCACTGGCAAGAAGACGACCGTCTTGTTTCAAAACGATGCACCAACATAGCAGAATTTTCATGATTGTCATTAACATTACATCCAAGGTAGGGGTGACACAATAAGTTCCTACGACTAATACTAGATCCTATAGATATTCCGACTCATGAGAGGCTGTATGAATTGTAGAAAAAAAAGGAAGAACTAAACAGAGTTCTTGAAAAATGTTTTGAATCCACAAAAGGTTTTTTTTAGTTCACGTATAACTCTTAACCACACAATGAGTGGTGCCAAGTACATGTAAAGAGGAGAATTGTAGAGAAACACATGGTGATAAACATAGTTTTAGGTCACTACATAGGACGAGGAAACATTCTAAGCACGCTGAATGCAAATACCATATGCACTACTTCAATGCAATGGACTCTCTTTATCCCCAAAATAAGTGAAGAAGGTACTGAATGGAAACAATGCAATATCAGTGTGCAAGTGGAGTGCTGAGAAAAAAGACAAAATAGCAAAAAAAGTGTGCTCTTGGTCTACTTTTGTCTGGTGACCGAGCACACTTGCCACATACAGTGGTCTAACAAAGTGGTATCTCCCTACGAAAGGAATTGAGTGGTCATAAAAGACAAAGCTACACATCGGAAAGGTAGTGGAGTTGTTTTTCTTCCATGCTCCAAGTTTTTTTTCAAATGATGAAAAAACCCAATGTGTTCAATTCTTCAAAGTGAAGAAAATGACACACTGAATTTTTTTATTATGATTTCATATGATCAATAATAATACTTACTACGTGACTTATCCCAACACATTTGACCAATTCACATGAGAAACATTGAATACATATTGAGGGAAAGAATGCATTAGGTGCAAAAAAATTGAATGTTGTTGATTTGAAGCAATTCTTGAATACATGAGACAAAGCAGTGCAATGATCGTGCTATAAGTGTACTTTTGAATGGTGACAGAGTATACTCTACATCTTACTGAGAAGATAGAATTTTTCCTGTATAGGAGAAGAATACAGTCTTCAAATACACTTTGGGAGGAGTGTAGAAACATATGCAAAGGAATCCTTTGGGAGAGAGCACACTCAAGGCACACCTCTAAAAAATGATGTATACAATGACGTCGATTAACCATGCATTACTTTGGTCGAGGGCCACCCATCAAGGCTTGAGCTTGTCGCTGTCCATCCTGGCTAGCTTCAGATTTCACAAGCTCAGGAGTACCCTCCATTCCAGTAAGAACTACTTGGCTATCTGGTGCTTTTGCAAATGCCGCTTCATCTGCTTTTGTACCTTGTGAAGTGCATCAAGTACACTGTGCCACATCTCTGTAAGGTCTTACATGAACTGCTGCACGATGGGGAGGTCCGACCTTTTTGTTATGTTCTTGGGAAAGGCAGGCTGCATTACATTCTCCACCTAAAAAGAAACCTCTCCTGTTGAAGTATGAACCTCTGAGCTGTAAGCAAACCCAGCCAGTGGGAGCTTACATTCCCATTCATTACTGTATGGATTCTAGATCTACAACACAACTGCTCCATTGTCTTTTTTGTGCACTTATGTTGGCCATTTGTTTCAAGATGGTAGGAAAGCAAGAGAGCCACGTGGGTAACCAACTCCTAAACAGAACAAGAACTAAACTGTATATTTTGATCCAAAAGACACGCACTTCGGTACTCCAAGGATTTTGATGACATGTTCTAAGATACTTTGATCCGTTTCTTTTGCCGTGAGCTTCTCCATGAATGGGATAAAGTACACCATCTTGCTAAGCCTGCCCTTAATCACCAACACTACATTGTTTTGTTGCGCCCTTCCTGGAAGAACCCCCACAGAATCAAGCAAGATATCTGTCCATGGTCAATCTGGCACCGGTACCATCTGCAGCTCTCCAGGTTTCCTCGTCTACCTTGACCTTATCCTTTGGAACATTTCATAGCTGCTCACATACTCCTTGTTATCTGCTCCCATTTTTGTCCAGCAGTATTGGTGTGGCAGTGATTTGAAGATCTTTTCTTGGCAAAAATGACCAATGTACTGCAATTCATGTGCCACAAAGACACACTCACTTGCATGAAAATCTGGTTCCCCTTCTCATGTTGGCAATGTTGGCTGCCTCACTTGACCGCTTTGCATACACGTGAGAAAAAATGGTGTAGCTGATTGGGGACCCTGCCATGACCAATGTTTCATGTATGGCCAAGTCCGAGTGACGCGGCAGCAGATCAACTGGGTTAATCTTCCTTTGTTTGTATCAGATCTTGTACTCGATCCCCCCTCTAGCAGCTCCATCCTCCATGCCCGATGATGACTCAGGTGTGCCCATGACTTGATGTACTTGAGAAGTTAGTGGCCTGCGTACAGAACACACCGGTGCGCCTCAAAGTAGCCCCTCCGCCGCTTGAGTTTCTTGACCACCATGAGCATCTGTTTTTCATTGATCGGGTAGTGGAGCTTCTTGAGTTGGTACACAATTAGCTGCAGACCCTTCCCTTGATCCTGAATTAGCAATCCCACTGACTACGTAGTCAATTACATGTATCACCAACATTCTCTCGTTCCTCATTTCCGGATACATCAACTCTAGTGCATCACACATGACCTTCATCTCTCCACAGGCATGTCCCTCCATTCTACCTAGATCCCCCTAGTGTCCATTCTTGAGTAAGTCTGGCAAGGGCGTCCCTACTTCCGCGAGCCTCTGAATGAACCTCTAGAAGCATAATGGAATCCCAAGAAAACCTGGATGTTGTGCATAACTTCTGGTTCAGGTAATTCTTTGACTTCTTCCACCTTCTTGCCCCGATGCAGTTCCCTCTCCTGCTGACAATGTCCCTCCAATTTGGTGAGATCTCACTTTCTAAGTTTAGCTTAAGAAGAAAATCATGAACTGATCAATAGAAAGGTTGAAGACCTTGTTGATCAGTGCCGTGAACTTGACTAGAGTATTTGTTTGCCCAAAGGGCATCACAAAATGCGCACAGTGTTTATAGCGCATCCAAAAAGGGGTATTTTGTATATCCTCCACTGCAAGGCGGATTTGGTGGCACCCAGACCTCAGGTCTAGCTTTTTGAATAATTGCACGCCAAAGAGCAGGTTAAATGTCTCCTTGGATTGTGGCAACGGGTACCAATTCTTCACTGTGATGTTATTGAGGACCCAATAGTTCACACACATGCATAGTTCACCCGATTTCTTCTTGATAGATGGTACTAACGTCACGCATGGAGACACCCTAGTGAGCCAGCTGCATCGGTAGGCCAACCTACGTTGGCCTACCAACAATTGATAATGTAAGTAGGCTCCCTTCAGTCACCCTTTGGCTGCGTTAATGATTTTTGCGGTACTGTTGATTCCACAGAACTTGCTTGAGTTGATGGTCAAATGAAGCTTTCATTGAACTGCATCCCATTATTTTGCCTGATACCTAAAAGTGTGGCGTCACTCATGAAATTGTAAGACCGCACTATCGGTGATGATCCTGCTGCCACCTATTTTTTTATGGTAAATACCATGTTGTGGCAGAAGCTCCTCTGACGAGTCATCCGGAAAGACTTCCATAAAGTTCTTGAGTTGCTCCCAAACACAAGGTGGTAAGTCTAGAGCTCGTTGGCCTTCCACCAGATACCCCTCTGTTGCTTCCCATGCTACAATGTGATGCTCAGCTCCTTGGCTATGCACCCAAGTCAGGTAGACCTTGATACCATTAATCTTGCACTACTTCAATTGTTGTCATCTTACAACATGCAGCTGCTTCCCCAATTCTTCCACATGTGAATTCTTCCCCATTCTCACCATAATAGCAATGCAGTATTATTTCCATCCGCCTTCAAAACCTGCCAGTTTCACCGCTAATCCACCTTTGGATTCCATGCATGCAATCAGTCCCAGTCTATCAGGCACTTGTAGTCATCCATGGGGCATGTGTGGAAGTTAACTTTACACAAAAAAAATTACACATGAGAACATCTCCTTGACAACAGGCCTGCCACAATCCACAACCCCACACACTTGCCATGCCTTGGACACCACCCCCCGGTTATCATGCGAGTCTCAGTCTTATCACCAACTTGTCATTAAAGGAAGATACACACATGATTTTATAGTTTATCCAAAACTTTCAAATCCAATAAAGAATCTATTGAATCAGTTCCTGGAAATTTTCTTGAAGATTTATACTCGCATCCTCATTCCGCCACATCAGTTGAGACAGCTCTGTTGTCGGGGAAAAAAAATTCAGAGCTGGCACTATTTCTTTCAGAAAAAAGACCTGAATCAGTAGGTCTTCCCCTCTTCACTGCAGCTGCCCATTTCCTTGCTGCAATGACCTCCTCACCACTAGCTCAACACTTTCCTGATCCCTGTTTCCTACCCACTCTCCAATGTCTAGTTTGAACTGCCTCCACTTCAATGGGCACAGCCTGGACCGGCTGCTCCGCTTGTGGCGTTTCCAGTACACATTGTAGCCTACTGTATAGTAGGTTTCAAAGTTACACAACGTGAGCACTGGGAGTTCAAGTGAGAAGTAGGGCTTCAATTCCTCATGGCAGCAGTCATATGCCTCCAAGTTTGAGAGGTCATGATTGTGGACAGTCATTCGGGCCAAAATTCAGGACATCATGCAGAAATTGCGTGTAAAAATAGACAATTCCAGCCTTTTTTAGCAAAACATTTGTCTAGGCATGCAAAGGCATAATCATTGAATTTAAAAGTTTTTATTATGAGCTTTCTATATGATTATTTTCATGTAACTAACAAAAACAAAAGATAAGTTGCTCGGAATTCCACATATGAGAGAAGGTGTCACAGGTTAATGAAAAAGAAGAGCTAAAAAAAACTCCAGCTTGATTCCAAGGGGGTTTCCAGAATATAAGAAAACAGATTCCAAGGAAATCCCACGTAGTTCCCAACGAGATCCCAAAGAAACCCCAACTACAGCCAAAAAAAAACCCAACTCAGAACCAAGAAAAACCACAGTCATAACTTAGATAGAGCTCAAATAGAGTCTAAGTAGAGCCCAAATAGATCCAGATTGAGAGAAAATTAGAGCTTGATAAGACCAAACTAGATTCCTATTGCAGCCCAGCTGGTGGGAGGAGAGCATATGTAGAGCCCTACGGTGGCCCATCCAAAGCCCAACTACAACTAACTTAAAGCCAAAGTAAGAGGCCATGTATATCAAACTATGCCCCAAGTAGAGAAAAAACAGTGCCCACATGGAGCCTTGTTATACACAGACTAGAGCCATACAAGAGACTGAGTACAGCCATGAAGAACCCAAATGTATCCCTAATTGGGCCAAATTAGGTCCCAACTAGAACCCAAGTACAGCCCAAGTACAACCCAACTATGTTCCAAGCAGAGCCCTTGAAGAACCAAATTATAGTTAAACTAAATCTCAACTAGGATAAAACGAATTCCCAATCATAGTCCATATAGAGCCATAGTGGACTAAGATTTAAGGCCAAGTAGTGCTAAACTAGAGCCTTGCTACATTCTGACGGCAGCCTGTTTGGAGCCCAGCTAGAGCCCAAGAGTTTAGGTAATGACCCAACTTGTGTAGGAACTGTGTGGTTGAGAGAAAGAAACACTTCCCTGTTCAAGGAATCAACTGTGATGAAACTTTATCCATGCAAATAACATATCTAACATGTTCAATGCACGTGATCTCAAGAAAAAAGGGCATCCAAAACAACATGATACTTCTGACATGACTACATTATTCCACATGAATAGGAAAATGCCTTTGGGTTGGCACTATGGTGAGGGGATCTTTTTTCTTGTATTTTTTCGGATGAAAAATCCCATGAAGTGCAGCCTAAGTGGCCGAACTGTCCATGGAGTTATCAAATTGATCATCTGATTCATCTAGATCGCCCAATGGAAGATGAATAATGTTAAGGCTGCACACGGATCCTAGGATCCGCGGTAACTACCTATGGATACCGGATCCAGATCCGGATCCGCGAATCCGGATCCAGGATCTTGGATCCGGTTAGTATTCACGGA
>SZWC01001009.1:170382-195637 GCA_023375785.1 Penium margaritaceum
GGGGGGGGGGGGGGGGGGGGGGGGGGGGGGGGGAAACCTTTCAGAGGTCCTTCTCAAGTCTGTCGCAGATCCAAGAAACTCGGTCCTTGAAATTTGAACAGTCATGCACGTACGCCGCGCTTGAAATCGGCATCATAAGCAGAGCATGACCGTCAGTCGGACGTGGACCACTAGAACTTCGGGCGCAAAATTCTGGTGGTCCACGTCCGACGCACGCGACCGACCCTTACATGAAGGCCGGCCACAATGGCCATTACCTGACAGGTACAGACGATCCAACAACGTGGATCATCTGTGTCAGAAATCCGTAGCACGAACTACAAAGCCCATTCCCTGTGCCCCCATTATAGCATAGAAGGCTGTTATGGGAGGACTCGCGAACCCTCCATACATAGGGTTCGCGAGTAATCCAATATCAGCGTGTTGAGCGGGCTCCTTCCTGGGAGGATTCATGCGTTCTACGAGCATGTGCGACTCCTCCGAGGGAGGAGTCGAACGTGCCTTGGGTAGAAATCGATTTATCCATGTACATCGAGGTGGATCCTGTATACGAGAACCGTGAATCCAAAATCCGGATCCGTGAATCCATGGATCCGCGAATCCATGGATTCACCGCGGATCCGGATCCAGGTGTAGGATCCGTCCCGAGGATCCGGATCCACCTCAGGATCCGCGGATAGGATCCGTGTGCAGCCTTAAATATTGTACATGCTATCCTTTTCCAAGTACCTACTCAGGCCTATGGGAACATTACTCACCCAGATACCAGCCATAGAGACAGACAAAAATGCCCATAATCTGCATTCTTGTCTCAAGAACCAGTGCCACTTTGCCTCTTCACCTGTCCTTTACCAAGTGACCTGTGCTTGGAGTGAATTCTTCCAAAGTTATCTCCATTTCTTGTTTCCTTAGTGGATAAATACATTTTCAGGAATACAATCCCATCTTCCAAAATCATTATATCATTCCCTTGTGGAAGAAGGCTGTTTCCTAATGTCCCTGGATATGAAGTTGCAACTTCAGTCACGATTTGGAGTGGGAAAATACTACTTTGTGTCAAAGTTTGGAAGGTAGATGCAAGACGTCTTTGGATCTCAAGTGTCAAGAGAAAAATCTTATGAAGTTCAAGAGTCACTGTGTCATCATCTTACATGGATAGAAATAGTTCTATCATATGTGATAAGGATGTATGATCAAGGACTATTCAGCTTACACAGATAGCAATGCAACCACAAGCTTTAGATGCAGCAAACTTCAAAGCCATATGCGAAGCCTAGTCTGTGCTTCTTTCCATACAATCTTGCCAGGTACTATGCCAAAAAGATGCGAACAATGAATTCATATCAACCTCGATTCAAAAAACTGAGATCACATGCTCAATAAGTGTTGATGAATCCCTCTATGTGCAAGGCTCGTCAAATCTAGGATAATTTACGACATACCACAAAACATAAATTGCCGCATAATGATGACCGATTCTGGATGAATTTTAATCTCCATTATGGGAAATGAAACTTCCCATGATGGAGAGCACCATGAGAAACCCATGGTTGGCCTTATAGGGGGTTGGAGGTGACCCTGTCTGTAGGCTCTTTGATGTGATGCAATGCACAACAATGTGTGCACCTTTGAACCAAGACATGGATTCATGAAGGACAGATTGGGTTCATTGGCAACCGTGTCTGCCAGAATTCATACATACCTCTCCTTGAGAAGTCATAACAAGACATACAAATGTGATTGCTCAATCTTCATCCCATGCAACATGTTACTGGTACAGACGGTCGAGGTGGTGATGATGTCATTGTGATGACATCGTGCACATGATTCATTGGCATAGTTACATTCGATGTGGAAAACCGTGACCATTTGACCCTAGAACCAAGAAACTTCGTTCAAGAGAGGGAATATGTGACCGTACATCTCCGTAAATCAAGATTATTACCATATTGAACCCAAGCACAAAAGAACGTCTTTCTTTCCCACTCAAGCCAAAGTGCCCCAAGATAAATACTTGGTCAATGAGGTGAGGTTCATTGGGAGGTATGGGCACTCGAGGATGGTGGCTGGAGGTGTGTTTGTGAGCAAGGGTACTTCAGATGGCTGTGACCCTTGCTGGTGGTGCTGCCAGGAGCAAACATGGATGGAGGATAGAAATAACTGTAATTTGGCCTGTTTTTCATGAATTGAAGCATTCTTTGGTGCGTTGAGATTTTTGGAAAGTGTAGCAAAAATTCCATGTATTCATGGCAAAAATTTTCCTCATAATAATGTTTCAGTGCACCTGTCAGATCTTGGCTGGTCTACAATATTAGATCTATAAGGAGGGCTTTTCCCTTTCTCACCATCTCACTGTTTTGTTCAGAAACTCCGGAAGATGGCACTGCAGTGGTCGTCGGCATAATGCTGATGGAACACCACTGGGTTGTTGTAAGGGCTGGTAGCTGGACCATGGATTTAGCCACTGTTGAATCTAAATATGGATGGGGATGTGCTAGTCGATGTGGAGGTGTTGACAGTGAGTCCGGAGAAATGGGAGCAGCTTGAGACAATGCTCTTGGCACATTTTAAACTCCTCAACAGCTGCCGATATGCATGGAATCAACTGAACCATGTCAAGCATGGCAGATTGATGCAACACTACACATCCTGCTTCATGGATTTGGTGGTTTAGATCAATGAAAAACTGCATGTGAAGGCGTACGAATGCTACCATGATGGCCTGAAGCGGTACACCAAACGTGAAATTTCTGTGCTTGGGTTGCAGAACTTTGTAGAGCTAGCATCGGTAGCTGAGCTCATCCACGTGGTAAGCTACAATATGTACTGGAAAAACTGCACAACACAACCATGGGTGGAGCAGCCACTCCAGGAGGTGGACACAATGAAAGATGGACAACAGGGCACGAGCAGGCAGCAGGGACCCAGAGGCAAGTGTTGGGGTTGTGTGTAAGGAAATCTGTCACAATGATGACTGTCCATAATGCAAAGTAAATCACGGAAACAGGAAACATGAGTCAAGAGGGGATAACCTACTGCTCCAGTTCTTTTCTTTTCAAGGAACAAAGCTGGCATTGAAAGGCTTTTGCGGATCAAGGAGCTGTATCAAGTGTTGTAGCAAAACAAGGGTGAGGCCCGGAATTCTCCAAGGATTTCTGTAAAGCTGATTCTTGTGACATTCCAGGGGATATCTTATGTTTGGAGGGAGCTACATGATCTACGGGATAACAGCACAAGCCATAGTTTCTCCAATGACAAGGTCGGGAATCGCATGGAAACTGGGGACGTCGGCCAATGCAAAGCTGGTGTTTTGGATGGTGAATTGCAGCAGGCCTCTCATCAAGGAAATAGTCTGCATGAGTAAGTTGGATTCTGAAATAGACTTCCAAATTTGTCCTTTTGGTGACTACGACTTCTAGATTAAGCGAGATTGATTGTGCGCTTGGAATCTGAAGGTGGATTGGAGGTGCAACCGGTGAATCATGAAGGAGGACTGTAAGCAACTCACTTTGTCACCACGGCAGGGCAAGGGAAAGAAGTCATGTGTGGCAAAAGCTGGGAACCATTCACACATAATCAATGAGCCGCAGTTGAAGCGGAGTGTGCACAAAAGTGGCCAGGTCTACATGGCTTGGCTGCATCCAGAACGTGGAGCGTAGCAGTAGATTGAAGCTGTTGAAGCAGTGGAGGGGTAGCCAGTGGAAGGGGAGGGAGCTCTAGACATATCTCTTGGTGATGGGGATGTGCACGAGGAGTTTGCGGAAGTCTTTCGGGAGGAGTTGCTGAAGGGGTACCAAAGCATAGCGATATCATAGGATTCAGGTGGTAGCATGTTCATCACCCATAATGCAGTTTTACAGTCACATGAGTGGCATATAGCCAGTAGAGCTAAAGAACTAGCAGGGGAACAGGTCAACCAGGGCTTCACCCGACCGACATTGTCTCCATAAGCGGTGTCGGTGTTGTTCATCAAGAAGAAGTAGGGTGAGTTTCAGATGTACATGGAATTTTGGGTGCGAAAGAATACAACGGTAAAGAACCGATATTCCTCACTCCGACTCAAGGATTTACTTGACCAACTGCATCCACAACATAATAGATCCGAGGTTCTGGTACCACAAAATCCCCATTGTGGAGGAGGATGTAGAGAAGACTGGGTTTCCGATGAGCCATGAACACTACGAGTATCTCCTCTTGGCCTTCCGGATAAAAAATGCTCCAAGCACTAATGAACCGGATCTCCTATCTCTACTTTAACTAGTGGGTGATTCTCTTCCTCAAGACATATTTGTCTACTCATGGGTACTGGAGGAGTACCTGGACAACGGAAGTGTTGGGAAAAGGAGTGACTATTTGCACAACTAAGCAAGTGTAAGCTATCAAAGCAAGAGGTTTATCTAGGGGTACACAAAATCAGGGAAACCATTGATGACTTGCTCAAGAATAGATGCCAGTAAGAGTGGAGTGAGATGGAGGGGTAGGCCTTTGGAGTGATGAAGGCTACCATGTGTGAGGCACTGATGTTGGTGCAATCGCAATGAGTAAGCAGTAAACATGGGTGACGGATGTTACTGACTTTGCAAGTCGCGGGGTGCTAGCGCGTGATCAAGGGAAACAGCTCTAGACCATTTCCATTAAGCACGCACTAGCACACACACTAGGTAAATGGCGGGGTGCTGTTTCATACAACCCCAAGAAGTGTGTCACGTACACCTATGACAGGGTGCTGTTGCATATTTGGTAGGTTGTGAGTGTCACACTCTCTAGTATGCACGAGGGACATGGCGAGGTGCTGTTGCACGCTACCCGAAGAAGCTGAAAGATTCTGAGATCAACCATCCAACTCACGACAAGGAGATTCTAAGATTATTCCAAGAGTTCAATTTAAAGATGTATTACTTCGAGGTACATTGGTGTGCTGTTCATACAAACCACTACGCGTCCAAGTAAATCAAGTGGCAGCCAAAACTGAGCTGTCATCTTGCATAGTGAACGGTGCTATTAGAGGGTGGCTCTGAGTACAAGATCTACTATAAACCGGGGCATGCTAATCCAATGGAATGGCTACCATGTTGCCTCCACTTGGAAGTGCATGTGGTAACGGCATTGAAAAGAACCTCAAATCATCCTGTACATGTTTTCTTACGGGTTTGTGGAGGACCACGACATTGCTAGGGGTACGGTGAAGGAATGCAATTCAGACAGAAAACATTTGCAGCTTGAGTAAAGGAATCAGATTGTGGTACCATCAAGTACATCTTTGAGACAAGCTCTGTTAAAATAGGCACATGACTTGCACTATTGTGGCCACTGTGGCCATGACAAGACCTTCAAAACACTGACCTGCCAATGGTGGTAGGCGATGATAGGAGCGGATTACAAGGATTTTGTAAGCAGTTGCGAAACATGCCAAAGGATGAAGATGTGGCGGACGAGGATGTCAGGAGAGCTAAAACCACTACCAGTGCAGGGGTGGCCGTGTATGGATAACTTCTTCACCTTAGTGGAGGGTCTTCCACTTAGTGCGTATGGTGGCACCATGGAGTTGGTATTGGTGGACAAGTTCACCAAGATGGTTTATATCATCCCATGAATGAAGAAGATCGTGGCAGTACGAACGACTTAAAACATGTTACAGCTTTTCAGCAATATCCATAGGATGCAGATCATAAAGGATGTAGGATAGCAGCCTCACCTCCTAGTTGTAGCAAGGATTGCTTGAGAAGTTGGGCAGCCACTTGTACTTCTTGTTAGCCGGATATCTTCAAATAGATGGATAAAAAAAGTGTAGAAATCAAAGAATAGAGAACATGTTGTGGGAGTAATTTCTCTGTTGACGTGTCTTTTTTTTTTTACCCCTTTGTACCTTTCTACCAGTTGGGAGGTCAATAAGATAGAAAACCCCATGATCAATTAGTCCATTGAGCTTCTCTTGGCATGCGTCTTGATGTTTGGAAACATTAGAAGGAAAATGGGCTTCCCAACTCTGAAAAGCACGTGCGTGCGTTCCTTCCTTCCAAGGGTGGTTAGTGCTATAATTGCGCTTGGAGGTTATCGCAATTACTCTTTATGGAAGTGACTGCGATAACCTCTACCGGCCTTTTCACATCCTCTCTGTGAGCTTCCTCATGTGGTGTCACATGGACACAATCCGGATGCTTGGGGTACCTCATGATTATGGAAGCTCACCATGAGGGTGGTTTCTGCAGTCTTTGTTGGCCACCATGGACACTTGGGTTTGACGCAAACATGGCTGGCACAATGATTCTCCACTGTTGGAGGGGGGGGGGGGGGTCAAGGATTTCCAATGATGCTCCTGGACATCTTGTTGAATGAAGCATAAAAGGTAAATCTCACTAGACATGAGTAGGATGAAGCCTCGAAAAGAGAAACTTTAAGGGAATTCTTGGAAGGAAAATCCACAAGCTATCATCTGAGCCACCTCCCCAGAGGGAAGTGCCAAGATTACATGGCCTTTAACCACATGAGCTGGAGGAAAGACGACATGTTTGGCATGTTTCTTCAAGAGTGTTACCTTCTTAAGTAAACAATGCCAATCATAGCTATTACCAGTTTGATCCGAGCTCCACCCTCTCTCATGATTGTTTGTTTGCTTTAAAATTCTTCAAAATAGGAGGAAATTCCTCTCAATCTACTGAGTTAAAATTCTCTCCAAGCATTCTCAGTGCATCTTTTTCACAGAAAACTAAAAAAAAAGAAGAAATAAATAAGGGCCTGACTTCATGAATTCTACTAAATCTCTAAAAGAAATTCCTTTCTTGTCCTCCATAAATTCCTTTGAGTTGCCTCCAAAACCTTTACACTTGTCTTCCCACCTAAAAAATACATTTATGGAAGAAAATTTACTTCTTCAACTCATGAAGGTTTCACAGACGTCGATATCCTGTACTCGCATAAGTTCCATCACTGGAGGCGGGTGCAACAACTAGGTTGTTGTGGTTATGAAACATTACTGTCGTCTGTGTGTAACTTGCACTGGTCAAACAAAATCTCTTACTGGTGAAGGAAAATTCTGCTCGAGTTGTGTCCTGGCATGTTGTTGGCTGAGACTACGGAGAAAAAGTCAAGAAATAGCGTGCCCCCATACCTGGTCCAAAGCGCCACTCCATCTACCATCTTTATTTTTGTATTCTGCCACTCGGGTGTTGACTCACAGTATTTTTTCCTCACACCCAGAAAAATCCTCAAAATCATCAAAGAAAAGAATTCTTGATCCACCCCCCTCGTATAATTCAGGGGTTGTGGGTTTTATTAAGGTTTGGAAACCTCCCAGGCCCCGCAGTGGCGGGGATCCCTTTCAACAAAGGGGGAGTTTAGTTTACCAACCTTTTTTGCACTTGTAAAAAACGTTTTGGGGGAAGTCGGAACTGACCGGATATCCGGGGAAAATACTGTGAGTCAACGGTAGATGGGCCATTTTTCCAAATTAGCTATGGCGTCATGCAAAAGCGCCTGGAAAAAGAGAGAGAAAAAAAAAAACCAAAAAACGGGTGCATGCGTCTCACTTAATATCGACAAGTTGCCTTGTCGCCATGGATCTCCATCTTTCAATGTTCCGCCGTCGATCTTAGTCATCATTCATGTCGACGGCACAGCCGTCTGTCCGCCGGCGATGGCGGTGTCGCTAGACTTGAGCGGAAGCACTTTCTTTAAAAGAGAACGTGCAGAAAAAAATCCCCCTCATATCCCCCCCCCTCCCCCACCAAATGCCGTGGATTAGATTGCGATCAGTTTCCCACTTAGTTCTCGCCGCCGAAGCCCAGTCCATACAATGCGAGAAGTGCAACGGATCACGTGCAAAGCTGCACCCTTTTCCATAGCTGCAGAGTAGCGACGCCACTCCCAAAGTAACTAGAAGCCTGGGTAAGAGGGAAGCGCAAGGAACTGAGACCACTTGTTCTTTGCTTAGGACGATCAGACACAGATGGCTGTTCATGAAGTGCGTCCAGCACAACACATCATCACCATGAGGACGCTATAAAATGCCACACTGGTCCTCTCCCCATTAGTCCTCGTCTTCATTTTCCCCCCATGCTGTACTGCAGCGCGCCTCCTCAAACCCAAGGCCACATCCTTGTCCTCCTCCTACCCCAAAAGGACAGCGTTGCCGACGGGAAGAGTTCACTCCGTGTCCAAAGTCTCCTACAAAGATGTGCAACTTCTACTTTGAAGAGCATGCAGTTTGTTGGTGGTTCAGTGGCAGAACCCGCCGATGCGAGCAAGTACTGGGTGGGAGTCTTGTTGACTGCCCGGTGGAAGCAAGAGAACAAACAAAAATAGGAAGAGGGGAGGTCGTGATGGCTTTGACGAGTCGCAACGAACAGGCAGGCGGCGGGTTGTCCACAGAATTTTTTTTTAATGGTATGATGTATGAGCACAAGTGAGAGAAACGTTCGATGGTAGGTGGTCTATTCTTGTGACTAGTTTTTGTGTGGATGTGTGAGGAACAGTCACAAAATTGCATGCGCGCATGTGCAAAAGGCGAAAGTGCGCATGAGGGAGCGACATGACCATTTCAGCGGAAAGTCACGCAATTCATTCCATAATTCCACGACACAGCCCTGCGACCGTGCCAATCGACCAAGCTAAACTTGTATGTGACTTGCCACTAATACGAGTTGCGTTTGTTTTTCTTCTCGCGTTGCATGTGCCAAGAAAATTGTTTGTGCGAAGAAAAATGCGCAGTTACAACCGCAACAAGGTTGGAAAGCCATTTTTAGGTGTTTTTTTATGTGAGTCAGATTTGTATGGTAACCATCGCCATGTGTGGGGTTTGTGTGGGTGGTACAACACCACCAAGGCATTGCCAAGGATACCTAAATTTTTCTACCAACCAAATAGTGGAGACCTGCGCCCCGAGCAAGGTTTTCTTTCTTTTTTTGTGTGTGTTTACAAGTGTCTCCATGTCCGATAGTGTGCCAGATACATAAGGCACATCATGTGTTGTGATTATCAACAATTGTCTAATAGGTTTGGTGCATTACCTTGTCTCTCGAAGTCATAATCAGAGATGCCACCCTCAATTTGCAGCAGTGCCACTTATTTTAAACTTCTTCGATGATGCCCAAGTCTGGTGGGCTTGTGCTGCGACTCCTAAGCTTTCCAACAAGCCATCACACGTCTCCAAGATAGCTGTTTGAGTGCCTTACGAATTTCATTGGTCAAACGGACGAGTCTCTGTCTAGAATTTCCAAATATTTATCGAGGTTTCAAAGTCGAGTTTAAGCCTGGGTCGATGGCATTTTGGGCCATTTTGACGACGTGCCAGTTTTGACCTCACATACTTTCCAAGCAACAAGCCAATCAGCCCACCTGTGGTCTTGGCACGCAACCAACTGCAGATCAATGTGGACCAGTCGGTGAAATCAGTCTTCTGTATCCAGTCAACGGCAGCAGCTTGCGCGAGGTAAAATGACAGTTCTACCTGTCTGGAGGAAAGGCGCATCTTCACGTGTGCACATTCAACCAAGTATGCGTGTGCAGATGATCAGAAATGTTTCATTTATAGTGCCTATTTTCTGCATGATGCCCACCCGAAATGGCTGCATAAAGCACTTAGGGCACCATCGTAAGTAGCCCTGCCTTAAACCAAGTTGACTATTGGTTCAATGTTCTGAACAAGACTTCAGATATGATCGTGTGCTCACTTTGGATGATGATGGCTCGAGGGAAAATAACAAGCCACAGGTCCTGGGCCTCTTCCTCTAGGCTCCATGCCTTTAGAATATCTCCACGCATGGAAATATTCTGTGGGTTATCTATTGTTTTCTCCGCTGTTAGGCACAGCGCGTGACTGAAACTCACCTTCCTCTGCCTACCATTTCTCCTTAATGACTTCCACTGCGGTGAAGCCATTGTCGCTGCTCAAGAGCCAATGCATTTGGCTTGCCGGGAGGTAACACAATCATCAACATCACTCCTTGTGACAACTTTGTCAGGATAGCAATGGTCTAGAAAACGGGTCTTGACATGGGAGGCCGCCAGCCGCTATTGGTATTGCAACCAAGATAACATGTCACCCTCTAACAATGGATCCACACTTTAGGTTCGTTCAGTTTGCAATCTCACGAAGTCTGCATGAAGGTATTTAGTGTTTACCTTTGGTTGGAGTCTCAAAGGCAAGAACTGTAAACAGATGCATGCAGGGTACAAGTTTTTATACTTGTAGAGCTTTGCTAATGCTTCTTCTCATAGTGGCTCTGCAGGAGCCAACCTCAACCTACATTCCTACTTGGCGCGTCCAAAGACCGCCAAGTGTCATCCTCAAGCCAGGCTCTAGTTAGTTTCCTAGAAGATTCCTGTCTCACTTTGCGTAAAAAATAAAACTACGGCTGTCATGGAGTTTGAACCTGCAATCCACAACTTCCGGTGCCTTTTCCAACTAGGCCACAAACATGTGTTCCCTTTGATGATCTCTAGGAGACATACCCATTACGGGCAGTGCATTCTTGGCCTATCTCAGAACAGACCAAGGGAACGTACTCCATAGAGCAGTGCATGCCTTGTCTGCCCGTGCAGCCAGCCAGCTAGCCAGTGGACAAGGTGCATATCATTCAACATTTCTCTCCCTTGCACTTATGTCAATCTGTCGTTCACTAGGCTTCATCAATTCCTTGTGGCTCACCCTTCCTCTACCGCACTCCTCATGCCAAAACCACGAATGCCTGCATGGTGTAAGTTGCTCTCCAGCGGCTTGGTCATTCAGTCCGCAAGCATGCTCTTGGTTCCGCAGTACTGCAAGTCTACCACATTCTTCATGACCAGGTCACGTGAGTAGTGGTAACGGGTCGATGTGCTTCGTTCGCTGGGAGATGATCTTGTCTTCAGGAATCGATATGGCGCTAATGTTGTCCACGTGAACAACCGTGGCGTTCTTCTGCCGCACTGTCATTTTGCCAAGCAAGCTGCGCAACCACTAAGTCCCCTTGCACAAATCAGACAGAGCAACGTACTCTGCCTCAGCCGTGGACACGGTGTTGGATTTTTACATAACAGAATCTTGAGGGATCTTCAGATGAGGTACTCTGATGGTTCAACTCTCTGGTACTACACTGAATCGTTGGTGATGATCTCTCAGCTATGAGTTATCACTCACACACACACAGGCACTCTTGCCTCAGTAATGTCACTGACTGTGCGATTCAAGAGTATGAACTGAAGGCACAGTTACACGACTCGTCTCACAAGCTTTCCAATGGTACCAAGCTTGTTCAAAATGGTTACACACAGACGAAGTAATAGGAAATACAAACCTACAGCAACTTATCTGTCTACACTAGCTAGAAGCAGAAAAGTACAAGTGTTGGTACAGTCCGGTCTCCTTGTGTCTTCACAGGATCTTCTGGGCACCGCTCGATGATCTCCGATCATCGGCAGACCGAGGTTGGCGGATGCCCAGCGCCCTCGGTGCGATCCAAGGACGAGGTCATCCGGATCTGCGGTAGCTTCTTCACGACCATCGATCTGGCTCAGGCATTTGTCTCACGATGATGGACTGACCGCACCTCTCGATTCAGCGACAGTGCCGATTAATCCAACTGCCCTCGCAGGATGCCTGACCACAGGATCCATCTTTAGAAAGAGGAATATCTTCCGCGTTTCCTTGTTCCTTGCCATGTCAGAAGCCTCGGAGTCGAGAGGAGCTCACGCTCGCACTCTCGCCTCGTCTGCCAGACCACACATCCTGTTGGTTAAAAAACTGCCCAAATATATGGCTTCCGGTAGAGTTATTCCATCAGCTCTCCGGAGCTCCAATAGGATGAGTAGAAAGAGTAGGGCCGCGGATGGATGGATCAGTGGGATGCCTAAGGAGTCCTGCCCACAGCCATACCATGCCCTGCCATGTAGGATAGACAGGAGGGTCGAGAGAGAGATGGGGATCTCTCTCTCGGCTCTCTTGTTTTTCCTTTTTGTTGATGTTGTGCCGAGCCCAGTAGATCATTGGATCAAGATAATCTGACGGCTGTCCTTTTTCCAACACACGGAAACACAATCCTGCTTCCTGCTGGCCCATGAGACGGCAGCGCCATTCAAGATGCACACGTATCCAGAGGTGCATTTGCGGTCGTCAAGATTTCCTCCCCAGACGGCATCGGTGTAGCACTTCAGGCGGAGGGGGTCCATACCTTCTTCGCCTCCAAGGACGAGGTCCATGTGACGCGTCTTTCGCAGGTAGCGCAAAATGCGCTTGACTTCTTGCCAATGTTGTGGCCCTGGATTGGCTACAAACCTGCTCACTTGTCCCAACGCATAGCAGATGTCCAGACGAGTCCCTACCATGGCGTACATGATGCTACCCACGGCAAACTGGTTGGGGATGTCTTGCATCTCCCTTTGTTCTGCTTTGTTGCTTGGCGACATGGAGGCCCTCAGCTTTGTATCAGTTATCCTTGGGTTGCCAACGGGTTTGCAGTCTTCCATGTGGTAGCGCTTCAGTACCTCACTGATGTATTTGGTTTGGTTGAGTACAATGGTGCCTGCTGCTTGGTTGCGGTGGATGGTGATCCCAAGGTAGTACTTGATCTTGAACCTTTTGCTGAGGTCAGACTTCAGCTCATCCAGTAGCTCAACCAAGGATGAGAAGATGATCAGATCATCCACATACAGTGCAACGTGTATTAGCCCTCTTCCATCATCGCGCACGTACATGCTCGGGTCATTCTGGCAATGCGCGAAGGAGAGATCTGTCATGAAACCGTCCATCTCTTTGTACCACATCCTTGGGGTCTGTTTCAGCGCGTAGAGCGCTTTCACCAACTTGCACACCTTGGGAGCTTTGAATCCTTCGGGCACCTCCATCACCACTTCCATGCCAAGCTTCCCATAAAGGAAAGCTGTCATGACATCCATCTGGTGTATCTTCAGGTTCTTTGCGGCTACAATGGCAAGAAGAGAGCGGATGGAGGCAAAGGTCATGACAGGCGTGAACGTCTTGTCGTACTCAGAGCCCAGGCAGTGAGCAAACCAATTTGCCACTATCCTTGCCCTGAACTTTTCGATTTTGCCTTCTTGTTTCTTCTTCATTCGGAGGACCCACTTGGATCCCACCACATGGGCCATGTCGGGTCTATCCATGAGCACCCATGTGCCGTTCTGGGTAATGGACGCGAGCTCGTTGTCCACTACCTCATTCCACTTGGCCGCATCCGGGCCATTCATCACCTCCGCCACTGTGGATGGCTCTCCCTAAGCCATGCACGACGAGCTAAGGCCAGTCCAATCCTCCTCATACCGCAAAGGTACTTTCTTTGGTGCTACCATAGGTTGTGGTGTGTCGTTGTCGTCCTCAGACTCCAAGTCAGACTCGGAAGCCATAGACGCTTCGGTATCCGCGCCCATGTCAGATGCCGCATTATCCTACGCACCTGCTCTCCCATTCCCACCACCTGTTGGCAAAGTCATCCAATTCTCGGGTGCTTGGTCTCCAGACTCAAGGAACACTATCCACTCTCCCACCTTGGGAGTGAGGATCGGATCAGCATCTCATCCTTTCCAAGGGTGCGTTCGTCAAACTCAATGTCGCGGCATGTCACGAGCTTGCCTGCTGCCTGGTCCCAAAGCCGATAGGCTTTGTGTTATGTGCCGTACCCAACCATGAAGCACTTTTTGGAACGTGCGTCTTGCCTGCCTCCACCTTCTCCCGACTGGATTTTCACCTATGCAGTTGACCCAAATACCTTCAGATGAGAGGCGTTGGGTATCTTTCCCGACCATGCTGCTTTTGGGGTCTTGAGCTTCTTGTCCCGCTCCTTTCCACGCTTCCGCAAGGTGGTTGTTGGTGTGAGGTTCAAGAGGTAGAAGACCGTTGTTGCAGCTTCAACCCAAAAGCGAGGTGGGAGCTTGGCGTCAAAGAGCATGCTTCGCACTCTGCGGAGTAGGGTCTGGTTCATCCTCTTGGCCACGCTGTTGCTTTGGAGATTGTAAGGGGTGGTTTGCTTGTAGCGGATGCCATGATGCTTGAGCCAAGGCTTGCATGCCTTGTACTCACCCCCGTTGTCACTTTTGGATCGTCTTCACCTTCTTTGACATTTGCCGCTCTACCATGGCGACGAACTCAAGGAGCTTTTCTTTGACCTCTCCCTTTGTTTTGAAGAAGTAGATCCACAACTTGCGGATGTGGTTGTCGATGAAGGTTAAGTTGTACTTTCTTCCTCCGTTAGATGTAGTGCAAAAGGGTCTGCACATGTCACTGTGGATCAGGTCCAAGGCATTCTGAGTCCTCCTCTCCCAAACGACTTCTTCTTTGCCTTTGTTTGGAGGCATGGTTCACACAACGTACACCCTTCTCCATGCTTCATGGTACACCCTTCCATTATGCGGACCACCTCTTGCTCTTGCATCTTCTGCAGCATGCTATTGGCCATGTGACCAAATTGCCGGTGCCATAGCTCAGCATCAGTGTCCTTGGTTGATGTGGCGGCCGCAGTGGCCGCCTGCAGTGCATCCTTTGGCTTCCTTGCCAGTGTCTTGGTGGCACATGCTATTCCTTCATCAAGTGACTTTAGTTTGAAGCACGTAGAGGCCATCGACTCTTGGAACTTGAAGCATGAGGTCATCTTTGGTGTACAGAATCTCGATGTCCTCGTTTTTTAGGGCCACGACTTCCTTGTTGGTGAATACCACGGTCATGTTGTTGTCGGTGATTTGTGAGACCAAGAGCAGGTTTGCTGCAAAGGAGGGCATGTATACCACTTTTTGAAGATTTACCTCCTTCTTGACGCCATTCACGTTGAACGTGATCGCCTTGTTGTTGAAGATTTGCCCCTCTGCATGCCCAAGTGTGGCTCCGGGAGGTGTCGGCGAGCCACCAGAGAGAGGAAATTCCTCGTCGATGGATCTGGCAACTCGAGGATTTCTTGGATCCTAAAATGGAGATCCCTGAATGATGACGAGTCGCTAAATCCGGTGGAAGTTGCTTCACCGGAATCCGACTAGTAGCGAGGGAGATATGGGCTGCCAAAGTTGTAGTGTGTACGGTGACTCTGGGAGTTGGCCGCGGTTCGACTGCCGGTGAATAATTGACGGGAACGAGGAACAAAATGCCATCTGGGGATTTTGCTCCAGAAGGACTTCCGAGGCGTCCGGTGGATGATTCGCCGGATTTCAGTAGTGCCGTTTTGTTAGTGGGGGACTTAGCCAAAATCCTGGCTCGGAGTCCAAAACTCAATAGTACAGTTTGTTACTCGGGGACGGTCAAAATTCCAACAGCAGGTCCGCGAACAGGTTTCGAACAACATCAATCCCCATCACCAAACACGATGATTAACTCATGAAAACAGACCCCAAAGGTGCAATGGGCACCACCGCTACACGTAGGGACATCTGCGCCTCCGGAATGGCGTTTTGATGGGTCCTTAATGTGTGAGGGCGCCTCGGCGGGCGACGTGGTGGGCGCCACCGACTGAGCGGCTGGTTTGGGGTGCTGCGCTGTGGCTGACGTAGCGGGAGCTACGGTGATTTGAATCACGCATGGTTTGGTGCGTTGGAGAGCTCATGACTAGCCCTACAAATGTTTAGATCATGTCCATGTTGAAAAGCTAGTGCAAATTGCGTTCTTCCCTTTGCAAAAGTGACTGTCTTGCATCTTTCTTCACTCCCATAAACATAGCGTGAGGCGACCAGAAAGCTCACGCTTAGACTCACAACCAGCCCGCACACAACAAGCCACGAGCACAGAAGACCCGTCGGGCCACATTGGCACTGCACCCCAGTTTTTGACAAAGGGTTTTGGGCTCACGGTCTTGACCGGTCTACAAATCGTTCACGGCTTTCGCGGTGGACAGGATTGTCGTCGGGGATGATATCGTCGCCAAGCTCTGAGGTCCCGGAGTTGAAGACAATGTGTATGGCGCATAAGGAGACACAGCCCATCCAGAAGTATGTAGGTAGCCCTGGCTATGGGCTATGGATGTGGCACTTTGAGCTGCACCTCGCGCATAAGGAGCTGCTGGAGGTCATGAAGGGAACGGAAGTCCTCGACGAAGCAACGGCGACGAAAGCGCAGAAGGAGGCCTTCGCAAAGAAGAACACAGAGGTGCTCATGCTGCTGGTGTCTAGGGTGGCCGAGTCGCAGTGTAGCTATTTCCAGGACTGCAAGCTGGCAGCCGAGGCTTGGCAAAAACTCTGTGCCATCCATCAATCCAAGTTGCAGGCAAACAAGATATCTGCAATGAAGGGACTCTTGACAGTGAGAATCGAGGAGGGGAATTATGTCATCACTGCCATGCTGCAGATTGATTCGCTCGCCTTATAGTGCAATGATGTGGGGTGGAAGATCGACACGCAGCTGCAGGCAATGGCCTTTCTCATGGCCCTTCCGGACATTTGGAGCCCTCTCATTACCGTCTTGAGAGGATGGATAGAGAACAAGCTCACCTATGGCGTGGTTGTAGAGTACATCCGCAACGAGGCACAGAGACGGAGCTGCAGAGAGTCCTCGTCGTCCTCATCGGCCCTCGTCACCAAAACGCGCAGTGGCTTAAGTGGGGCCAAGGGAGGTGGCGGACATAGCGGCGGCATGAAGGGCACCAAGAAGGATGCGTGCCGTAACTACGACAAGGAGGACCACTGGGCCCGTGAGTGAGCCGAGGAGGCAAAGACCGACATCAAGGACGCCAAAGGCAAGAAGGCGCTCCTCAACAACACTCGAAACCATTACCTCAAGACGGCAAACCGGTGATGCCTTGACTCCAGAGAGGAGGAGCATACCCAGGTGGAGAAGGTTGGATTCATCAACTACACCAAGTCCAGCAAATCCATGGTGGTCGCGAACGACAAGGTCGAGCCGGCAGCTAGCCAAGGAGACATGGACGTGGAGGTAGTGGTTGGTGGAAAGCAGGTACATCGCGTCATCAAGGACGTGTAGTACGTACCCGGCTTGGCTGACATTCTAAGTGTCAGCCGCCTGACTGACAGGGGGTACAAGGTGCTCTTCACGAGAAGAGGGGCAGTCATGCAGAAGGACGGTGGCGGCGAGCCCATGCTGGAGGCTAAGCACGACGGAGGCCTTTACATCGTAGAGACCAAGGTGATCCCCACGGCGACAGATTCAGCAAAACTGCAGGAGCGCACCGTCAACCTGGCCAAAGGAGGGGTAATTGATCTGGAGCTCTGGCACCGACGACTGCGGCATTCCTCACTCGCAGTCAAGAAAGAGATGGCAAAGCATGAACTGGTACGCGACATCCTCATCAACGGTGCGGAAGAGGCAACAGATGCAACAAAGCACAAAAAGTGCGAGCCTTGCATTTTGGGTAAGGCACGGCGCAAACCGTTCAACGAGAACGTGAATTGCGCTTCAGACCTGCTGGAGGTCGTGCACGGCGACGTGTGCGGACCATTCAAGACGGTGTCAAAGAGCGGTGCACATTACTTTGTCACCTTCATTGATGACTACAGCAGAAAACTCTAAGTATAATTCATGAAGCGGACAGGCGAGGTCCTGGACCGGCTGAAGGAGTATGTCGCCACGGTGGAGAGGCAGACTGACCTGAGGTGAGATCGCTACACAGCAACAATGGTGGAGAGTACGTGGGCTGTAGCGGGTGGATGAAGCAGCAGGGCATAAAATGTGAACAAAATACACCGTATTCGCCTCACTGAAATGGGATGGCGGAGCGAGTGAACCAGACACTGCTGAACATGGTACGGACCATGTTGGTCGATGCGGAATTTCCGCGAAGCTTCTTGGCGGTGACTTACACCATCAACCTCACTCCTACAACGGTGCTAAAGGGGAAGAGCGGCTGGAAGATGCAGGAGGTTTGGAGCGGGCGCAAGCCAAGTGTAACACACCTGAAGGTGTTTGGGTGCAAGGTGCATGCGGTGGTGCCAGCTGCACAGAGGCGCGACAGCAAGCTGGAGTCGCGGGAAAATTCGTACCTCTTCCTTGGCTATGAGAGTATGCATAAGGCGTACATGCTCTACGACATGCGCAAGGAGGAGGTAATCCACAGCCGAGACGTTGAGTTTGACGAGCATAAGAGCTACATCAGCAGCAACGACGTGGACGTGGTGGACTCTCCAAAGACGGGGGAGTGGTTCTAGCTCCTTGACTACGCGAAGGAGCCGACGGAAACCGAAGTTGAGAATGCGGCATCAGAGCGCATCCTAGCTCCTTGACTACGAGAAGGAGCCGGCGGACGCCAGAGAGGTGCACCAGCGATGGCAGCCATCGCGGAGGACTCTGATGACGATCAAGCTGATGAGGAGATCTACCGGAAGGATCCGGCGGACTTGGCACTGAGGGTGCCAAGGCGTGCACTCTCGGCAGAGTGTGCATCGGGCGTCGGTGCAAAGTCCACTGGACGTGCTGGTCATTCGGGAAATGTTTTTCCAGAGCAAGAAAAATACTCGGGGATTGCAACAGAGCGAGAAAGATCCTCACGTTGACAATTCACCGGACCGTGCTGAGTTGGAGGGATCGTAGCAAAGCAACGATGCGTCACCAAAACTACCGCGCCGCAGCGGGAGTCAGAAAAACGTGGGAAGCTCTTCGACGCAAGCACCACTCAATGGATAGGCATGACACGGTGCATGCTGGCTGCATCAACGGAGCCGACTGTTGTGCAAGATGCGCTTGCATGTCTCCAAGGGGATCAATAGGACGCAGCCATCAAATCAGAGCTGGTGTCCGTCACGGAAAATGACGGAGCTATTCTTTGTCCCCTAGTCCGCCACGTGCCTGCACCCTACTTGAAGAAGCCGATGGAGCTGATGGAGCAGATTGGAGCCGTCTGATCTTTGTGTCCCTGTTGTACCTGTGTGCCTTGCAAGACCACGCATGAGTCGGTCTTGGAAGCGTGACTAGGAAACAAAAGTGTGGGCCCATAACCCTTTGTCAATGCGTTGGATAGCAACGGTCTAGAAAACGGGTCCCGACATGGGAGGCCGCCAACCGCTCTTGGTATTGCAACCAAGATAACATATCACCCTCAAATGAGAGATCCACACTTTACATTTGTTTGGTTTGCTGCCTCACGAAGTCCGCATGAAGGTCTTTGGTGTCTACCCTTGGTTGGACACTTTGTGAGGAGTCTCAATGACAAGAACTATAAATGGATGCATACAGGGTACATGATTTTATACTTGCAGAGCTTTGGTAATGCTTCTGCTCGCAGTGGCTCTGTAGGAGCCAACCTCGACCTACAGTCCTACTTGGCGCGTCCTAAGACCGCCAAGTGTCATCCTCAAGGTAGTTTCTAGTATGTTTCCTAGAAGCTTCCTGTCCCACTTTGGGCCACAAAGAGAACTACGGCCGTCGCGGGGTTCGAACCCGCGATCCATGAGCTCTGGTTCTTGTTCCAGCTAGGCCACAAACGTGTGCTTCCTATGATGATCTCCTGGGGACATACCCATTACGGGCAGTGCATTCCTGGCCTATTGAAGAACAGACCAAGGGGACTTACTCCATAGAGCAGTGCATGCCTTGTCTGTCCGAGCAGCCAGCCAGCTAGCCAGTGGACAAGGTGCATATCATTCAACAAACTTCCAAACTGATTATCCGGAGTCACTTTGATGCGTCATGTTCCGTACTGGCCCAAGCTCCCCTGATCCTGGTAGTTGTTAATCTTCATCTTTGATTCCATCTCCTTCCCCATCTCTGCCTCCTCCCTCTACTCCATCTCCTCCCCCTCCATCACCCCCTCCACCTTCACCTCCACCTCCATCTCCCACTCCACCATCACCTCCACCTCCATCTCCTCCACCTCCACCGACCTCTCCACCTTCACCTCCCCCTCATTCTCCACTTCCACCTTCACCTCCACCTCCATCACCTTCTCCACCTTCACCTCCCCCTCCTTCACCATCTCCACCTCCTCCTCCTCCTCCGCCACCACCCTGTGCTCCCAGTCCTTCATCACCCCTATCTAGGATTTGGCGTTCGAGCAACCAAGACCTTGATTACTTGTTTGTCTGAGACCCGTGTCACAGCACACTCGTGTTGCACCCCTTCCAGTTGCAAAGTACCCGTCTGCCACCCGTCGCAACCCAAGAATCCAAAATCACCGAATTAAAAACCAGCAGTGACTATGGAGGTTGACATGTAACCGTGGATGAACTCCATGCAAACATGCATGCATGACAAAAAGATGTCTGACCCCCCCCCCCCCCCCCCCAATTGGGTCTGCCCACATGGTCATGAAGGAATCCCTAACAGCTTATGCCAGGTCAATGGTCTCCGGGAGTTTGATCCAGTTCTTGAGTTCCTGGATCCTCTGCATGGTGTCTCCATGCATGGCATGGGGAAAGTACATATCTGTGTTGCACGCAAGAGAAAACACTCATCCAGCAAGTCTGCAGAATGCAGGACGGGCCACATGTTCTTGTGGGCACGCCAGAACTTGAGGATGTCAGCATCCTCAGGCACTCGTGGAGTGTGGATGTATGCAGCTAGCTCACTGAAGAGTGGCTGCACTGGAGGGTTTGTGGTCACAAACACGTATCCGTGGTTGTATCCACGGTGGACATGTCGGCCAAGGCATCCAGTTCCTCACTGCCAGCGGGGGAGCTTTCGTCCAGCGTGGAGCTGTGCCACCCGTCCTTAATGTGGTTGTCTGCGTTGTCTGTGTTGTCTCCGTTGTCTGTGCTGTCCGTGTTGTCTCTGTTGTCCGCTTCCTGTTCATCAGTGTCTTTCTGGTCATTGTCAACATATCCTTCGGCAGCGTTGTCCGCTGCTTCAGCCACCGCTGCGGCTTCTGTGGCGGCTTCTGCAGCTGCTGATTGAGCTCGGCGAGCCATGATGCGCGCAGAGAGTCGTGTGGCAGCAGGTTCATCTACTGCTGCACCAAGAGGAAGGAGTATGCCACAAGGTGGCGTGATGAAAGTGGCGGAAGTTGCAGCTTCATCTCCTGCAGGTGTAGTTTTGAGAGCATCAATGTCTGGACTGTGTGGTGCTGCCGTTACTGCTGCAAGGTGCTCATGCTCGTGCTCTGAGCCCCCGCCACTTCTGCCGCCGCCTGCTGCTGCTTCCCATGCATGCTGCTGTGCTGTGGTTTTGTCGTTGTCTGGTTTGGCGTTGTGGGTTGTGTCGTTGTTGGCGAGTTTGGTATCCCCGTCGTCACGTGGGGAAGGCAGAAGCGGTGTGTTGAATACAAGCAGCTGGTCCAGAAAGGTCACAGCTTGGCTGGTATATGCACGTTCGGTAGGCAGAACCAGTGGGGAAGGGTGGTAGGACTGCAGGTGCTGCAGATAAGCATACTCGTATGGAAGGAGGAGAGAAACAACGGTCTCCTCCACCGTCATGGGGCTGACTTGGCCCGGCTGTCCCTTGTCGATATCCTCAAATGTGCATGGTTACACCGTGGGTCCAGGAATCTCCCCATGTACTGCATGTCGCTGGTGAGGGTGTAGTACAGGTTCAGCTTCGTGGCCGCCACCGTCAGCCTAGGTCCCAGGCTGGTGCCAATGGTCGCAGACCAGGCCTGTTGACCCACGACCCAGTTCGCCATGCACGGCGTCGCAAACTGTCCTCAATAAATGTCAAAAGAGAACCATGTTCCATCCAAGTGCATCAAACCAAGAGGATCTGGGTGACGCCTCCACGTCGCTGTTGGCGAGCAGTTCATTGTGTCACGTCCTCGGCGGGTGTGATCGGGTTATTACCCGGTACATGATACCCATGTTCTGAGGCTTACCCCTATCCATACCGTCACCTCTGCCAACAGATACCATCACATGCCCTGAGTCTCCCACTGACCTGTGCAACTTCTACATTGAGGGGAAAGCAGAGTGCGTGCTGGTTTTTGAGATTCAGGGGCTTCCATTCGACATGCCATTCAGCCCACCCGTTGTGTCAATGCTCATCTAACAGCAGGTGGAGGTGGACCAGTCTGGAGAAATTAGTTTCCTGCACCCACTCAATGGTAGTGGGGTGCCTGTCGGTGGTGAACAACAGTTCTACCTGTCTGGGGGAAGGACACAACTACAAGCGCACACATTCCAACAGGTATGCAGAAGAACACTACTTCACATGTTCCCCACACTCCAAGTACTTCTGTTGACACCAACCTTGAAGCATCTGACATGGAAATACCTAATGTGATCTAACAAGAAGTGGAGATCTTAGGCCTGAAAATCTTTCTTTACTCCATGCTATTCCCTGTCCTTGTGCTGCAGCACACACCTTTCGCGGGTTATGAGAACTGATGCATACGCCTGGAAATTCTCCACTTTCAAATTCCAGCAGGCAATACCTTCATCAACATTGCGCCCAATGACAACTTCCAGGAAGATTACCCTGTGCCACGCAGATGCATTGTCTTCTGTACCGGACCAAACCCACCTTCACCGGGCACCTGTGCTCCATCCTCGACTCTACCTCCACCTCCCCTTCCCCCCTGTCAGGCTCGACCTCCAACCCCACCTTCTCATTCTCCTCCGCCTCCTCCTGAACCTTCCCCACCACCCCCTTCTCGTCCACCGCCATCATTGCCCCATAACCTGAAATCCCTACCACCCTCCCCGCCTCCTCCCATTCCCCCTCCCCCTCCAACCCAGCTTTGGAAGACATACTGTAGCGACAATCCTTTCATGCACTGTGACTTCTGCTTTGATGGCTACTCAGACCAGGTTCCCATTATCCACCTTGGAAAAACAAACCTTAACCAGCCCATAAGCCCTTTCTTGAAGTCCCTGCATGCCTCTTTCCCACACGACGTGGAAGTGGACGAGTTGGGCCGAGTTGAGATTGAGTCCTGTGTCAACCAAGATTTCTACAACTCACACTTCTACCGCCATTTTTACATGTGTGGTCAAGTTGGCCAAATCTTCCACCACCACTTTCTGGGAATCAATCTTGAGCTGTTGGATGATCAATGCGTGCAGCTGCAGCTGCGCTCCATCATGTTCCTCACTAAAAAGTCCACAGTGGCTCAGAACCTTAATCCTGGAGAGCCTGGTCTTGAGCAGTGGCCTGAGTCTTGGCTCTGCGTCATGTTCCACACTTCCATCTGAGCTCGAGTTTTTAGTTGCAGGGAAGCACAGCAAGAGACTCACTGAAAGTAGGAGAATTTTTAGTGGATGCAGCTCCTAGCGGCATTGAGGACCGGGGATCTTTGTTCCAGTGATCTTTGTTCTGGTATCAGTAGCATGTGGGTGACGCATACATTTGAAGGAGGAAGGTGGGTTGAAATGTCTGAATTTTTCATTAGGTAAATCGTAAGAAATAAAATTAAAAATAGAGACGAAATGGAGCCAGAAAAATCCCAATGAGGTTCCTACTAAGGGGAAGCTAGCCATCTCTCATTGATTTAACCTGCACCTCCAGGTTCATGGACAACCTCAAACAAAAAGAGTATTTCACCGTCGTCATTGAATGATTTAATGATTTCACCATTGTTTAATCCAATCAGGCCACTCTTGCAATGCCAATGATGAGCTGCCTCTGGAAATAGATTTCTTTGCTACGAAGAAAAAAAGTAACAGCTTTCTTTTTCCTATCCCAAACAGGCAGAAAAGGAGTCGGTGGGAGAGGATGTGGAGCTAAAGCAGGAACCAAAATAAGATGAGAACAAAAAAAAGGCACAATGAGCCACACTTGCACACTACTTGGTGGGGTTGGGTAGCTAGCCCGCACAACCTACCACCCCACAAGAAGGAGACAACTTGTGGGGGTCACGCCACCACCAGAGAGGAACCTGGCGGCAGAAAAAAAAACAATCAATTGACAGAAACCAAAGAGATTTCATGTGAAACCAAAGATTTGTCACCTATGAACCTGGGTTACATTGCGGTATCAAAAACAATTTCCTAGACAAGCCCTAACACAAGGACTCAGGCCAGACAGTTTGTTGCTCCAGCCAAAACGCCCCCTGAGCCATAACAGACTCATAACGACTGGACAAAGAAGCAAGGCACGCCAGATAAAAATGGTATAGAGGACATGAAGTAAGCAATGGTGAGCCTGGAAAATGAGGGAAAGCTACAGCTGTGGGTGGTGAATAGAGATAATGCCCTTGCTTCTTTCCTTTTTCTTCTTCTCCTTCTCTTTACATGTCTTGGAGTAATCTGCTAGCTCTGGAAAAGATAAAGGAGATGGAGGATCTACTGCTGTAGGTATTTTCATTGTGGAGATAACACTGGTCCAATGTAGAGGTACACTGCATGTTGTGATCTTGTTCATCCGATTCATAGCACTTTGAGCTGTGAGTGAGACATCGATGACAGCAAATCTGAACCCAGCTCCAGATCTGCAAGCTGGAATTGGTGTGCACCCTTACTGATCACTCCAACGATCACACCACCCGCTCACTCTAAGAAGGAATGATAATGGGTAACAGCGTACCATCCTGTGTCTGATCTGGAATAAGCCATCCTACGTGGTTCCTGAGCCACTGGGGGACATGAACTTGTTCTCGCGTAGTCATCCATGTAGCTATCAATGTGAAAGTAGGATCCAGGCCGCAACATGAGTTGAACTTAAGCCCAACATCCACCAGCTGAAGGAGGTCCAAGACAGTGCTCAGAGGTCTCCCTCAAACATTTATTGCATGAATTTCTTGGATTATACTTGAGAATGCAGTGTAACCTGGCAGTGAGGACAACCAACTACCTCTGGCCCTGAAAAGCCAATGATTCACTTAAATAAAAACAGGATAAAGCATCTTTAAATTGTGGTTGAACCATCTCTCCCTTACCCTCTCCATTATTTACTTTATTTCAGAACATGGGGCCTTGAAACAGCCCAATTTTGCATGAGAAAAACCCAAACTTAGTTCCCGAGCACCATCGCCTGGGATCTAGAATAGATGTTTTGGGAACAAGAACTAGTTTACTGAGGTGTCTAAAACTAAGAAGATTTTCCATGCAACAGTGGATGCAGCCACCATCAGTTTGACCCGCCCAGGCTATGCTGCTGGGTCTTGATATGTTCCATTGGTCCCATAGTGAGGCCCCAAACATAGGTCTAAGAGGCACTGGCCTCTGCTCTGCTCTGTGATCTTCCATGAAACAATCAGCTGCTGAATAAGAACCTCCAACATGCCCTCCAGGATACCACTGGAAACATCGGGAGACACACTCAGATCATCCGGTCACTCAGATCCTCCAGCTTCACTGGTTTCAAGATGAGGTGTTCTGCGAAGAATCCCACTAAGAATACATGGTGTGTGGAAAATCAGGGGGGTAGAAAGAAAATTTTCACTAAACTAGAAGCTGTATTCAGGTGATTTTTCTGAGGAGGTGGTGGAACCTGAGGTTCTTCTTCTTCTTCTTCTTCTTCTTCTTCTTCTTCTTC
>SZWC01001009.1:220108-244771 GCA_023375785.1 Penium margaritaceum
CATCGGTGCTCTTACCCACGCCAAACTCGTGGTTCCATGCCTGCGCCGACTGTCAATGGGCATTGGCTAGTCGCTGATCCTCACCCCATCGGCCCCGTCTTGTGCACCGCACCAGCCAAACGTATTCCTCCCGCCCATGGGGGCGCCCACATTGGCTCCTTCCTGTGCATACCAATTCAGATGATATCAGCCAAAGCTCGCATGGTGCTGCCATCAGCTTGGCAAACCATCCTCCCCCTGGGCATGGGCGTTGAATCACGTGATTTATCTTGCCTACTTACGGTATAGTGTTGAAGTAGTAACTCTTAAGTGTGCTTACCTGTGATGCTAGGCATGTGTAAAAGTGTTAAAGTAGTCAGTGATGCCCAAAGCTGTGACATGGGCTAGCTTGTCGAAGTAAAGCTTCGATACGCCCTCCTTGGGATTTTCCCCAAAGTCAGGGCGGCGACTCCTCAACGGTTGTGAAAGCTGTTTGATTGCCGTTGGGTTGCGCGCGCACCAACCCAACGGCATGCTATGCTCATGCGTTCACAGCATATGTACCATCTGCACCTTGTTTCAAAACACTTCTTGATCTTTACTATTCACATTCTCAACAGCCATCTCCAAAAGAACATCACCACTGAAAGAGTCACGTTCTGCTTTCAGCTGTGATACTTTACTGGAAGCTGATTTTTGTTACTCTCTTCATGAAGATGAAATGAGTTTTTTGGTCATTGCAGCTCTGGAAAGCGTAGTTGCGGCTGTGGTTAAGTAAACCATTTGTGTTTCCGTTGGTCTTGAAGTAAGGGGCAGAAGTAGAGCACGTGCCCATAGCTGTAACATTTCCAGCACTTTCCATCAGATCTTTATTTTTCATCATTATTGCCTTGGTGCTTATCTTTTGTCAAAGGACACAAAGCAGATCGTCTGGATGCATGGAAGCTGCTCCTGGAAAGATCTGGGTCACGGTGACCTGTCTGTCTTGCATGGTGTTTTTTACCACAAACTAATTAATCAACAAGTGATTTGATATTGGGTCCTTTCCTCCTTAAAGGATACAAAGCAGATTGTCTGGATGCATGGAAGCTGCTCCAGAGATAATCTTTTTGAACACCTTTGTACCATTATCTCTGATGTTTTAGCAACTCTTTGGAAACGATTGAAGGAGGGCCAAAGTCTACATCTGAAACATCGACACCAATTTCTTGAAGTTTCTCCCTTAGAAATTTGCGATGCAGAACATGGTCTGGTACAGTCTGGTGTCGTTGCATCTTGATGTTGAATGAGTGCCCGTGGACAAAGTTCAGTGCAAAAGCAAAGTTCAATAGTGCGCACCAGGCCTCTTGAGGGTTGTTGTTCATGATGTTTTCTTGTAGCACAACTCTGTACCTTGGCCAAAATTTTCTTTCAAAGAGATGAATTCAAAGATCTGCCGCCTTCTGCAATATTCAGGTTGACCAAAAATTATAGGCTCCCTGTGTTTTGCATACTTTTACCCCTTATTAATTCCCGAAGGTCCTATGGCAGTAGTAGTAGCTTCATATCATAGGCCCACTGATGATATCCTTCACCTTCAGAGATGGTGACTTCAGGACACTTTTCACTTTAGAAATTCTGCACGCCAGTGATTGGTACGTATCTGATACTTGTTCTCTGGCTTCAGAAAAAGGTGCTGTCAGGTGGATGCATCTGTGCAGCAGTCGCCGCCGTTGCTGCTTCTTGCCACTGCGACTGTTGCAGCTGTTTCAAACTGGCAGTGGCATGGTTATCTTAACCATCCTAAGATGATGGCACCTGGTTTTTTTTTTTTGTTTTTTTTTATCTTACTAAAAAGGTAGGTAGCAGAAATGTTGAACACTTTGGTTTTTGAAGCCGATGTTGTTATTGCTCTTGCTGATGGAGCTTCTGCTGTTAATGCTGCTGATTCTGCATGCAGAAACTGAAACTGTGGTCAGCAGATCAGGCATGAAGGTGACGTCAAAGTAATGGTGCAGGCTTGTACCAGTTGGCAGAATGAAGATTCTGATCTCAAAGCAGCTTGAACACTGAGTCCTGTAGTAAGAAATTCCTGCGACCACCAAATAATATGAAATTTCACCACTTGAGCATTTCCAATCCTCTCAAACCATTGAGAGGAAGATATAAGAAGATTTGTAGGCCCCTATTCTGATACCAAATGCTGAAAACATGATCAGCCTCAGAGGTTAACTTGAATCAGGAGCATACAATACTTTTGAAAGAAATACACGGAATCTTGATAAACTCCATTAACTCTAAATTTACTCCATAAAGAGACAGCCGTAACACTTGGCAAGAAATTACACAAGGTACATGTTCTAAGAGTCTAAATCAAGACCTCGTACTTCTAGATTGTCTCCATCAGTATGCTGCAGGCCTAGAGCAGTTAAGTACACAGAAAGCTAGAAGGAAAACAATCTGAATGCCTATTCATGCTACGTACAGCTAGAGAATCAGATAAGTGAAACTTGGCCGCTATTCGTGTGGAATGGGTATTCGTTCACATATCTTCTGGATGCTGTCCGAAGCCTTCACTTACCAATCCAGGCTAGACCGTAGGACTTCCAGCATCCTCCTCGAGATCCACTGTCCATGTTTGATGGATCTTTCGGAGGTATGCTGGATGCCGTCAGTCTGCCCGTCTGTTGGTAAGTGATACACCAGTCTGTCCCTTGTTATCTCGACAGCCGGCCATCAATCCGTCGAGTGGTGCCTTGATCCACCGGTCGTCCCTCAATATCTTCATGAATGCAATCTTCAAGTTCTCTCCCAACTTTCCAGTTGAGAAAGTATCGCATTTGTAAAGATGTCATCTTTCCCTTGATGTCTCTGGGCATCGAGTGAGACTCTCCAGTCTTGCTCCATTCTCAGGCCTTCCTCCTTCCTTGCACCAAGTCAGCAGTTCTCTACCGGCCAAACCTCCTGATGCTCCATTCTCAAACCATGCTGTCCTTTAGTGATGTTAATGAAAATACAAATGTGCCCCTCACCCGTAGACTCTCAGAATGAGGATATGGTAAGTGGCTGTGACTGGAGCTGCAGTCCGGCCCGCAAGGTGGCCCTGGTGAGTGTAACATGTCCTGTCGGTGTATCAGATGTACAGTAGGACGAGTAGGTTGGGAGGGGGCCCGGCCTTCTTGCAGCTTTGCCCCACAAACCAAGTGCCAAGACATGTCCTATTTTGGACACAAACTATGCCGCATTCTTCATTCACCTTGCTCCAAATCAAGCCGTTGGATTCAGCTGAAATTTGGATCACACCATGCTAATGGAGAAATCTTTCCACCGGTGCTATCAGATCTTCAAATGGAGCACCAATTATGAAAGACATGGCATGGACAAGTTCAGAACCAGAAGAAGTTGCTTTTCTATCATCTTCATGACTCACTCAAAATCAAGGAACTCCCTTGCCTGCCGTCTCTGCTTCTGATTCTTCATTTTCAGCACTTGCGGGAAACATTTTGTGCATCTGTGCAGGTTCCCAGCTGCCATGGCTAACTCTTCTCTCATGGCTATGCAACTGCAAGGATGATGGTGAAGGTCCTTTAACTCTGAGACTCGTATTCACATCTCTGGTGCATGACCGGGTGTTATCCGGAGTAAAGTTAAATGGCCCATATTTATACACTCTACAATCAGTGTACCAAATAGTGTACTCTTGTATCCATGAATGTCTCAGTAACTATAAACATGAATGGAAGTGGCAAGAGCCCACTGATATTTCCTTTTCAAACATAAAAGGACTAGAGGTACTTTCATCAAACAGAAAAGCTTTGGTGATTGATCGATGTTCACTTTTCTTTTCACTTCACAATACACTTTCTTGTACAAAGTTTCAAGGGTGAGGTGAGTGGTTGAATATGGCCACGCGTCAGTGGCTCACGAGTTTGTTGACGCTAGCATAAAAGCCCTGGGCATGTTTGATGTTTTTGGAGCTATCCCCACCCACCAAAAAAATGTTGGGAAACCAATGGGACACAAAGAAGCTAAAAGAGTGTTTCTTCATGCAGGAGGTTTACAAATCCCTTTTTGGTCTTGGTTTCATAGCAGACCATCGCCCACATAATCCAGCATGTGCAAGAGTGGTCCAAAGTGTTCGTGCGCTGCTTTCTACATGAATATGGGGGCTACCTCTCCTTCACCATGGGCGGGTGACCATCGCATGTCAACGTTTCCTTTATCACCATCACCAAGCATGGGTTCTGCAGTCGCAAGCTGCTCTTTTAGCTCAATAGATTCACGCCAGTCTTATGACACCATAGTGGTACGGCCTCTTCCACTGTTAAAAGACGTTATGTATGCATAGGAAATTTTGAAGCCGGTGTTGTGTGATAAATTGCAGTTTTTGGGAAGCATTATCCTCTCTTAAGAACCACTTGATGCATGAGTGCCTTGGAATTAATGGGAGAGCATATTGTGTGCTGGTTGGCCCATGTCATGAACCTTGGAATTTAGCAGATCCTGGTGGACCCCAAGGTGGAAAACATTGTGCACATAGTGATACATATCACCGTGCTCATTGGGAGCAAGCAGTCTTTCCAAGATTTTCTTAAAGAGTAGCACACCATTGCCTACTGCAATATAAGCCTAGAATTACAGAGTAAAAAGCACCATCAAGCTGCTGCGGACTGCCATTTGACCAGTGGAGTAGAGAAGCTGCAGATCTTCTGCAGTAACACTGCAAGCCTTGGTAGATGGCAATGCGCACAACATGGAGTTGCACAAAACGTCTTCCATGCCATCTGTTTCGGCCACACAATTTGTGATGGAAGACTCAGAGGATGACGGACTGCAAAGTGAAGCAAGGGTTGGGAGATGAGTCTGGATACTTTCGCAAGTAGAAAGAATGTGACATGCTGTGCCTTCTTTTCAGGTTTGGCTAATGAGCGATCTAGGTGCTGAAGCGCTGTACATGGTCCATTCTGCACAAGCCAAATATGGCTACTCTGTTCGGAGAAGCCATATTCAGCCAGCTTCTTGCCTCAGATATGATCAGACACCAGAATAGTCTGGCATGCAAAAATACAATCCTTCTTGGAAACATCCAGTGGCGAAAGGCAATGCAAAAGAACCTTACCTTTACAGAAATACTGTTACAATTCAAAACGCAGCAGAAAAAACCGACGACGAGGGAACCCTTTGCGTTCCTATGGAACAACGTCACAGGTGGTGACTGAAAGTGCAAACCCCACCAAAGCTTCACCTCAGCAAGCAAAGGAAGGCTGCTGTTGCTGTTTCCTTTGAACAACAACCAGCTTCTGCATGATGACAGCAGCCATTGGAGACTCTATCATCTATATGCCACGTGTGCGCACACCTTAGTCCACGTGAGGTTTAACTGCCCAACACGAGAGACGCAATACCAACAGCTGTTCCTAACACATCCGCCACGATGCCCACCTTGTTCCATATCCTATCTCTGTTTTCACTGTTTCGACCACCACTAGGCACGCCGCCAGTAGAGCCATGCGGAGAGGCAGGTGGTGCAGAAGTCGGAGGGGGCCCACAGGCTGGAGCTGGGTGAGCTGCAGTTTGATGTTGCTGGGAGGAGTAGTGCTGCGGCTGGCATGGTGGAGAAGCAGAGTCAGCAGCTGGCTGATGACAGTGATGAGGCGATGAGTAGTGGGGCTGCTGGTGCGGTGAAGGAGGAGGGTCAGGCGCCNCCCAACACGAGAGACGCAATACCAACAGCTGTTCCTAACACATCCGCCACGATGCCCACCTTGTTCCATATCCTATCTCTGTTTTCACTGTTTCGACCACCACTAGGCACGCCGCCAGTAGAGCCATGCGGAGAGGCAGGTGGTGCAGAAGTCGGAGGGGGCCCACAGGCTGGAGCTGGGTGAGCTGCAGTTTGATGTTGCTGGGAGGAGTAGTGCTGCGGCTGGCATGGTGGAGAAGCAGAGTCAGCAGCTGGCTGATGACAGTGATGAGGCGATGAGTAGTGGGGTTGCTGGTGCGGTGAAGGAGGAGGGTCAGGCGCCTTGTGCTGAAATTGACGCGGCATGGAGTGGTGAGGCTGCTGATAGAACGGTGAAGGGAAAGGGTGAGCAGCCCTGTGGTGTTGATGTGGCATGGAGGAGGAGCGGTGTGGTTCGTACGGCGCGGAGGGTGGAGGCTCGTACGGCGCGGAGGGTTGAGGCTCGTACGGCGCGGAAGGTTAAGGCACGTACGGCGCGGCCGGTTGTGGCTCGAACGGCGAGAAATGGTGTGGCTCGTAGGGCACAGAGGAGTGTGGCTCGTATGGCGAGGAGTGGTCTGGCTCGTTCGGCGCGGAGGGATGTGGTTCATACGGCGTGGGATGGCGTGGTTCGCACGGAACGAAGAGGTGTGGCCTGTACGGTGAGGAGTGGTGTTGGTCGTACGGCGCAGAGTGTGGCTTGAACGGCGGAGGAGGAACCGCGTGCGTTCCCTCGGTACGCATGACGATCCTCACCGATCCTTTGTGCACTTGTTGCGCGTTGAACACCGCCCAGCTGCTGTCGTCGAAGCCAGATGCGAGCACACTACGCATGTCTATCCTGGTGCTGCCGATGACGTTGTCGTCCCGCAGGTTGTTTTCGTTCCAAATGACCAGGGTGAATTCATGCATGCTAGGGAACACGCGCAGGCTAACGTGCAAGTTAAACGCCGGGTCTGTGTGGCCGTCGATGTCAGTTGCGGAACGAAAGCGCTGGTGCCCATACTCCAGCACTACGTAGGGGTCCTGCTTCGTGAACCACTCCGTGTCTCTCAGCCCTTGAGCGCCCAACACTGACACGTGGACCACCTGGCCCTCGGCCATGGCTGAGTTTTCGGAGGATGCCCTGCTTTCGATGTTGCTGTTGCNAGCTGCTGTCGTCGAAGCCAGATGCGAGTACACTACGCATGTCTATCCTGGTGCTGCCGATGACGTTGTCGTCCCGCAGGTTGTTTTCGTTCCAAATGACCAGGGTGAATTCATGCATGCTAGGGAACACGCGCAGGCTAACGTGCAAGTTAAACGCCGGGTCTGTGTGGCCGTCGATGTCAGTTGCGGAACGAAAGCGCTGGTGCCCATACTCCAGCACTACGTAGGGGTCCTGCTTCGTGAACCACTCCGTGTCTCTCAGCCCTTGAGCGCCCAACACTGACACGTGGACCACCTGGCCCTCGGCCATGGCTGAGTTTTCGAAGGATGGCCTGCTTTCGATGCTGCTGTTGCTGCTGCTGTGCTTCCACTGCTACCGCTGCTGCCGCTGTTTCTTATGCTGCTATGACTCGGAAGTCGTCACTTGTGTGATTCGCAGTGTGCAACTGGTCCCCCGTGTGAGGCGGAGGTTCGCTGCGTCGTCTTCGTGTAGGCGTCCTCGTCCCTTCCCTTGGAAAGCAGTTTTCTTCCGCAACTCGCCACTCTCCTCCTTCTTCCTGTCAGACCTCAACTTTCCTCCGGCACACTTCGTCAAGAGCTCCGCGAGCTAGTTTGCGTCCGGGTTGCTATTTGCGGTGAGCTGTCTGCTACGCTGTGGTGCCCGCTTTGCCCCATTGCAATGCGGCCTTTTGTGCTCGCCCATCGGCGCCGCCAGCACTATCCGGCCCTCGAGTGATGCCGTGGTCTTCGTGGTTCGCTGCGTCGGTCGCATGGGGTCAACGGGGTTGGGGCCGCATGCGCACGCCGGCCGTGCACAGCGGGCACAGCCGTGCACGACCCGGGTTGAAAAAGGGCGCTCATCTCATGCCCCGATCCAGGAAATCGGGACGCTCATCTCTCGTCCTCTCAACCGTTCGTCACAGACGTGGTCGTCAACTTATCACGACCATCGCAACAAGCGCCGGAATTTCCATCGTAGGAAACTGTACATCGACGGTCAGCATGCTCGCGTTGAATGAAACGATCGTGAGAAATTTCATGACCATGCCTTTCACGACTTACAATGCATGACAGAACAGCGCCGTTGACGTAACTTGTCATATTTCGGAACCCTAACAGACCCCCAAATTCATCATCGACTTTGTACGTGTTATTCAGGTCCCGAACATCATCCTTTGTTTTCACGAATTCCGTGGCAGTCGAAGAAATGGTGCCACTTGCCTTATTCTTTGGTCCGAATGAAGGAAAATGCACGGTCATTCGAGCATATTCTGAAACTTTCGACTCTTTATGTGAATTATTATTCATTAATAATAATATTAATATTCTCTTATACAGCTTATCATTTTTATTTATTTTTTTTCAATGTTTTAACACACATTTTATGCAATATGTGTATACCAACATCATTTAAATGTAATCATATGTTTTCATTTTCATATCCCACTGATAGCGATGAAATTTAATTTTTAAGACTAATTTAACAACCACTTCCTTGATCATGCAAGACGAACGAAAGAGGGTCAACATTTAAGAAATTGTGCGAGCCTCCATGGGTTCATTTGTGGAAGGTTTCAATTTCTACAACACAACCTCTATGGCCTCTGGGTTACATGTTCCTCACACGAATACGGTGTAATTTGTTGTTACTGGGAAGCTTCCTATGTGTGTTAGATGAGGCGGAGAGGGAGAGAGACATGATGCGCGAGACACGCCATGGATGTTGCCGAGACTTGCTAAGAATCACTTGCAAGTTACACCAAGACAGCCAAAAGTGGGGGGAGCGAGCGAGGTAAGGTCACATCGGTGAGCAACTGCCCACACCAAGCATCACGCTTGGTTGGGCTTGTGCTGCCACCCAGGGGTCGAGCCCGACCACACAGAATATTCTTAGGACGCCTTCTCACCAGTGCTCGGCCAAGACCGGCACGGTGGCCCCCTGAGGATCAGCACCCGGGAGATTAGCAGCCCCCAAAAGCACTCAAGGCACGAGAAAATGAGGAACGGCACAGCAGTGAAAATGCACGAGCCCTACCAATGACTGCATCACGAATTCATAGGAAATGGAATAGCCTAGGCAGCAGGTTGGGGCAGCAGCGTTGTTGATGCAGCGTGCGGGCTTCCACGCTCGTTGCTTAAGTCAGCTGCCCCCTCAGTCTGCTGCTGTAGAGTCTAAGTCTGGAAGCTCTGGGTTTGTTACTCAGAAATGCGCGCGCCAGTGTTCGCGCCAGAAAGCAGCTGAAAACTGTAAGTGACTGATTAGGAATGAAGAATAAACAACAATGGGAGACCCCTCCAAGTTCTAGGCCCCCCCCAGCTCTGTAGAGCTTGTTACTCAGTTCAACAGCCAATCAGAAAATAGCTCAGTTCAGGCTGGCAGGTTTTCTCGGTGAGGCCTGCCAGGCAGCCGACAGCCCAAAACCCGGGCGTCGTCCGTTTTGCCTGAAAACTGGACCATACCATAATACCGCCGCTGCGAACGCAGCCGTGCGGTCAGAATCTGCTAGAAAAATAGTAGCGAGGAGTTATGGCAGCCTAAACCCAGATAGTGCCCACAACGGTTTGTGCTGCCAAACAGGGCCATGCAACATGCAACTGGGACCCTAGGCAGTGCATGACGACGCAGACGCAATAGGACGCGCTGGACGCATGCAAGCAGCAAATGCGGTGTCAATGACCGCCGGCAGCACGACCGCCGAGGAGGCCTGCCGATGGAGCTGAGCGCGTCGCCTGAGAGAGGAGGCTCCAGCGAACTGCGAGAAGACCTCAGCGTGCGTCGGCTCCACCGGACGACACTCCATCAGCGTCGCGTCTCGCCGTCAGTCATCTGCACGCCGATGTACACAAGCCGAGAGGACACAACAGAGCACAATGAGAGATGTGCAAAAACCAACACTCCCCCATGACTCACAGGCGCAAAGCACATGGGCGGACAGGGACATGGTCAACATCCAGACTCCCCCAGGGCATGCAGAGACGCAGGCAGAGATAAAGAGAGAGCCACTCACGGACGGACACCGACCGAACTCACAGCCTTCTTGAACGAGTCGCGCTTCAGTGCCTTGGTAAGGAAGTCAGCCAACTGCCGGGCTGTCTCAACCCACAGGATGCTGATGCTGCCGTCATGCAACAATGAACGCACATAGTGATACTCAACGTTGATGTGCTTTGTGCGTGTGTGATGCACGCGGTCATTGTCGGCGATGGCCATGGCACTCTCATTGTCACAATGCAACGTGATGGATGGGACAGACTGACGCAACTCGGACAACAGACGACGCAACCACACACTCTCACACGCGCCTGATCCAAGAGCCACGTACTCAGCCTCAGCAGTGCTGCGTGCGATGCACCCCTGCTTGCCACTGCGCCAGGACACAGTCGTGCCGCCAATCAGAAAGATCCAGCCTGTGCGACTCTTACCGTCCGGACTGCCGGCCCAGTCGCTGTCGGTGTAGCCCACTACGACAACAGACGGTTGACGGTGAAACATGAGTCCTCGCCGAGGAGTCGAGACGACATAGCGCAGTACTCGGATCGCGGTCTCGTGGTGGAGGTGACGCGGCTCCTGAGAGAACTGGGCCAGGAGGTTGACGGCGAACGCGATGTCTGGACGCGTCATCGTCGCCAGGAACATCAGTGACCCGATGACTTGCAGGTAAGTGGTCACGTCAACTGGCTCCCCCACAATAGCTGGGTCAGGACTCTTCAGCTTCACATGGCCATCGGGCAACATGGGTGAGGATGCGCTCGGCACGAGTGGCAGGTCCTCGGCGAAGCGAGTGGACAGGGTCTGCACATAGGCAGCCTGGTGAACGTGCAGGATGCCCTGGGAGCGATCATGCTCAAGCTCCATGCCCAGGAAGACTCGGGCAGAGCCAAGGTCCTTCATCTGGTAGGCGGCGTGCAGCAAATCCTTGACGCGCTGGATGGCGGCTATGTCTGGCAACGCAATGAGGAGATCATCGACGTAGACCAGAACCGCGGCGAAGGTCTGACCTCGCGGGCTGATAAACAGTGCGGGGTCAGCGGTGCTGCGCTGGAGGCCGCCACGGAGAAGCGTGCTGCTGATCTCCTGGTTCCAGCATCGAGGTGACTGCTTCAGGCCGTAGAGGGCCTTCCGCAGCCGCCAGACTCTCCCAGTGCCGTCGTCGAAGCCTGGGGGCTGCGTCATGTAGAGCTCCTCACCCTCCAGTGATCCGTGGAGGAATGCGTTGCTCACGTCCATCTGATGCAGCTCCCACCCATGCTGGGCAACCAGGCTGAAGAGCGCCCGACTAGTGGAGAACCGACCGACTGGGGCGAAGATCTGGTCGTAATCGATTCCAGGGACCTGCGCGAACCCCNCGAGGTGACTGCTTCAGGCCGTAGAGGGCCTTCCGCAGCCGCCAGACTCTCCCAGTGCCGTCGTCGAAGCCTGGGGGCTGCGTCATGTAGAGCTCCTCACCCTCCAGTGATCCGTGGAGGAATGCGTTGCTCACGTCCATCTGATGCAGCTCCCACCCATGCTGGGCAACCAGGCTGAAGAGCGCCCGACTAGTGGAGAACCGACCGACTGGGGCGAAGATCTGGTCGTAATCGATTCCAGGGACCTGCGCGAACCCCTTTGCTGTAAGGCGGGCCTTGTACTTGTCCAAGGACCCGTCAGGCTTCCACTTGCGCCGAAAGACCCACTTGGCACCGATGGCCTTCCGACCTGGAGGAAGGTCGACGAGGTCAAACACGTGGTGCTGTCGGATGGCAGCGAGCTCCTCGGCACAGGCAGCATCCCAATGTGCAGCCTCAGGAGAGGCTCGAGTCTCGCGTAGGGTGGAAGGGTCCTCTGGGCGCGCTGTGGACCGGACTGTAAGGGCGTGTGCATCACGAGCCCCAGGTGGGATGCGGGCGAGTGCAGCCACAACAGCATGCCGATGCTCGTGATGAAGCATGGCGTAGCCCAGTGCAGAACCTGGATGAAGGTCTGCGATGATGGCGGAAGTGGATAGGCCGAGAGCCTTTGTGCCAGGGTCCCCACTCACGACCGTGGGAGTGGAGGAGGCACGTGGGGCTACAGGGGGTCGAGGTGCTACGGGACGAAGAGCGACGGTCTGGCCTCTTATTGTCGGACGAGGTCGGAGGCTGCCGCCTGGGCCGCGTGTGTAGCGCGGTCGGGCAGAGGATGATCCTGAGTCCGACGTGTCAACGGAGGCGGACGGGGCAACTGGTCCGGAGGAGCCAGTGGAAGTGGCAGGCGCTGCTGGTCCGGAAGAGTCAATCGGCCCAGAGGAGCCAGTAGACGCGACAGGCGCTGCTGGCTCGGAGGGGCCAGCGGATGTGACAGGGACTGTCAGCCCGGAGGGACAAGGGGACGCAACTGAGGCTGCTGGTCCGGAGGGGCCAGCGGACGCGACAGGAGCTACAGGCCCAGAAGGGCCAGTAGATGCGACAAGCGCTGCTGGCCCGGAGGGGCCAGCGGACGTGACAGGTGCTGTCGGCTTGGAAGGGCCAGCTGACACGACAGGTGCTGCTGGCCCGGAGGGAACAGCGGACGCGACAGGTGCTGCTGGCCCGGACGGGACAGCGGACGCGACGGGTGCTGCTGGCCCTGAAGGGCTAGTGGACGCGACTGGGACCGTTGGTCCGGGGGGGCTAGTGGACGCGACAGGGGCTACCGGCTCAGAGGGACGGGGTGATGTGTCACCCGGAAGCGACAGGACGGAGGACGGACTCACCACTCCCCCACGCGACGGGAGGGACACGGACGAGCCGGACTGGATGAGGTCGCGGGGAAACAGGTCCTCGAAGAAGAGGGCATCACGGGACTCGACGATGCAATGTCGGGACGGGTCCAAGAAGCGCCGGGCCTTGGACTGACGAGACACCCCGAGGAAGGTACAGGGACGTCCGCGGGGGGCGAGCTTGCTGCCCTGCTGCGGGGCGGGCAGCCACACAACGGCGACGCAGCCCCAGACGCGAGCGGGGCGCAGNGCGGGAGGCGAGAAAGGTCGTGGCCTCACCCAGGTACTCGCCACCGCGATCGGAGCGAAAGCGGCGGAGGGGGCGGCCACACTCGCGTTCCGCAAGGACAAGCCAGTCCTGAATGGTTCGGGCGACATCGCTTTTCTGCCGGAGGCAGAAGACCCAGCGGTAGCGAGAGTAGTCGTCCGTAAGAGTGAGGACGTAGCGGCCGTGCTCACCGACAGACTCAGTGGGGAGAGGGCCCATGACATCCGAGTGGACAAGGTCAAGAGGGGTGGACGCGCGGGAGGAAGACAAGGGGTAGGTGGACCGGTGCATCTTCCCATGAGCGCAGTCAATGCACTCAGTGGGGCACGGGAGAGGAAAAGTCTCCGGGTCAAGGCCATTGGCCGGCTGGGTGCGAAGCATGCTCTCTACGGCGGCCGAGTGGACGTGGCAAAGGCAGCGGTGCAAGAGGCGGGTGTGCTGTGGAGACAGCGTGCTGGTGACAAACACATGACCTTTGGACACCGACGGGGAGGAGACGGGAGGGGTAGAGGAGAGTCGGGGAACGTGCCACAAGTTGCCACGAGCGGTGGCGTGCAGGATGACGAGACCAGACGGACGCAACGACACAGTGCCGACACCACGCGAGTGCACAACATCCATACTCATGCGGTCAANGCAGTCACGGACAGGAGGCTGAGCTCAAGACCAGGGACAAAGAGAACATCGGTCAGGAAGACGTCACCGGCCGGACCACGGAAACGAACGACGCCAACACCACGGACAGGTAACACCTGTCCGGAGCCTGTCCGGACACCGGAGACATCGCCGACAGGACCGAGCATACTGAAGGCCTCGCGAGAGGCCGTCATGTGGTGCGTGGCCTCGGAGTCGATGATCCAGGTCTCAGCAGGATCCTGGACAGGGGTCGCCAGATCACTCACGGTCACGTGGCAGCAAGCGAGGGACGCGAACGCGGTAGAAGGGGGCGCGAAGCGAGACTGCCAATCATCAAGCCATGCGATGTCGTCAAGAAGTGGGGTGAAGGAGACCACGGGAGACGACGAGATAGACAAAGAAGGAGGACACAACCGCAGCTCAGTCTCAGTCATGCTGGGAGGGTCCGGGGGGCAGGATGTGACGCAACTCGCACTTCCCTGGGAAGGAGGGCGAGGCAGGCCAAGCTGGAGTGCGATGAACTGCTCCAGCTGACGCTCACGGGAGGACGGCCCAGGAGTGTAGACGGAGTGAGGAGTGACGGCGCCGGAACCCGGGTAGTAGGAGGGCGGAGCCGGTGAATGAAGTAGAGGTGCCGACGGCTGAGGGTAGTACTGTTGCGGGTAGTGTTGCTGCGGTGCCGCTGTCGGCGGGACAGCCGGAGCTGCCGAAGTGGCAGAGCTGCTGGACGAAGTCGGAGTGTCGGGACCAGCAGCAGCGACGGCGGCAGAGGCGAGGCGGCGCTCCCGGTGACGACGCATACTGGTGATGACGCACGCCTCGTCCGTCGGGAGGGGGCACGTGAACCACCCGTGCCCGGGCTGACCACAGTTGTGGCAGACCGAGCCACCACTAGACCCGGTCGACGACTGCTGCTGCTGCTGCTGCGGCGGACCCTTGCCTTTCTTGTTGCGGTTCTTCTTCTTCTTCCCCGAAGGCGACGAGGTAGCTGTGGCAGGGGAGGAGACAGCCACGGAGGCAACGGCAGGGGAGGCGACGGCAGGGGAAGCAAGTGCCTCCGTGCGATGGAGCTGAGACTCCTGGTGAGCTTCCTCAATGCGGAGGAAGAGCTCGTATGCCCAGGGCATGAGAGTGCCCTGGGCCGCCATGGTGGAGAGGACGTCCTGGGGATAGTGGACGAAGACGTCCGCGTACGCACTGGTGGCGCCGCGCTTGATGGTGAGGAGCGCGGACAGAGGGGGCGGAGCAGACTTGCCGAGACGACGAAGGATGTCCTCCNAAGTGCCTCCGTGCGATGGAGCTGAGACTCCTGGTGAGCTTCCTCAATGCGGAGGAAGAGCTCGTATGCCCAGGGCATGAGAGTGCCCTGGGCCGCCATGGTGGAGAGGACGTCCTGGGGATAGTGGACGAAGACGTCCGCGTACGCACTGGTGGCGCCGCGCTTGATGGTGAGGAGCGCGGACAGAGGGGGCGGAGCAGACTTGCCGAGACGACGAAGGATGTCCTCCGCCCGCTGCCAGTAGGCGGTGACTGTCTCGGTCTCCCCCATGTGCAGGGAGTTGAACCCTCGAAGCAGACGGCTGATCTCAGCGTCGCTGGACAGGCGATGGGGTCTGGTGAGGACGTGCCATGCAGCTGCAGGGTCAGGGATGGCGCCAGCGGTGAAGTCGCCGAGGAAGGGCTCCAGGGCAAGGCGGGAAGCGGGGGGGGCGACTGGGACAAGGGTGCGGATGGCGCGACCAGCGTCATACAGCTGATCGGCCTGGGTGGAGTCGTAGGGCAGGGTGTAGTAGGCCCACAGACCTTCACCCTGCGCCCAGATCCGGAAGCTGAGCTCCCAGCTGCGGAACTGCTCGCCGCTCTGAAGCGGCGGCGGAGGTGTCTCAAAGTCCTTTTGCCTGCGGCCGGCACCCAAAGTGGGGCCAAGGACGGAGGTCACTGTCTGCCGTTGGCGCTGAGTCTGCTGCTGTGCCAGGTAGTATGTGGCAGCGGACACAGCGGGGCTAGCATGCCCTAGGGGGATGAAGGACAGCGGCGCACTGGTGGCGCTGTGGGAAGCGACCGGCTGTAGCGCTGCAAGTTTCTGCGTCAAGGTGGCAAGCTGTTGCTGAAGAGCAGCAAGAGGGTCAGGGTGGCCGCCAACGTTACCAGTGGGCTGCTGCTACTGCTACTGTTGCTACAAAGGCGGCGGCTGCTACTGCTGCTGCAGCGGCGGTGTCTGCTGCTACAGCGGCATTGTCTGCTGCTGCTGCTGCAGGGGCGGCGGCTGTTGCTGCTGCAGGGGTGGCGGCTGCTGTTGCTGCAGGGGCGGCGGCTGCTGCTGCTGCAGGGGTGGCGACTGCTGCTGCTGCAGGGGCGGCGGCTGCTGCTGCTCCAGGGGTGGCGGCTGCTGCTGCTGTAGCGGCGGTGGCTGCTGCTGTTGCTGCTGCAGGGGCGGCGGCTGCTGCTGCTGCAGTGGCGGTGGCTGCTGCTGCTGTAGCGGCGGTGGCTGCTGCTGTTGCTGCTGCAGGGGCGGCGGCTGCTGCTGCTGCAGTGGCGGTGGCTGCTGCTGCTGTTGTTGCAGCGGCGATGGCAGTTACTGCTGCTTCTGTAGCGGCGGCGGCTGCTGCTGTTCCTACTGCGGCGGCGGCGGCTGCTGCTGCTGCAGCGGCGGTTGCTGCTGCTGCTGTAGCGGCGGCGGCTGTTGCTGCTGAAGCGGCGGTGGGTGCTGCTGCTGTTGCTGCAGCAGTCGCTGCAAGAAGGGAGGAGTAGGGGTCCCCCCACCAGAGGAGGACCCCTCATCAGGACTCCCTTCCATTACTCAGTGTCCCTTGTTTTCTATCCTTTCCCCTTTTTTTGTTTGTTTTTTTTGTTGTTGATGACGTCAGCAGTGACGTCAGCAGTGACGTCAGCAGAGGAGTGCTGACGTCAACAGCGGTGGACGTTGGGGCCGCTGCTATTGTTGTTGCTCCTGATGCCGCTGCAGCCGCTGCCGCTGCTGCTGCTGCTGTTGCTGCTGCTGCGGTTGCTGCCGCTGCTGCAGTTGCTGCCGCTGCTGCTGCTGCTACTGCTGCTGCTGCTTGCTTGCTGCTGCTGCTGCTGCTGCTGCTTGCTTGCTGCTGCTGCTGCTGTGGCTGCTGCAGTTGCAGCCGCAGCTGCTGTTGCTGCGAGCTGCTGCGGCTGCCGCGGCTTCTGCAGCTCGCCGCTGCGGCTGTGCGCTACTGCAGCCACGTGCTGCTGCTGCCGCCCGCTGCTGCGGCTATTGCGTGCTGCAGCAGCTGCTTGCTGCTGCGGCGGGTTGCTGCAGCGAGCTGCGGGGGTGGGGATTTTTTTTTCTGTTGCCTTTTTTTTTCCTTCTTTTCTCTTTGTCAGCGGGCAGCAACCCGCTGTCTGCAGCGAGCAGCGGGCTGCTGCTCGCCTGGCAGCAGCGAGCTGCTGCTCCCTTGCAGCAGTGGGCTGCTGCTCGCTGCTCGCTCACTGCGAGCAGCGAGCAGCGGCAGCCGCGGCTGGCAGCTGCTGCTGCTGGCTGCTGCTGCGGCTCGCTGCAGCAGCTGTTGCAGCTCGCTGCTGCTGCTGCACGCTGCTGCAGCTGCTGCGTGCTGCGGCTGCTGCCTGCTGCCGCTGCCGCTGCTGCCGGCTACCGCTGCCGCTGCCGCTGCTGCCTGCTGCCGCTGCGAGCTGCTGCTGCGCGCAGCTGCTGGTGCTGCACGCTGCTGCCGCTGCTGCGCGTTGCTGCTGCCGCTGCCGCAAGCTGCTGCTGCTGCTGCCGCGAGCTGCTGCTGCTGCGTGCTGCTGCGAAGTGCTGCTGCCGCCTGCTGCTGCTGGCGGTGCCAGTCACTGCACCTGGGTGACGTTCGCCGCTTGCGTCGTCGCTCGCAGACGTCAGACGCCGCCTGCCGCTCACCTCCTCGCGTCACGCGTGGGGGTCAGTGCTGCCGAAAGAATTTCGGCAGCATTTCCCCTGGCCAAGTGGCCGTGGGAAAAAATCTGACGCCGCCACCAGGCGGTTCAATGCTGCCGGAAAAAATCCGGCAGCATTTCCCCTGCACTGGCGCGTATGGGGGTCCGCCGGCGTTGTCTGGCAACTGTTCGTCAGTCTTCTGCTGCTGCTGCTACGCTCTGGCTCTGATACCAAAATGGAATAGCCTAGGCAGCAGGTTGGGGCAGCAGCGTTGTTGATGCAGCGTGCGGGCTTCCACGCTCGTTGCTTAAGTCAGCTGCCCCCTCAGTCTGCTGCTCTAGAGTCTAAGTCTGGAAGCTCTGGGTTTGTTACTCAGAAATGCGCGCGCCAGTGTTAGCGCCAGAAAGCAGCTGAAAACTGTAAGTGACTGATTAGGAATGAAGAATGAGCAACAATGGGAGACCCCTCCAAGTTCTAGGCCCCCCCCACTAGTGTAGAAGTTGTTACTCAACTAACCAGCCAATCAGAAAATAGTTGTGGACCTATTTTCTGGCAGGCAGGGTTTTCTCGGTGAGCCCTGCCAGACGCCCGACAGCCCAAAACCCGGGCGTCATCCGTTTTGCCTGAAAACTGGACCATACCATAAGACTGACGCTGCGAACGCAGTCGTGTGGTCAGAATCAGCTAGAAAAATAGTAGCAAAGAGCTATTGCTGCCCGAACCCAGGCAGTGCCTACGGTGGTCCATGACGCTGAACAGGGCCATGCAGCATGCAACACGGACCCTAGGCGGAGCATGAAGATGCAGACGCGACGGGACGCGCTGGACGCATGCAGACAGCAATTTGCGGTGGCAGTGACCGCCAGCGGCACGACCGCCGAGGAGGCCTGCCGATTGAGCTGAGCACGTCGCCGGAGAGAGGAGGCTCCAGCGAACTGCGAGTAGGCCTCCGCGTGCGTCGGCTCCACCGGATGACGCTCCATCACCGTCGAGTCTCGCCGTCAGTCATCTGCACGCCGATGTACACAAGCCGGGAGGACACAACAGAGCACAATGAGGGATGCGCAAAAACCAACAGATGTGTGTCTGTGTCTCATCTGTTTCACACTCACTATTGTACTTGTCCCAGTGCTGCACGTGTATGGACATGCGTACCATCGGGTCATGGGGGAGTGTTGTGACTTGTGACGTTCTTGTACAGTCTACTGTGACCACTCGGTCGTGTCCATACTCGTGCAGATCCCTGAGGCGGGCCCTGGTGACATCGGAGGGACGACGGGCGACAGACTACCTGTTGTGACTTGTGCCGTTTCTGTACAGTTTACTGTGACCACTCGGCCGTGTCCATACTCGTGCAGATCCCTGAGGCNAGCGCGTCGCCTGAGAGAGGAGGCTCCAGCGAACTGCGAGAAGACCTCAGCGTGCGTCGGCTCCACCGGACGACACTCCATCAGCGTCGCGTCTCGCCGTCAGTCATCTGCACGCCGATGTACACAAGCCGGGAGGACACAACAGAGCACAATGAGAGATGTGCAAAAACCAACAATAGGAAAATCATGCAACTGCCACATATGTTCCACGGGGCACTCTTGGGTCCAGCAAAAGCGTGAAGGCGTCAAAGGCTCCAGCCAGAACGGACTCGCGTGATGCTTCCCAGGTAGGGTTATTGTTACTTAATCTTTACATATGTGTGCACAGTGTGGGAAGCAAGAGGGCACAGAGTAGTGAGTGACCAACAAACTTCAACACTCCACCATGACCCGCAGGCAACCAACACACACACATGAGAAGGCAACAATTGGGGATCACGAGAGGTGATAGAGACATACCAGGGCAAATCAACTTGGGTCATGCGGACGTATGAGACCAACGGAGTGAACAACACTTTTGAAGACATTACGACTGAGATCCTTTGTGAGAAAGTCAGCTCTCTGAGAGCGTGTGTCCACCCAAGCAACCTGGACGATGCCAGCAGCACTCACGAACAAAATGGTGCTCCACATTGATGTGCTTGGTGCGTGAGTGATGCATGCCACTGTTTCCAGCAATGGCCTTCGTGCTTTGATTGTTACAGCGTATGATGATGCAACGTATGGGTACACACAGTTGTTGCAAAAGACAACGCAGCCAGACAGCCTCACACGTGCCGACACCAAGAGCAACATACTTAGCCTCCGCAGTGCTGTGTGCAACACAACCTTGTTTGCCACTTTTCCAGGAGATTGCAGTTCCACCAACCTGAAAATTGTATCCTGTATGACTGCGAGCATCAGAATCCTGCACCTAGTCACTGTATGTGTAACGGTCCACCACAACTGAGGGTTACGCACAAATATATAGTCCAATACGAGGGGTGGAGAGGGCATAGCGCACCACCCTCAATGCTGCCTCAATATGACGCTCACGAGGACACTCGGAGAAGTGGGATAGAAGTTTACAGCGAACGCCACATCAGCGCGGGTGGTCCTGGCGAGGTACATCAAGGAGCCAATGACACGAAGGAAATCAGTTACGTCGACTGTCTACCCCAGTTTGGATGCCTCCAGAAACTTCAGCAAGGACTGACCAGCGGATGTCATGGGAGTGAACGCCGTGGGGACTGATGCGAGGAGTGGAGCGAACCGCTCCACCAGGCAGCGCACATACACAGCCTGATGGACGTGCAGGGTGCGACGTCCACGATCAGGTTCCAACTCCATGCCCAAAAAGACATGAGCCGGACCAAGATCCTTCATCTTGTACGAACTGTGGAGCAGTGTCTTGGCCGCCGCAACAAATGCGGCATCAGGAGATGCAATGAGGAGATCGTCCACGTAGACAAGAATGGCGACAAGTGGCTTGGTGGGGTACTAAGGAACAACGCAGGATCCACGACGGTCCTTCTGTAATTCCATTTTTCAAGGGTAGACGTGATCTCTTGGTTCCAACAACGTGGGGACTGTTTCAAACCATAGAGGGCCTTGTGCAAGTGCCATACCCGGTTTGTCCCATCCGAGAAGCCGGGTGGCTGCACCATGTAGATGTCCTCGTCCAACTTGAGCGATCTGGCTCAGAGGAGCCCTGGCCGTGGTGTAGCACCCAACCGAGGCAAAAGTCTCGTCAAAGTCAACACCGAGGACCTGAGAAAATCCCTTTGCGGTGAGACGAGCCTTGTACCGTTCAACTTTGTTGTCAACATTCAGCTTGCGACGGTACACCCATTTGGCAGGAACTGCCTTGCGACTCGGTGGGAGGTCGACAAGCTCATATAAACCGTGCTCAGATAGTGCATTGAGCTCAGCCTTCATGGCCTGCTCCCACAACGAGGAGTCTGAGACTGTGCGGGTTGTCTGCACACTCAGGGGGTTGGGAGGTAGAGGAGAGAGCCCTGCAGCAGCAAAGCACGGTGCAACATACCTAGTTGTAGACGAGGATAGAGCTAAGTGGAACTCCTCCTTGACAAGAGAGTAGCCAAGGTTGGTGCTGGGGTGCATGACAGATGCCAAGGTGGACAAGGCAGAGGTGGCAAGACCAAGGGCACGAAATCCAGGGTCACCAGAGACAACCGGATGAGACTGAGGGGGAAGTGCCTGGAGGCACGCACCACGAGTGTAAGGTGAAACCAGTGGAGGTCGCGGCTGCACAGACGATGGTGGAGAGTCAACTGGATCTGATGGCTCGGAAAAAACCGGCGGCGGGGGCATGGCGGTGGTTGGAGTAACAGAGGACGAGGCAGCGGGTGAGAGAGAAGAGGGCACAAGAGAGACAGCATCAGCAGAGTCAGGAAACTGACGGGGAGAAGATGAGGCCAGAGGAGCGGTGGACGCTCTGGGAGAGGAGGAAAGTGATGGAGATGAGGGCAAGGTGGAACACCACTTTGTCGACGAGGGGACTGAGGGTGTCGAGGGACGCCCAAAGGGGAAAACAGGAGGCCCAGAGGGCTGAGGACCAACCCCACCCTGAAATGCCAGAGAGAGGGACCCACCAAAGTGGAGAGAGTCACATTCAAACAGGTGTTCAAAGAAGAGAGCATCATGGGACTCAACGACACGGTGTCCGGAGGGGTCCCAGAAGCACCACGCTTTGGAGAAAGGATAGATTCCCAAAAAGATAAAGAGCCGACCACGAGGAGAGTGCTTACCGTCCTGTTGGTCCGTGGGGACCCACACAGAGGCAAGACACCCCCAGACGTGGGCAAGGCAGAGGTCAGTGTTGTTCTTCTATGCCCCATGGCCACTGCTATGGGTTGACGGACAGGTTGGGCATGCACTGCTCCCTTGGAGTAAGTCCCCCAAACCTTGTTCGTGGTGCAAGTCCAAGCGAGACACCAGAAGTGTAGCGCAACGGATAGCATGTTGGACTTAGGGACAACAGGTCCTGCGATCGAGCCTTGATGTGCGCAGGAGGTTTTTTGACCTTCTAGCACAGGGGAAGTTTCTTAGACATGTCTCCATGCATGAGGAGAGTGCGCCACTTGGCGGTCAGTGGATGCGCCAATTGGCGGACTGGTGAGGTGGTTTGGAGTGACCACCCCAAAAGTGTCACTGCCCACACACCTTAGAAGCCAGGCCTAGGACTATATGTACCAGGCTCATTCCTCATTCTAATTACACAATCTGGCCTTAGATGCTCCTCACAGAGTTGTCCAACTAAGGAACAGTATAAAGAAGACACTGGTTGGTCTAAGCCCCAGGAGTTAGTCTTTGACTAGCACCTCGCGCGAAAGTGACCAAGTGTTAAGTGGACACAGTTGCTAGCAAGTGATTGCCTAGGAACTGCTCAGTGTGGAACCGTGATCCTGAGGGTGATATCTTCTCCTAGCTGAAATGCTAGGAGCGGACGGCAGGTGCTATTGTGTCGGCCCTGTTTTCTAGTCCGTTTGCCTCAGGCCGGTTGACAAAGGGTTATGGGCCCACACTGACCAGTTGTAAGGCACGCTTCGCTCAACTCTGGTACGCTCTCTCCAGGTGCACACGCCGGCTCCATCAACTCCATCAGCTCCATCAGCTTCATCAGCTCCAACGGCTTGGTCTGCACTTAGCACACAGGGACTAAGGACAAGCTCTGCCCTTGGAGGCACGACCCTTGTGTCCCAACCAGGATAAGCTCTGCCCTTGGTGGCAAGACCCTGGGTGTGTTGGTGTAGATATATTCTCTGTTTGCAGGTGAACATCGGCTGGAGGGGTAAGCAACGGATCTGCATCCTAAAACCGGTAGCAGACATCAGCTAACATCAGCCTACATCAGCCTCAACGCAGCAGAGACGTGGGAAGCAGACAAGGGCAACAAAAATGGTTGACCCATTGGGAGGAGTGGGGGCTGCCGCAGGGCAGTCCTCAAGCTCAACAGTGGCTACCACAGGGCAGACCACTGGAGCAAATGTGAGTGCTATGTCACTGCCGCAAGGTCTTGGACCCCTGGGAGGAATCCCCATTTTCGAGGGGATTGACTTCCCCCTTTGGAGATGGCAGTTTGAGCTGGCAATGAAAGTGCGCGGCTTCATCAAGCTACTGAAGGGAGAGGAGCAGGTTCCCGCGGAAGGCACATCTGAGCATGGGGCTTGGATGGATCAAAATGATATTGTAATGTCATTCCTCAGCAACGCGATAGCCAAGAAGTATGTTCCCATCATTGCCGGGTACACGCTGGCTTCCGAAGCTTACGACAAGCTCAAGCGCGTGCACCAATCTACCTCCCCCGCGAACAGACTATTCATCCTACAACGGCTGATCAGCATGCGGGTGAATGAGGGTGAATCAATCCCCGATTTCCTACAGGAGTTTGAAGGACTCCTTGGCGAGGCTCGCCAGATGAACTGGGACCTTGACGAGAACATGCAAGCCATGATCCTCCTCATGGCGCTACCGGAGAGCTGGAGTCCAATGATCACTGTCATGGGCGGCTGGAAGGAGGACGACCTGACGTACACGGCAGTGTCCGAGTACGTGCGAAACGAGGCCATGCGCCGCAGCGGAAGTGAGGCTAACTTCTCAGCCTATGCCGCACGCTACGGTGGCCGCGGGAGCAAAGGGTCAGCCTCTGGTCAGAAAGGCGGCAGCGGAAGCGGTGGCGGCGCAGGCAACAATGGCGGCAAGGCTCCCAAGCGACAGGGTAACTGCCGCAACTGCGGCAAACTTGGGCACTGGGCAAGAGAGTGCAGGTCGCCAAAGAAGGAAGACGGCGGAAGCGGTGGGAACAAAGGCAACAAAAAGGGTGGCAAAGAAGCCACCAACATGATGGCACAGAGCACGCCTCCAGCAAAAGGAGCGGCGCTGCTCAGGCCAGGAGCTTTTGGGCTCGACTCCGGCACCGATCATCACTCCAGCAACGACCAGGCTGGATTNCCACCGATCGGCGGTTCAGATGTGCAAACGGCAGTGTCGTCAACGCAAAGGGCGTGGGAGACAAGCTGGTGAGCATCAACCTTAATGGTGCAGAGAAGGATCTACGGCTACGTGACGTGGTCTACATGCCCTCCTTTGCGGCAAACCTTTTGTCCGTGTCAAAGATAACGGACAACGACATGACAGTGGTGTTCACACAGAAGAAGGCGGTCATCGCCAGGAACGAGGACATCAAGGTCCTCTATGCCAACAAAGATCTTGTGGCACAGGTTCCAAGGGTTGACGGACTCTACGTATTGCAGACAACGGCAGCAAAGACCTCGGAAGACGAGGGTCATGCGGGTGCAGCGGAGGCAGTGGTCTCGGCACCAACACAGGAGAGCACACCAACAAGAACTGAAAACGTATCCTCTGCCGCAAAGGACGAAGACATTGATCTGTGGCATAGACGCTTTGGGCACGTTGCAAACAGCACGCTCCAAGTCATTCAGCAACAACAGCTGGTCCGTGGCATGGATGGTTGCAAGAAGGATGCGGTTGAGTGTGGCAGCCTGTGTGAACCTTGCCTCCAAGGCAAGACCAAGCGAACTCGCTTTGAGCGCAATGGTCGCCGCGCAGAATCAGCCCTTGACCTGATTCACACCGACGTGTGCGGACCTTTTCGCACGGCATCAAACGGTGGTAGCAAGTATTTTCTGACCTTCATAGACGACCACAGCCGCAAGGTGTGGATCTTCTTCCTCAAAACAAAGGGAGAGGTCAGAGAAAAGTTGCAGGAGTTTGTCGCCATGGTGGAGCGGCAGACCGGAAAGAGAGTCAAAGGGATACGGAGCGACAATGGCGGGGAGTACGAGGCATGCAAGGGCTGGTTGCGGCAACATGGGATCAACCACCAGCCCACAACGCCTTACACGCCGCAGAGCAATGGTGTTGCCGAACGGATGAATCAGACCATCCTCGGCATGGTGCGTAGCATGCTCTTCGATGCAAAGCTTCCACCGCGGTTCTGG
>SZWC01001009.1:254626-269665 GCA_023375785.1 Penium margaritaceum
CCCCCCCCCCCCCCCCCCCCCTACTGAAGTACAGCTTGACTCGCAACACCCACACGGATGACCGTGCACACCCTCTTTTAGTCCGCACTTCCTATCCGTGGAAGACCGACAAGCGGTTTGTTTTAACAGTTGGACACATCCATATTATGGGAAATCTATTGTTATGTCGTCCCATGGATCTGCCTCAGTTGGTCTATCACCCAATCCACACAGTCAGCTAACACTTTCTTAGCTGCGGAATATAGACAGGCTCTCCCTCTACCAGGCCCGCACACATTGCACGAAGACTGTAGCTAATCCAATCTGCAGATTTGATGTTCTAATTCAGCTGCTCTCTTGTCCAGTTCACACAGTTCTTGACACGTGCACATCTACTAGGGAAGGAACACGAGGAGAATCCACACTTACGCCAGGCCACCCAATGATTCCATGCCTCTCTGACCTTGCTCTTGTGTCGGCCACTTGTCTTTCGCAGGATGGAGTTCCACCAAGACCTCACTGACATGTAAAACACTCTATGGGACCCCTCGCATCCCTCTTCAGTCAGCACAAGCCTGCACACAGACACAGGTGAAGTCCCGTAAATCACTCGAGCAAATCATTAAGCATGGATTACAAAAAGGAGGAAAGGGAGGCAAGTGGGAGTCTGGAAGCTGGAATCTGGATTGCAAGGATTCATGCCAAGGTGCTTGAACTGTTTGGCTATTGTCTGCAGCACACTAAATTACTATGTGCGACTCCTCATGGGCCTGTCGCACCACGGGTCTTGTCCCTCACACATATGATACATTGTCAGCCTTTCTTCTTCCGCACTTTCGTATCTTCCCATCCTTCTTCCCTTTATCCGCTAACTCCCATCCCTTAATAATGTTCCTATCTTCTTTCAATCTTCTGTTCTTCCGCGGCTAGCCATGTTCCGCCATTGACCTTGTTGATGGCAGGAAGCCTCTCCCACATATGGGCCTGTTCAGCGCCTTTTTCCATGCCTCAATTGATCCATTGTCGGTTGCACGCCTGCGGGTTTTTATTTTTTGTTCTCCTATGCCCAGCCCATCTGTTCTTCTCTGCTCTTGTCCTTTACAACTGATTACATTTCACAACTTTCACATCCTTGTCTCAGCATCACCTCCCCTTGTTATCTTCTACTTCCTTCTCCCATGGTGCATGCTTTTCATTGTGGCGCAGGAAGTCCTCCTCCTTTTTCCCGACATCTACTCCGCACGTCCTCCTTCTTTGCTTCCTTTCTTCCCCGACGGCGACGGCGACTTTAACAGTTGGGAGGTCTTGTTTCAGGATTACTTAGTCGGAGGGCGTCTGGCCCTACTACCACAGCCAGTACCAGACAGCCTATACTCACCAGGTCTAGAGAGTGGCAAGAGCGATGCACGGTCTTCTTCATGCAATACCATGGGAGCATGTGGTTGACTTCGTCTCTTTATATATATGGCAGGGATCGGGACAGGAGCAGACTCGCAGGTGATGGAATTTGGCCCTGGAGATACTTGCATTTGAGACCAACACAATGAGGGTATGTCGGTTACGTAAGTTCAACTCCTTCTATCAGGGTCCCATGGAGGTTACAACAGATTACTGGTGATGTGCCATGCCCATCTATATGTGTCTTGGGACTAGTGGCTGGATGCAACTTTGGACACTCCACACCATCATAACTGAACTACACCCGGATCATATGAAGCTCTTCTCAAAATTTGACCGTGTTGCCCTCTATGAATTGTCCGTGTTGTTTCAGCTTCTCCTCTAGGCTCGGGAATCTTTCCTTAAGGAAACATTGGCTTATGAGGCAGCCGTTGCCATATCTCCAATGCCTCTATCACATGTCTCCAGCCCTACTTCCACAACTTCACCCTCCTCCCCTTCTATCCTGAGAAACCAAATTGAGGATATTGCAATGGCCACACAGGGAGAGAAGGGGAAAAAGAGAAATGGTGATTAAGTTTTATACGGTCAAGGTAAGATGCATCGCTACATTTACCCTAACTCCAATTCTTGGGCACTGCATCTGCTGGAGTCGGTCCACTTGGCCTTCCTCGTTCCCATACCAATCGAGCCCCTCACATCAGGCTCGACATATTTTGACCATAACTGATGTCTTTATCTGGATGTGGTGGGCCTCAAGCCTCTGCCACAATAGGGACACCGCCTTGGCTGTCCGCCTATGGCTGGGGATGGCTGAGTGCTAGTTTCATCACACCCTTGATCATGAGTTTCTTCGTGAGATGGATGCCTTCTTTTCTCAGAACTGGATTTTTCACCAGCTCCCTGTCCCTGCTATGCCACAGCAGAACGGTGCGTCTAAGCGTTAGAAAAGCACCGTGGATAATGCGGTTTGCGCCATGCCATCTGTGTGTGGTCTCTTTGAGTCCTTTGCCTTTGAGGGCTTCTCCCACATGACGTGGGTCTAGGACTACCTCCTGCACGGTCGTGTTTTAGACCATGTCACGTTGTATAAACTATAGTTGGTTCATCGCACACATTTCATCTTGCTCGTGTCTTGGATCCCTTGCGCGTGTCTCATAGACCAAGGCCATGTTGCCCTAGACGTTGCGACTTTGGCACTGAAGTTGAAGTCGCCAAATCGGCCTTAGTCAACGTGGAGTCGGCTTAGAAAATTTCCCTTTGGCCACCGAGGTCCAAGCATTCACCTAGACTGGATTGTCCTTTCTGAATAGAGAAAAGGGGGATAAGTCGGCCTTGGGCGAGAGCTCGATTTCGGCCACTCGCAAATTCCAAAGTCGACCTCATGGCAGCCTCAATCAATGGCACCAGGTTGTTGTGCATGTGTATGCCATCATGTGGAATGTCATCGTCCAGCACAGCAGGGATGGGCATTCAGGAGTCATGGATTGAAATCTATACATCATGCTCCAATGAGAGTTTGCCAAGCACGTCAAGACCTGCCATCCTAGAAAAAACCTCGAATGAAACATTGGAAATCTGCATGCATGAACCATGTATCAATCACCACAATGGGATTTCCTTATGTGAGGTAGATTCTATGCATATGGACAACTGGCGGTCACCCCACCAGGGACTTCAACACGTAGGGCAAGAAAGTGTATTCTGCCAGTGTTCACTTCCAAAGACTCCTCAAAATCACTTCCACGGAGAGAGGGCCAGCAGCCTCTTCTACTGTTTCTGTGCGGCCGAACCCAACTACCGGAATGACAGCCGTGTAGCCCCTCCAATGCGACCTGTTGACCAGGGTTCTTTCCAAGTTTTTCAAGACCACTCCAACTACCGCCAGCTACCCTGGGTTTTACTGTGGTACTTGTGGCAACTACCTTACTGAGGCGAGTGACCGCATGAGGGACTACTGCGGTGCTGCTGTTAGCAACATCGCAAAGTGTAGAGTGGCCCCACCAGCTGTCCGTGCGCTCCTTGGACTGCCTGCCCTGGCACTTACGGACAGGTTGACTGGAGCAGAACCTAAGCTGTTCAATGGAGAGGATGAAGCCTGGGGAACCAGGGTCCATCTGGTTAACTGGGTGCAACTGACTGCTGAACGTTAGCGCACGGCACTCAGAGGACCATCTGTGGTAGGCAGACCAGCATGCATTACCACCTTGACAACAAAGCAAACATGGACTGTCAGAAGTCTATCGTCAAGGTGATGGCGTACGGGGAACTCCTAATCAGCTTCTGTCGCTGGCACACCATGCAAGAGCTAATTGACCAGACGGGTGCACCAACCCATCGTTCAGACTCCCATCCTGTGAGACGGTTGTCCACACCCTGCTTCCTGAGCTAGACAAGGAGCTTTCTGAGTAAGAGCAGCCCCCTCGTGATGGGTGGGAGATTTTCAGGTGTATTTTGGGAGTGCATGAATGATCGGACATCCAGATCCGTCCCATGTACTCTGCTATGGCAACACATGGTGAGAACACCTTCCACTTGTTCGCTCGTGATGCATCTAGGCTGGTTCGTGATGCAAACCAAGTTGCAGCAGTAGTTGACCTGGCCATTGCTGAATTGGGTACTGAAAAATTGTGATGGTTATCAGGGACAATGCTTCCACCAACAACAAAGCCTTCAAGGCCCTACGGTTATCCCATTTTTTTTACGGGGTGTGTTGCTCATAACATGGACCTTGTTCTAAAAGACATTGGGAAGACGGAGTGCAGAGCAATGTCATTGGGAGGGCAAAGAAGATTGTCAGTTTATTCAGGAAAAATGACGTGCTGTGTTCATGAACAAAAGAGGAAAGCGGGGGAAAAGTGTTGCTTCCAAAGTTGTGCAACCCATTCTGCCTTTGTCCATTGTATGCTCAAGTGCCTTCTGGTGATGCAGCCGGCTCTAGAGAACATGATGGATAGCACCAAGTGGACAGAGGTGGGAGGAGCAGGCCATGATGATGAATTCTGCGTCCACAAGAAGGAAGCCCGCAAGCTGGTGCGCCAGCATGTTTTCTGGGTGCAAGTGAAAGCTCTTGCGAAGCTGATGGAGCCTCTCGTCCTGGCATGAAGTAAGGCCGAAGCTGCTGGTGGCACCTTGGGCATCATCTGCAAGTCTTTGCTTGATGCCACGAAGCAGCTCCAAGCCTTGGGTGTTGCTCGTGGCTGCCGTCGTGTAGCTTGCAACCCTACATGAGTAAAGTTTGTTATGGAATGTTTGTCCGAAGGGTGGACAAGGAAAATGAACTGCCCTGTTTTTGTAGCAGCCTGGCGGATCTGCCCTCAATATTTCCGCCATAATTTTGATGCTAACAAGACAATTGTTTTAGTCACGGAGTCAAATTTTCAATTTTATTTTGCCAAAAGTGAGCGGGTGCTAATAGGGAAGCAGCTGGAGTTGTTTTCAAGTGGCTGCCTGACGGTGGACAAGGACCCGGAGCTGAACAAGGATGTGCAATTGGCAAAGCAGGCAGTAAAGAAAGTGGTTACTAGCGAGGTGACAGCATACTCCTGGCATGCATGGTACCTGAAATGGATGGGTGCACTCCGCAACTCAGCCATGTGAATTCTGGCACAGCCATGCACTTCAGCAGAGAATGAGCGTGTTCACAGTAAGCAGGAGCTCATTCAGACAGCTTGTAAAAATAGGCTAAACACTTCAGCACTATAAATTCTGGTGAGGGTGAATGTGAGGTTGACACGGATGTATGGCAAGGTGAAGGGACTAAAGCTGGCTGACTTGGTAAAGGGCTTTGGTGGGGAGGAAGAGGCTGAGGTTGGGAGCGACATGGATGTGGATTTGGAGGCAGGAGATGAGAAAGATGTTAAAAACCTTGAAATTGTAAGAACAGAGGATAGTGCACATGAGCTGGAGGTGGCAGGAGGGGGGGGAACCAATGAAGCTACATGGGGNAGCTCATTCAGACAGCTTGCAAAAATAGGCTGAACACTTCAGCACTAGAAATTCTGGTGAGGGTGAATGTGAGGTTGACACGGATGTATGGCAAGGTGAAGGGACTAAAGCTGGCTGACTTGGTAAAGGGCTTTGGTGGGGAGGAAGAGGCTGAGGTTGGGAGCGACATGGATGTGGATTTGGAGGCAGGAGATGAGAAAGATGTTAAAAACCTTGAAATTGTAAGAACAGAGGATAGTGCACATGAGCTGGAGGTGGCAGGAGGGGGGGGAACCAATGAAGCTACATGGGGCGATGAGGAGGTCACAGGGGTTGAGGGTGGAAATGATTCTGACACGGATGAGGAGGATGAGCTGAATGAGGTGTTGGAGTAATGCTCCTCACCATGGCAGGAGTGACTCCAAAAAGGAACACCAGAAAGACAAGCCAAGGTGACTTAGTGGTTAATGGTGTCCACCTCTAGAGGCAGGGGCCCGGGTTCAAGTCCCACAAGATCAATTTCTGCCCTGCCTCAAGGGAGGTGGAAAATAGATGCGAGGAAGCCAGCTCAACCTCTAGAGTTCCTCTTAAAGATTCTAGAAGGCCAGGGGAGGGTCCAAGAAGGTGGCACACCTTCTAGAAGGGGTGACTTGTCTTACAAGGCATCTAGAGGTGTCTTGGTCTTCTGGACACCTTCCCTCCTACTAGAAGCAAGCTGAGAAATCTAGGAAGGGGCAGAAGCTTCTAGAGGAGGGAAGTGATACCTTCCTAGGTGGGAAGAAGGACAACCTACCAAGGGCCACTGTAGAAGCCATAGAATCTGCTAGGAAGCTTCAAATCTGGCATGCTTTGGTGTTCTGGAAAGCTTAGATCAGTGGCCATATAATTCCATTGCGTGTGAGCCTTGATTCAGTGTACATTCCCAGTCAATTCACGCCAAAACTATTGCCTCACTTTCTGACCAGTTTTCTGCCATCCTTGGAACCAGTTGCCTCCACAGTTTCAGTCTCTCCAAAAACAGTTGGTGGTGTGAACCAGCCATTGCTAGGGACCCTCCAGGGTGCACACCCACCCTCAGGCCAACAAAGGGTTATGGGCCCACGCCTCTAAGGGGTTCAAAGCCAGCTTGATTTCACGCTTCCAACAGCAAGACATGGCGACCAACGAGCAAGAGAGCAGCCGCGCTGTCCTTAAGTTTGATGGTACAGGCTTTGCCTTGTGGAGGTGGCAGTTTGAGGTCTTCCTCGACGACAAGGAACTGCTTGAGCTTGTAAAAGGTGATGAGACTGCTCCGCCGGAGACTGCAACGGCTGAGGTGAAGGAGGCATACAAGAAGCGCAACAAAAAGACGTTAGCGCTCCTTGTGTTTGCGTTATGCCCACCACAACTTGGGCACATCCAAGGATGCACCATGGCCGCAGACGCATGGTCAAAACTCTGCTCCATCTACCAGTCAAGCAACCTTGCCAATCAGCTCTTCATCTTCAAACGGCTCGTCACCCTCCGAGCCAACGAAGGCGACAACATCATGGAGATCATGCAGCAGATTGAGTTGCTCGCAGCAAAGTGCGTGGCCACTGGTTGGGAGGTCGACTCTCAGTTGCAAGCTATGATCCTCCTTTTGGCCTTGCCGGACAGTTGGAGTCCAATGATCACAGTCCTTGGTGGCTGGCCTTCCGATGAGCTGAAGTACCCGAAGGTTGCTGAGTACGTGCGCAATGAGTGGATGCGACGTGGCGGTTGAGAGAGTGCAGCGGCATCAAGTTCAGGTTACACGGTTCATCCTCAAAGTGGAGGCCGAGGCAACAAGTGGAAGGGTGCCAAGCAGGGCACCAAGAAGGGTGACAAGAAGGGGGAGTACTTCAACTATGGCAAGGAGGGCCACTACGCGTGCAACTGTCCCAAGAAGAAAAGAGATCGGTCGCAGCGGGGCAGGAAGAAAGATGAGCACGCCCTTATAGCATACAACTCCACCAACTTGAAGGATCCGGGAATTGCCGTCATTGACTCCGGATCAGGCCGCCACACGCAATACAACAGGGCGGCATTTGTCACCTACAGCGCCTCGGAGAGACGCATGATGGTGGCCAATGGAAAAACAGAGGTGGCCGCCGGTGAGGGTAACGTCCGCATTGAGTCAATTGTGGATGGCAAACCTGTCACGAGCACAATCTACGATGTGCTGCATATGCCCAACTTTGGGGCAAATTTGCTCTCCATCAGTCGCCTTACCGACAAGGGACTTGAGGTGCTCTTCACAAAGAAGGAGGTCGTCATCCGCAAAGAGGACAAAGGTGAGGTGATTGCACGTGCCAAGAGGGAGGAGGACTTGTACCTGCTACGCGCAAAGATCCTCAGCAGCCGGGTGGGGTCCAACGCCGCCAATCTTGTAACGAAGGATGGAGGAGACCTGGACCTATGGCACCGCTGACTCTGCCACATTTCTCCATCGACAGTGAAGGAGATGGCTAAGAGGGAAGTGGTGCGGGGTCTCCAAATCAGCGGCCTTGATGGAACCAAGGAGACTGTGTGTGAGCCATGCATCATTGGCAAATCAACTCGGCAGCCGTTTGTCGCCAAGGGGACGCGTGCATCGGCAAAACTGGCCGTGGTACACACAGATGTGTGTGGACCGCTTGAGAGCTCCATCGGCGGAGCTCGCTAATTCCTCACCTTCATTGATGACCACTGCCGGAAACTCTACCTCTACCCAATGAAGCGGAAGAGTGAGGTCCTTACGTGCATGCAGGAGTTTGTGGCTAATGTAGAGCGGCAAACAGAGTTGAAGGTGAAGGCTTTCCAGAGTGACAACGGCGGTGAATATGCAGGGTGCCTTGGGTGGATGAAGAGCAAGGGGATTGAGTGACAGAAAACAACTCCACACTCCCCACAACAGAATGGCGGCGCAGAGAGAGCAAATCGCACAATCCTTAACATGGTGCGATCCATGTTGAGGGATGCCGGCCTTACACAACGGTATTGGGCGGAGGCGGCAAGGACAGCAGCGTACATCATGAATCTCATGCCGACCAAGCCGCTGAAGGACAAGGAGAGCAAGGCCTGGAAGACGCCACAAGAGGTGTGGAGCGGGAGGACGCCGGCGGTGGGTCACCTTCGCACGTTTGGTTGTGTTGCACATGCAATGGTGCACGCACGTGAGGGACGGAGCAAGCTGGACCCGCGTATCCCCCGGTGTATTTTCCTTGTATATGAGAGTGGAAGCAAGGCGTACGGGCTCTTTGACCCAAGGAGGCAGCAGATTGTGCGGAATCGCGACGTCACGTTCGACGAGAAAAGCCATTGGACAGACAAGGAGGCAGGTCTCTCCAAGAGGGGGGAGTGGATGCCACTCCTTGAGGGGGAGACGCCGGAGGACGTGAATGAGGGTGACATCCTCGCATCATCACCAACCGGAGAGCATCGCCTAAGGGATGGGCGAGCGGCAGATTTTATTCCGGCCAGTTCGGATGAGGAATCCGAAGCACCGGAGATGGACGTGGAGGCGGAGAGTCGACAGATGTCTCCAAGGTCTCCAAGAGAGGGGGAGCAGACGCTTGAAGAGGATGGCGCCAAAAGGGGACAACAACAACAACAACCGCCTCAACAACCCCGCATGAGCAGCCGTGTGCGAAGAAGGACAAACAGATACGATGCCGACAAGGGCATTTGGAGTGGGTTCGCACAAGAGGAGCCTCAACGAGGCGTTGCACAAGAAGGATGGGGCTGAGTGCGAGGGAGCAATAAAATGTAAGCTCGCCTCCCATGAGGAGAAAGGCTCTTTAGTTGCAGGTTGAGCATGGAAAACTGCCATGGGTGATGCGCAAGGGGGAGATTGTTGGAGTAATGCTCCTCACCATGGCAGGAGTAACTCCAAAAAGGAACACTAGAAAGACAAGCCAAGGTGGCTTAGTGGTTAATGGTATCCACCTCTAGAGGTAGGGGCCCGGGTTCAAGTCCCACAAGATCAATTTCTGCCCTGCCTCAAGGGAGGTGGAAAATAGATGCCAAGAAGCTAGCTCAACCTCTAGAGTTCCTCTTATAGTTTCTAGAAGGCCAGGGGAGGGTCCAAGAAGGTGGCACACCTTCTAGAAGGGGTGACTTGTCCTACAAGGCATCTAGAGGTGTCTTGGTCTTCTGGACACCTTCCCTCCTACTAGAAGCAAGCTGAGGAATCTAGGAAGGGGCAGAAGCTTCTAGAGGAGGGAAGGGATGCCTTCCTAGGTGGGAAAAAGGACCGCCTACCAAGGGCCACTCTAGAAGCCATAGAATCTGCTAGGAAGCTTCAAATCTGGCATGCTTTGGTGTTCTGGAAAGCTTAGATCAGTGGCTATAAAATGCCACTGCGTGTGTGCCTTGATTAAGTGTACATTCCCATTAAATTCATGCCAAAACTATTGCCTCACTCTCTGACCAGTTTTCTGCCATCCTTGGAACCAGTTGCCTCCACAGTTTCAGTCTTTCCAAAAACAGTTGGTGGTGTGAACCAGCCATTTCGAGGGACCCTCCAGGGTGCACACCCACCCTCAAGCCAACATGAGGAGGTGGAAGCACTCAGTGAAGGTGATAGTGAGGACGGTGGGGATGCTGGGAATGACAAGGAGGAAGAGGCAAGTGGAAATCCAACTTTGGAGGAAGTTGCTAGGATTTTACGATGGGGTGTGAGGAAGCACAAGAACTTGGGAGCACCACCTTCAGAGGATACAAGTGGTGCAAAAGGAGGTTCCGCCCGTACTTCTACAATAGGTATCCATGTTGTCGTTGTAGTAGCATGCTGACAGGATGCACATCACTCAGCAACAGGTGCACTTCCTTAAGATGCTACAACACATTCAAAGACATCTGCTGTGGCAGCTGCTTTAGCAACAAGAACTACTATTGCTCTTACCACAAGCCTAGCAGCTTCTTCAAGCCATAGTAGGAGGGAACGCTATGGTTTGGACTTACGAACCACATGTGTTTGGCCAGGTTTTCCTTATTTTAATAGTGTGATTCAAACTATTTCCATTTTTGGACTTGTCGCATTGTCCATGGTGTAACGTGGGTAATGTGATAAGAAATGTTGGGCTATGCTTTCTGCTCAAAATGACATAACCAACTTTTGATTTGGCCTAGTAATGGAAAAATTTGGACTTTAGACTTCAGACTTGGACACTGCGTTAGACTTGGAGGAGGCAACATGACACAAAGGACCAGCAAGGGTCCAAGGGTCTAAGGGTCCAAGGGTCTCACCTCTGGGCCACATACGTATCTTCCTATGCATTTCCCTACACTCAAGGGCTTAGAGTATCAGGAACCCACTTGCCACGGTGTAGTCGGGTCTCAAGATGCCCTCTTCTTTGAGTCTCTCACCTATCACGACCTATCCAGCATTCTATCCCTGGCTGCTGACCATAATCCCACTTCTCTGGCTTACTAATGGATTGGAGAGTTCAGACCTGCAGATGGGTCCGTTCAAGCCTCCTCACCTATGGGCCGGTCTCTGGCCAATGACAATCCAGCCATCTTGGTTATGGGTCCGTTGACCCCATCGGTCCCTACTGGTACAACAGATCATATTCCCGTGCCAGTGTTTTTCCCATCATGGATACCTCTTTGCGTCCATGTGTCTATGGCACATGATCATGTGCCTATGGAATTCCCCTCATCCACACTTGACCCTGTGCAAGTAGCAGTTCCCCCTAATATTCTTGGTCTCATGCCTCCCATGCCTTCTCTTACGTATGAGTTAATCTCCTTGTGGAATCCAAACCTTGTCCATGTTTCTCCTATAGCTCAATCCTCTTCCCCACACTACGTGTCTACAGCATCTGTGGCTGTAGCCCATTTGCTTGCTCCACTACCCGAGGTTAGGACCTCAGTATCAGGCTACTCCCAAGAACCATGTGGTCGTCGTCAACCACTCACCTCTAGGGTTGAGCGAGCCACTAACATGACACCCAGACATCCCACTTCTAGTGTTGTGAGTGGCGAGCTTGAAACAAAGGCCCTTGACATAAGTGTATGGGTAGACTACACTGAGGTACACCCAGCGTGCCTTGTTGACCATGAGATGGACTCCCGTGACTTCTCGGTCAGTTGTAATGCCATAGCTGACCTTTTCCTGGTCAGAGCGAGTCCAAAGGCATGTGCCTTGGCCAAAGCAAGTTCTCCCTCGATTGAGGCGCACGTTAAAGGGAACGTTCTTGGCTGAGGACACAAAGCATGCTTCTTGTGAGGAATAGCTAAGAGCCATACGTGAGCATGGTGTCGATGCGCCTATCAACATTCTACCTAGGTGAAAGGTTGTTTAAGCCCAGTGGTTCTTGTGCACCAAGGTGTATCTTGACGGTGTATAGAATTGCTATGATGTCCCCCTGACGGCCACGGGGTTCTCACAAGGTGCAAGTGTGAACTTCACTGACACCTTTATATCCGTTGGCGATATGACCGTAGCTTGCATCCTATTCACAATTCTTGCTGAGCATGATTGCGAGCTCGACCAGATGGATGTGAACACCACATTCCTCCATGGCACTCTAGAGAATGAGATCCACATGGTCCAACTGCCTTGCTTCAAGGAAGCTTACAAGGTCTGGCGCTTGTGCAAGGTCTTTTATGGCATGAAATAGTCATCCGAGTATAAGCAGCTAGGATGTCATTGGCACATTGCCGCATGGTAGCTATGTACAGAGAGATGCTAGTTTGTTTTTCTTTCTCTGACAGGTAGCTGAGAAATTCATCTCCATCTTGAAGTAGAAAACCTTGTCATCGTGTCTGCTTTCACAGAGGAAGGAGGCCAGGGCAGTTCTTTAGGCTACCCACAAGATGAAGGACCTTGGTCTTGCAGCTGTTTTCCTTAGAATGGAGATCATGCGTGATCGTCAGCGGTGAACACTCTTGCTGCACCAATCATGTTATGTTTGTGTTATGGAGAAGCGATTCACTGAAATACTTGGTAGAGTTCCCACAGCCTCCACCCGCATTACACCTGACAAACAAGATACCCTAAAGGTGGATGATCCAGCAAAATGAGCAAAACGCTGGACGTGACCCTGTACTTGCACCTCATCGGCTCCTTGATGTACTTGGCTATGACCACACAGCATGGTGTCACCTTTGCCTTCAGCCTCCTTGCACATTTATCACAGTATCCTCGAGCGAGACCCTTCAAACGATTGTGTGAGTGGTGCGGTATACGGTTTCCATATTGTACCTTAGACTCTGCTTGTAGGCAGTTTTTGGTGGTAGTTAATGGCTACACTAACAGCAACTGAGCTAGGAGCCGTGATTGGCGCAGTCAGACATGCTTCGTTAAGGATGCACATGGGTTCTTGGAATTACGATTCCAGAATCACGATCACGAATCTGGAACCGGAACCATGGTTCTGGTTCCAAAATTCAGGAACACTACAAGAATCGCGGTTTCTTTGGGGGAGGGGGGGGGAGGGGGGTTGGCATGAGGTCTTGATCGCCGTTGCCCTTCCTCATTTTTCAACCATTCAAAGTAACAGAAGTTCAATGTTTTGATCCTCTTAGCCATCATACCCGCAACCAATAGGATTGCACTTGTCACTCTTGCTAAACCTCATAAGCTGCATGGGTTTGCACAACCAAACCTGCTTGTTACATTCTCCATGCATGCCAGATTTGATTCACGTCCATGTACATTCAGGTGAGGCACGACGCTCATGTTTGGTGCATGCCTGATGCAATTCCAACATGAACAGAACATGTGGTGCACAACTTCTAAAGGAAAACGTGAAGCTATCCATGTTCTAAGAAACCGTTCAAATGTCAAATACAACACATGCACAAGTTTGGCAAAGTTGTCTCAAGGTTCAAATCATACATTGGAATTTGTCCACCTATCATTTGAGGACGATTCCTCCATTAGGATGCTTCACCCTTATCCAAACACGAGTTCCCACACTTGATGCTCATTTCACCATAACTTGATGGGTGATGTCCGCATCCCTTCATTTAGCACGGAGACCCCTCGTGGTAAAATGGAGGATATCATCCACCGTCAATTATCGAGTCTGAACAGCAAATTCCATTACGTTTTCTTGGACATGCAGTCTCGGTCAGTGACAGATTGTCGACAACCAAGCGGCCTTTTCTCATTCACATTGCTTCGAGGTGGTTGTCGTCCATCGGGTGGCCTTGGTTTGGCTTGCCGGCGTTCAGGCTTTGTTGCATGTATCCTGTACCAACTGTTGAACAATTGGTGGTTCCATCGGGATCCGTTGCTCAGCCGCCATGGCTGAGCAAGGAGCTTGAGGTCACAACTGCGCTGCAATCTGTGACAGCCAATGCAGTTACCACAGCAGATGAGGCAGCAAAAGCCGATCCTGAAGCTGGTGCCACTGTGATTGAACAGGCAGAGGCAGGAGTCGGTTTTGCTTTCAACGAGCTGTTGATGGAAGCATGCAATTCACAAAAAGGTCAAATTCTTGTGAATGCAGAGCTTTAATCTTGAAAGGCATTCCAGCACTGCAACCCCATGGCCAAGCTGCCAGGCCACATGACCACAGCACACGGCATTTTCACAGTTGCAGCGGCATTTTTCTAAAGGGTTTGCAAGCTGCTTGCCGAGGTAACTTCAGCCATCAGTTTCAAAAATGATGGCTGGAAATCCGTTGTGAACATGATGTATGTTGGAGTCACAGCGCACTGCTTTTCAAACATCAAGGTGAAAATCATGGGTCTTTCATGCCCTGCTGTCCAGACTCTCGACTGCACAGAAGATTCTTGAAGTGTTTAAGCGCTGAAGGGGAGGGGGGTGTGGGACCACATTTTCTGCATCACGATGGACAACGAGTCCACCAATGATTCCATGGTTGACCAACACCTCGTTCCTTCTGGCTGTGGCTTTGAGAAGGCGGGGCACATTCAGTGTTTGGGCCATATCATGAACTTGGCCATGAATGACTTGCTTTATCTCCCTGCTGTTTCCAAGGTCATCTCCAAGGCCTGGTCCATTTCTTTCTTCGCAACCCCCAGCAAACCAAGGGAGCAATCCCTCATCACAGCTTGCTTGAGTGCAGGTGTGAAGCACCTCTCTCTCCACCTTGACACGGAGACAAGGTGGGTAACGCGACATTAACTATGTGCACCGGAGTGTTGTTTCCCCGCTGAGTCCTTGTGCCTTGGTTGGCAGGATACAGCAGAGATAGAATGTTGCTGAAACCCTTGGATGAGGAGTGGACCACCATTGCACTTCTCACTCTCATACTCGAGCCTTGTAAGTCATACACCAAAAACATCACCGGCCCGACGTACCCAGCACTCATTCTGGTCATACCATTCTTTGAAAGCATGATCATGAAGACGAGTGGATGGCAGGTGCGCTTGATCAACGCCAAGAAGAAGGAGAAACAGAGCAGGGCAGCGGGCCGGCTCAACATGAAAGAGCAGCTACTGGCAGACATCTGGCCCAACCGGCAAGCGGTTATGGCAAAGCTGGAGAATTACACTGCTCACTGACCACCACAATCTAGCAACGGCAGCAGACCCCCATTTTCAGCTTTCCAGCTCCGCTACTTCAACAAGACACATCGTTTGATGGGAATTGCGTCTGAAGCCGAGCTTCAGGTCAAAGTGCTGGAGTTGCTGCACCCATGCCAAACCAAGGTGGTGGTAGCGAAGGAAGAAGACGAGGCAGATGCACCAGCAGCAGCTGCAGCAGCATGAACAAAAGAAGCAGCAGCAAATAGCAGCCGGAATGCTCCTTTGGCAGCAGAAGAAGTTCCACCT
>SZWC01001009.1:290835-309405 GCA_023375785.1 Penium margaritaceum
GTTGAGGCTTGAATGGTGAGAAGTGGTGTGGCTCGTAGCGCACAGAGGAGTGTGGCTTGTATGGCGAGGAGTGGCCTGGCTCGTAAGGCGCGGAGGGGTGTGGCTCGTACGGCGTGGGATGGTGTGTTTCGCACTGAACGGAGAGGTGTGGCCTGTACGGTGAGGAGTGGTGTGGGTCGAACGGCGCAGAGGAGTGTGGCTTGAACGGCGGAGGAGCAGCATGCGTTCCCTCGGTGCGCATGACGACCCTCACCGACCCTCTATGCACTTGTTTCGCGTTGAACACCGGCCAGCTGCTGTCGTCGAAGCCAGATGCGAGCACACTCCGCAGGTCTATCCTGGTGCTGCCGATGACGTTGTCGTCCCGCAGGTTGTTTTCGTTCCAAATGACCAGGGTGAATTCATGCATGCTAGGGAATACGCGCAGGCTGACGTGAAAGTTAAACGCCGGGTCTGTGTGGCCGTCGATGTCCGTTGCGGAACGAAAGCGCTGGTGCCCATACTCCAGCACTACGTAGGGGTCCTGCTTCGTGAGCCACTCTGTGTCTATCAGCCCTTGAGCGCACAACACTGACACGTGGACCACCTGGCTCTCGGCCATGGCTGAGTTTTCAAAGGATACCCTGCTTTCGATGCTGCTGTTGCTGCTGCTGTGCTTCCACTGCTGCCGCCGCAAGCGCTGCTTCTTCTTATGCCGCTATGACTCAGAAGTCCTCACTTGTGTGACTCGCAGTGTCCGACTAGTCTCCTGTGTGAGGCGGAGGTTCGCTGCGTCGTCTTCGTGTAGGCGTCTTTGGAAAGCAGTGTTCTTCCGCAACTCGCCACTCTCCTCCCTCTTCCTGTCAGACTGGAACTTGCCTCCGGCACACAGTTCGTCAAGAGCTGAATGCATGCGCGAGCTAGTTTGCGCCACGGTTGCTATTCGCGGTAAGCTGTCTGCTACGCTGTGGTGCCTGCTTTGTCCCATTGCAAGGCGGCTTTTGTGCTCTCCTCTCCTCTCCGCCAGCACTATCCGGCCCCTGATTGATGCCGTGGTCGTGGTGGTTCGCTGCGTCGGTCGCATGGGGTCAACGGAGTTGGGGCCGCATGCGCACGCCGTGCACAGCGGGCACAGCCGTGCCCGACACGGGTTGAAAAAGGGCGCTCATCTCACGCCCCGATCCAGGCAATCGGGGCGCTCATCTCTCGTCCTTTCAGCCGTTCGTCACAGACGTGGGTGGGGTTCCGAAATGGGTAAATCGACGAAATATTCCGTATTTAGGACCACTCCTTATGGGAAGTGATGGGTCTTACTCCGAGTCTGTGCCTTCCTCCGACCTGAAATCCTAGAAAAGCGGAGGCTCCTATCTGACTGAGGTTCCTTACGGAATACTCCTATCTGACAGGTTTCACCGGCAGACTTGATGCAACGTTCAGTCCACTCGTCGACGTTGCCACTCGGTGCAGCAAAAATATTCGGATTGCTTATGTTGCGTCAGCCACCTCGTTTTTGCAGAGAATTTATTCGGAAAACTTTGATCCGCCGCAGCCGATGTATGCGCCTGATGTTTGATGGGTATACGGCTGAGCCGACGCCTTGAGGTTCAATCACGGTGCAATCTCCTCGCTTCTGCTGACTTGGACTCATCGTGTTTTGCGAAGGTTTCGTTTGGAAAAATGTTGTCTATATCGTTGGATTCCTGGAAGCTGGTTTTTTGCAGGGCCGGTTATTCGCGTGTTTCATGGCGATCGAATTTGCCGTCAACCACGGCATGAACGCTCGGACATAACTTTCAGGTTGGAGTAGCACATGTGCCAAACTTGCCGGCGGATCAAAACAAGTATCATCCCTGACCGTCACATAAATGAAAATGAATATTTCTCGGGCAGCGCTTGCTAAGGACGCGCTTTTCATTCGTCGCCTCGTATAGTGGCGAGACGTCAAGTCGTCGGCGCGGATGTATTTGCCCTTCCGAAATAGACTACGGGACAATGCTGCGCCGCCCTACAGTCTTCGAAGCGGGTGTTCATCCAGTTGCGTCCCAGGCGTCCAACGTCACGTACCTGCGTTCCCCGCGTTGTCCTCGCGACACCTGGCATTGAAAACGTTCTTTCGAACTACCTGCGTCGCGAAAGCATTTCCCCATATACCTGCATGGGCAAACTTGTCCGAGGCGATGACCTGACCAGTCGCCACTATATTCCGCGACGATGTAGACATAAGGGTATGGCAAGCGCCTACACTAAATTTTTACTCATAAAAGATGCGACGGTCAGCGATGAACGCAGGGTTACTCCGCCGGTAAATCGCGTCGTCGGCAGACTCCGACCTGACGGGAAACTTTCACCTCGTACGCCTCCCCAACGGCGAGCTTTTGAGGGACCATGTGTTTCGGGAATATTTAACTTAGAATTAAACTACAACATATGCTAGCACCAGCGTTTGATCTTAGAAAGCACAAGTAGAAACAGATCCTTTTATCGAACCACCTCTAAAGTTCGAGTCCGAAAGCCGTCGAAGAAAGGATAAACAAAGATTTTGATGTTTTAGAAAACAAGGACGGCCAGAATCGCTCGGGCGTCAAAGCGGTCGTCCAACCGTTCAGGTCGGCCTGTAACTTCGAACATCTTTGCCAGGTTTGAGTCTCCGGTCGATGAGGAATCAGATAGGCTCCAACGCAAGTGGCCCTCGGCAAGGCATCACCTCTCACAGGGACATGAAGAAAAAAAGGATTATCTGATCAATTTATCCTACCTGCATATGAAGAGGATTTTTTGCCGGGTGGTATTTAGCGAAATCCTGGGTTCTGTTACTCGTCATTTACCGAGCGAGAAGTCCGATTTTCACTGTATGCCTTTATACTTCAGGGTAGAATAAGACGTTGGTGAGAGAATTTTACGTGTGTCCCTCTAAACTGTTTTAAAATGGGTTGGATGGTCCAACGACTTCCCAAACCCTCGTGGTAATGCAAATGATCATTGTTACAGATGAGGCCATATCACATCGCGAACAGAGGCTTGTCGCACCCCCACAATCGCATGGACTGAGACCGTTCACGGTTGGAAAAAGTCCAAGGTCTACCGATACCTTAGGGTTTGGTAATGAAGTGGCGATGGCAAACACAATGGTCGTGTGTTGTATTGAGTGTCGACAGTGTGCAACCTTCGTCATGACTACCAAGTGTAGGTGATGAACACCCTCCTAGTTTCCCACCCTCTCAGCTGGTCACCTGAACGGCTTAGCGGCCATGCTCCAACGCATGGAAGCGCAGATTTGGAGGTGGACGACAGAAGGGCCGGCATGGAGACCCAACCTCCTTCACGATTGCACACTGGTGAGTCATCCTGTTTTAAAAGTTGTACTGAGCCAGCCGAAGCTAGTCAATCGCAGCCATGGAGTCTTACGAGCAAGCTCGGTCAACTGCCCAGCGTTACGTCCCATACCAGGTCTTCCGCGCTCTGCATATCAATCGCTCCCCTCGTGCACGATCCGCCGAGCCTCGCGTCTAGCCTGTCATGCCTGTGGTGCACCGTGGCCATGGACACCCACATAACGTCCTCAACGCCATGAATGTAGCAGCTACCCATGCTGCACCCGTACCACCACTTGTTGCCAGTGTGGAGGCAGAGCTCCCCCCCGAACGTCGTGTTGCCGATGTCGGTGAAGACCGGCCCGAACGCATACCTGCCGCGGGTAATGCTGTTGTACAGCATGTTGTTGTTCCTTGTTTTCTTATGTTGTATGGTTACGGACATTGCATGAACTTGCTGTATGGTGCAAGTGTGCAGGCTCATCGGATGAAGAAGACGCGTATCCGGGCACAGATGACGCGCACGACGGAGAGATCTTCCCTAGCGGCATGGCCTTCACAACCATGGCGGCATGTCGTGCGGCCGTGGAGGACTTTGCAGTCGCCAATCGAATGCCCCTATCTTGGGTTAGCTCGGAGCCGGGAAAAATTGTGGTCAGGTGTGGAAACTGGCGTGCACACGACTGCAGCTGGATGCTTTGTGCGTCGTTCCAACGCAAGGACGGCAACGTCATCGTCACCCTGTACCAGACGGGGCATAAATGCACACCGTCGGCCACGCGTGGCAGTCCCGCGCGCACCGCTGCATGGGTTCTGAGGCACGTGCGTACCACTTTGACCGAGGACATCATGATGAGCGTCGCTACACTTCAGCAAATTCTGCACGGCCTCACTGGCGAATCCGTTGGCTACGGCCCCGTCTGGCGGGCCCGTTTCAAGGCACGCACCGACGTCATGGGAGAGCTTCGGCTGTCGTGGGCACTTTTCCCGGCACTTTGCGCAGAGGTCAGTCTTGTTATTAGGTTCTGAACCATTTTTGCACGTCTGTTCGCACAAGTATGGTTTTCAACTGTACTGACTTTTGTGCTTGCGACCGTGGGCTCTTTCCTCTGCGGATTTTGAGGGTTGACCCGAATGCTGTAGTGCTGGCAGAGAAGGATGCTGAGCGTCGGTTCAAGAGGGCGTTCTGTGTACCTGGCGCGTGTCGCGAGGCTTTCACCCACACCCGCCGAATAATGACGATGGACGGCACCTTCCTCCGTAACGGCTTCAGCCAGGTGCTGCTCATCGCCCAAGCTTTCGACGCGAACGACCATGCCTTCCCGATCGCATGGGCCCTCGTTCCCGGTGAGGACACCGAGAACTGGACTTGGTTCGTGGACCTGCTGGCTGGTGCGTTCCCAACGGCAGCAGAGTCAGGTGCTGTTGTCATCAGCGACCGCGAAAGGGGGCTCTAGATCGCAGTTGAGACGAAGTTGCCCTTAGCAGCGCATGCAGCATGTGCGTGGCACCTTTCTGAGAATGTGCGTACGCGGTTTGGACGGGCAGCGGCGAAGCAGTTTTGGCGTCTTCCACATGCAAGAACAGTAGCAGAGTGAAGCAGGGCCCTGGAGCAGCTGCGTGCAGTGAGCGCAAGTGCGGTGCAGTACCTCCTTGGCGAGAATGGAGTTGGGGACATACCGCCTGACATGTGGAGTCGGTTTCACTTCCCTCGTCCACGCGAGAGGCACACAACCTCCAACGCCAGCAAGTCCCTCAACTCGCGGCTGCGGGAGGTAAGGAAAACCTATCCGGTATTCTGCTTTGCATCACTGTGGAAGTACACACAGCGGCTGTTCCAGGCTCGCAGAATCACCGCTGACATTCAACCAGGCACATTGGCCCCAGTGACAGCCAGGCGGCTCCTCACTAATATGACGAGCTCTCGGACGTATGTCGTGACCCCGTCATCGGCGCTCGTCGGTACTATGCGTGGACCGCAGAGTGAGGTGCCACGTGCCGTCGACTGCAACAGACGCACGTGCACCTGCGGGAACTTCCAAGAGTATGGCATTCCGTGCGTGCACGCCTGCACCCTGCTCTTGTCATCGGGCCAGAACACCAGAGACTTCTGCAACCAGCGCCTGAGTGTGGCAGCCTGGCGCTCCACGTACCAGCCCGTCATCCCTGGAGTGAGCGTGCGTACCCTCCAGTACGCACTTGAGGGCTGGAACCCACCTAGCCTACGTCGCGGGAGGGGGCGTCCGCATAGCGCTCGGCGGGAGCGCTGGGCGCGTGAGCGGGCAAACAGAATCTGCCTGAAGTGCGGGCACCGTGGGCACACCAGGCGTAGTTGCCCTAACCATGCAGCACTGAGTTCTGATGCTGCCGCCGCTGCCCGCCGTGCAGAACGAGCAACAGCACAAGCGGCGGCTAACAACGCTGCAGGCGAGCAGCAAGCTGATGATGCTGTCGAGCAGGAGGCAGCAATCCGTGAGGACTGTGATGCCCCTCCCCGGTATGCGCAAGTGGTCGTCATCGCGGACAGTGACGAGGAGGGGGAGGAGGAAGCCATGGAGGAGGAGGGTGGGGTAGTCACACAGGGTTAGCGTAGACATGACATGTGTCCATTGGCTTTAGGGNGGGGGGGGGGATAATAGAGATAGGGCAGATTGAATTGGACATTCAATGTCATGAACATTCATCTATGGCAGTGTTGCGAACAATCTACTTCTTGCGACTGCCCAAACCCCACACACTGAGCCGCCTCCCCTTCTGGCTGTCACTCTTAGATGCGTCTTTCTTTCCCTTGCGTCTCCCTGCTGCATATCCCTTTTTGTAGGCTCCCTTCTAGTAGTATGCATTTCGAGCAGCTTGGCATAGAGAGCAACCTGGCTTGAAGTAGTACTCCAGCCACCATAATGCCGCAGCACCCAGTAGGAAAGGGAAGAGGAAGGCTGGTGGTGGACACTGTTGCTCCATGTTGGCTGTTGTGAAATGGAGAATATCCCTCAACAATGTAGACCATAGAAAGAGGAATGGAAACAGTGCAGGAACCACTTTATGTAGGTCAGAGAGAGGGTACAGGGGTACCCCACCGCTCTCCGAGAAAACTAGTGCTCCCTGCTACAGCCCCGTCTACTCCTCCCACACACTCCCACATACTAGTCAAGTATGTGGGAGTGTGTAGGAGGGGTAATGGAGGGGGTACAGGGGGACCCCACCGCTCTCCGAGAAAACTAGTGCTCCCTGCTACAGCCCCCTCTACTCCTCCCACACACTCCCACATACTAGTCAAGTATGTGGGAGTGTGTAGGAGGGGTAGTGAAGGGGGTACAGGGGGACCCCACCGCTCTCCGAGAAAACTAGTGCTCCCTGCTATAGCCCCCTCTACTCCTCCCACACACTCCCACATACTAGTCAAGTATGTGGGAGTGCGTAGGAGGGGTAGTGAAGGGGGTACAGGGGGACCCCACCGCTCTCCGAGAAAACTAGTGCTCCCTGCTACAGCCCCCTCTACTCCTCCCACACACTCCCACATACTAGTCAAGTATGTGGGAGTGTGTAGGAGGGGTAGTGAAGGGGGTACAAGGGGACCCCACCGCTCTCCGAGAAAACTAGTGCTCCCTGCTATAGCCCCCTCTACTCCTCCCACACGCTCCCACATACTAGTCAAGTATGTGGGAGTGCGTAGGAGGGGTAGTGAAGGGGGTACAAGGGGACCCCACCGCTCTCCGAGAAAACTAGTGCTCCCTGCTATAGCCCCCTCTACTCCTCCCACACGCTCCCACATACTAGTCAAGTATGTGGGAGTGCGTAGGAGGGGTAGTGAAGGGGGTACAAGGGGACCCCACCGCTCTCCGAGAAAACTAGTGCTCCCTGCTATAGCCCCCTCTACTCCTCCCACACGCTCCCACATACTAGTCAAGTATGTGGGAGTGCGTAGGAGGGGTAGTGAAGGGGGTACAAGGGGACCCCACCGCTCTCCGAGAAAACTAGTGCTCCCTGCTATAGCCCCCTCTACTCCTCCCACACGCTCCCACATACTAGTCAAGTATGTGGGAGTGTGTAGGAGGGGTAGTGAAGGGGGTACAGGGGGACCCCACCGCTCTCCGAGAAAACTAGTGCTCCCTGCTACAGCCCCCTATACTCCTCCCACACACTCCCACATACTAGTCAATTATGTGGGAGTGTGTAGGAGGGGTATGCAAGAGGATATAGGGGGACCCAGCAAGTCTCTGAGAAAAGTAGTGCTCCCTGCTACAGCCCCCTGTACTCCTACCACACAATCTCACATACCACTAAAGTGTGTGGGAGTGTGTAGGAGGAGTATGCAAGAGGAGTGTGTAAGATTGCTAGTCAAGAGGGTTGGGGGAGTTGCCACCGGTGACCAAGATAAGTAGTACACACTGATTCATAGCCCTCCCATTTCCCGACCCAATGTGTCAATTGGGAGCAACGTGTATACGGAAACACTTTTCCTTCATAATGAATTGCACAATAAGGGGAGACGGCGGATTGACGCAGGTACGAACGTCAATTGCCCATTGGGCCGGGTACAACGTTTTCTGTTGTCTTGTACTCTCCAGCCGAGCTTCTATGGAGAAAAGAAATTGCCAATCCCTCGTGGCACAATTCCACGTGACGTCTGTCCGCCCTCCTAAGGTGCCTCACATGCATGCACCACCACCGACCGTGTGAAGTGTGTCGACAACAAACGTTGAGGCAGAGCGAGCGACGTTCAGTAACTGGGTCCTGTTTGCGACACCATCAGTGGTATTGTAATCCTAACTGAACAACAAAGAATGTTTTGGCGGGAAGGACTAATGACCGAATGAGGAACATTGCAGAGAAAAAGGTATGTCGCGAAGTAAAAGATAGACACTGTACAAATGGTTGAAAATCTTTTTGTATCTTACTCACAGGCAAAAATAATCCTGCATTCCAACTCATTCGCGGAACGCATTGTCAACGCAAGTACGTAGTGAACGATATTTGAAGAGTCCCCAAATCAAGTAATTTTTCCTAACGTTAGGGCGCCGCACGTAGCTAACCGCGTCGGCCCTGGTACTTCACATAACCGCCCAATAGGCTAAATAGTTATTAGTTATGTCCGCGATGGCGCGAACGGTTTTGTGTTTGAAAACAAAGGGTTTTGTGTTTTGCGCGGGCTTCGCCCGCGCAAAACCCTGAATTGTGCGAGGGGGTTTGCATGTCTAACGCAAAAAAAGGGGTCGTCACTCGATCGCGACCTCGCGATCGAGCGTCGACCACCGATCTGCCATCGGCAAAGCCAATGTAAGAACGCGCAGACTTCGCCCTCAATTTCTACCAGTTCTGAAATCGAGGGCGAAGTCGGAAAGAAACTTCCGACGCGGCCATTTTGGCCAATGCACTCGAACTCGAGTGCATGATTTCTAGTCGATTAACGCTAAATGACAACATTATGGCTTGTTCCGTACTACATCAACTATGGATGTGCTCAATGCCATGCTGCAACCATGGATATTTTCATAAGCCTATAACAAAGTCTATTGTATGCGTTGTTATCATGTGAGCAATCCTCATTTGTTTGTAAAGCTTACAATGACGACGCGATCGTGTTAAAGATTGTGCAAATCCCTTATGCAAACCCTGCTAACGCTGGATCACCATTGGGTGGTGGCCCACGTACCAACAAATGTAAGAAAGCTGCCATGTCGTCTCGAGTGCGTCCAGGGGACTTTGCAATAAGTCCCCTTTTGCATTCGGCTTGGGAATCTGCACCCGTACGTTCACATCATTCTGCATTTGGATGGGTTTGCGTAGAGCTATGACAGAATAGTAGTTTTGGGTCAGTTTTGGGCATACTTGCGTTGCTACATGCATTACCCGTCGTGACATTGTCGGACTTGTTGATTCTTGTTTCTTTCTGTACGCTTAAGCCTTAAAATCTAATGAGACTCTAGGCGTCTCCCAAGCCCAGCCCTTGCTATTTCATACACCTACTTACAAAACTACCGCATCAACTAACTGAACAATGTCACCATATTACCAAAAGCAAGGCCACAAAGATTCGGAGCATATTCTTATGGTATCACAACAGTGATCCACCCCTCAGTAAGCTTTGAAGAAGTGACATAACACTGGCAGAAATAGTAAGAGTCAACTACAACCACTGTCTCGCGAGGATCCACCATGCCACATCGACAGGTTGAAGCAGAAATCAGAAACGCAACACCACCACAAGAGCAGTAATGGGTTGCCTAACCCTTTCTAACAGTGGTTGTGGCACGTGATGTTGCTAAGTGGTCCATGAAGCTTCTCATAAGCATCATTTGAGGTTGCACATACCACCCCACACTGTCGTGCAAGAGTGGAAAAGTCCCATTATCCCATCAAACATGGCATGTGAGGGCTTGTTAGAAATATTTTGTGAGGATTTATCCTTTTTACCCACTCTTGCCACGTTTTGTGCCCTATAGAATAAAACATACACACTTAGATCTCGATATCTTCCTTACTCTAAGCATGTAACAGATTGGACGGAATCCTTGGCCGACTAGGCCAAAACCGCGGTGCTTGAGGGTCTCCGACCCTCAAGCCATCCCGTCCAACTGTCCATAGTCCCAGGTGACCCCGCTCGAGCCACGTGGCTCCTTCAATCGGTCGGCTTGGCACTGCCACGCTTCACTCCCCCGCGCTAGGAGTGAGAGCTGCCTCGGCATCTCCGGTAATCCCGACGTGGGATTCGAGCCCTGGAGCTCTGATACCAATGTAACGGATTGTACGGAATCCTTGGCGGAAGAGGCCAAAACCGCGGTGCTTGAGGGTCTCCGACCCTCAAGCCATCCCGTCCAACCGCCCACAGTCCCAGGTGACCCCGCTCAAGCCACGTGGCTCCTTCGACCGGTCGGCGTGGCATTGCCAAACTACAAAGCATTTTTGTCAAAGTTTATGTTGTATGAAACCACTGCCATTGCCTTTATCATCCTCTGTCTCATCATTGTTCAAAAGTTGTCCCTGTTTGGATGATGCTATCCCTAAATGTTTTACCTCTGTTTCTTTTGCTGTTGCTTCTATGCTACACTACCCTCCACGGCATAACCTTGCCTTTCGCAATACATTCCATCACGGATTTTTGTGTCTACCCCCTCTTGTCCAATGTTCTACTATTGTGTCCTACCAATCCGCAAAATGTACTACGTTGTGTTATCCCACCTAAGGGCGGCACCCTCCACCCCCTCCCCACTGAAGCACTCCTTGAATCCTGACACCCACCCGGATCACCGTGCACACCCTCTCCTAGTACGCACCCCCTATCCGTGGAAGGCCAACATGCGATTTGTCCTAACCGTTGGACACATCCATATCATGGGAAATCTACTGTTATGCCGTCCCACGGATCTGCCTCACCTAATCCACACAGTCAGTTCACACACTTTCTTGGCTCTGGAATGTTAACAGGCTATCCCTCTACCAGGCCAGTACACATTGCAAGAAGACTGTAGCTAATTCAATCCACACATCCGATCTACCAATTCAGCTACTCAATTGTCTAGTACACACAGTTCACGAAACATGCACATCTACTATGGAAGGAATACGAGAAGCATCCACACGCCAGGCCACCCAGTGATTCTATGCCTCTCCGACCTTGCTCTTGTGTCGGCCACTTGTCTTTCCCAGGATGGAGTTCCACCGAGCCCTCAGTGACTCGTGGAACACTCCACGGAACCACTCGGGTCCCTCCTCGGCAAGGTAGGTTTATCATAGGCATTCTATACACTGCTACATGGGTGTTAGGTACCTATGTGGAAAGATAGGTTCCTAGACGTTTACGACAATTATAATGTGTTTTTTAACGTAAAGACCATTATTGGTCTGCTAAGATTTCTAATAACACCTTGTTTTAGTACATTTTTTGACAGACCCTCTGTATTCTAAATACACACTCTTTGTCAGAGTTTGTACAGCGGAAGGGGACTACAGCAAGGTCCGACAGGCCGTGCTGCTTTGTACAGGATTTTTTTTAGAGCTCAGCAGATTTTGCGTGTACCATAAAACTTTGAAAAATACACTTGCACAAATTTGAGAATCCAATCTTGATTGATAGTACATAGTATAGATTACAAAGTACAAATCCAAGTAGCACCTTATCCACAGCTATGTACAGAGAATCCTAACTCCTGGCCCACTGATGGGTAATCCCCTGCTTAGGCCATGCCGGCCATCAATGTAGGGGTCTTGGCTCTGCCCCCGTCTTGCAGGTAGTCTGGCCTTCAGGTAGTCTGGATGTCCTCCACCCACGCTGGCACAAACAAGCCAGGCTTGCTGGGGGTCTTCAATCTTCAGAGGGCTCTCCAGCGAAGGTCTTGGACGGAATTCCAGTCCTTGTAGCACAGCAGATGTCAAGCCGCTGAAGGGACGCCTTGAGACTGAGGTTGAGGAGGTTCTCTGTTGTGGAGTCATTGATTTCTTATCATTGAGAGTGTCTTGGCCATGGTCTTACATACAGTGGCCCCGGGCTTGCTTGTAGGGCAAACCACCTCCATAGGAATCGTCCGTTTGAGAAATGGAGAAGCTTCCTCCCTGAGGAAGCTTCCTCTGGCTTAATGGAGAAGGTTCTCCATTTGTTTTCTTCCTTCAGAAGCTTCTCTCGTCAGCCGTTGATGTTGCCAAATGGTCAGATGAGGATCGTCGATCTCCCTCGTCCAAAAGCTTGTTCTTCAGCGCTCCATGCTGCTGATGATATGGCAGCTCCCATGCCATGTGCATGTTGAGGATGATGCAGTAGTTTGCTTCCTCCAACCTTGGAAGCCATGCGGTGTGTCAGAGCTGGGATCGCCTGGCCAGCATGCCTGGGCAGCACTATGCAGTACATAGTTCGTCCTTCCCTATGAGTAGGAAACTGGCATGCACTTCCTTTGTAGCGCATGCGTGCACACTACTTACATTGGGTTCCTTATACCCCAAGAGCCAGAATGCCATAAATTTATCTGGCCTGTACAGAAGTAACTTCCCCACTGTTTCATACCCGAATTTGTACGGTAAAATCCATATCTTCTTGTACGTTTCTCTGATTTCTCCGCCGACTTCACTCCAGTGGAGCGGTAAACCAGTGTAGTAATGGACAACCTCTAACACTCTCCCTCAATTGCTGTGCTGGTGATGCAACATGAATTTACAGCTGCGGGCCTCCAAAGAAATCTTCGAGGGCGGTCCACAAATTTTCATCCAAGGATTGGAGCTGATCCTCATTCTCGGTTAGGGGGTGGTTGAGAAAATTGTCGAAGCCGGCTTCGTAAATGAGAAGAAGATTTATGCCCTCGTTTTCAGCTGCGTCGGTTCTAGAGAAAATTGGTGATGTATTTCCGGGTCCTGTTGGGCTCAAATGAAGTGGCTCCGAAAATTGGAAAATGTCCGGGTTGAGTTCGGGCACCTCCCGCAAAAAAATTGTTGCTTCATGGAGAGGCAACTCCTCTGATACCTTTCGGCCAAGAGGCTGAGCATGTGCCTCGGACCACTTTTCCTCATCTCCAACATTGTACAGCTCCTGCTGAGTTGGTGCTGCTGTTGGAAAGCTGTGCTGTGCTACTGGAGCAGTAGAAAGGCCACTCATGGGGCAGTTGAAGCTTCTGTCCCGCTTTCAGTCGCGTAGGGGTGTTTTTCTTCAGTAACAACCGTTGAGGTACAAGCAGTTTGCTTGCTAGCCCGTTTCAGTCCCACCATCTTCAGTCCGATGGATTGTGTCTCAAAAGCAGCGTTTCTTGACGCGTTGTCCGCTGGAGAGGCTGGCTCCGCAATCGATTTCACGTGCTGGTCCGTCTTCCCGATTTCGCCGGAGCTGAAGATCGAGTGTCTGCCGCACGAACTTGCCGGCGGACCTGACTTCGCTACGTAGTCAAGGAGGCAAAGTGCGCAATCGCTGGTGAGTGATTGCGTAATCTTCACTTCGTCTTTTTCTCTCTTACTTTTGCTTTGCGACATCCCCTCCCCATCCTTTGTGAGTCCTGCAGGTCCCCAGTCAAGAGGGCGAGCTGTCTCGCCCTCTGCGTAGGCCGGCGCCAATGCTGACGTCAGCATCGGCGATGGCCGAACTTCGCACTTCTATGCGAGGTTTGGCGACGCCAAACGAGCTCCTCCCCTCCTCCTCGCATGCTGTCGCTCCAAATCCGCAGCTTCGCCTTCAGCTGTTCCTGCTTCGAGCCCTGCTGCATCAGCGAGCGAGCCTAGCTCGCTATTTTGTCTTTTTCTGGCGAGGTCGAGGATGCCAATGCGACCGACGCTTTGGCCGTGGCTGAATGTTGTCGCTGGAAGAGTAGAGTTTGCAACGACAGAACCTGCAACGGCAGAATATGCTGCTCCGACAAAAATATTGGTCAGATTGCTCACCGTTCCGAGTGCAATTTGCTGCACATCAGCTACTTGGCTTGCTTTTCCAGCTGCTGCCTTGCTCTCCTTCCTTGATGGAGCTGTAAAAATCAATGGCAGCCCACTCCGGTAAATGGAGTCCACTTTTGTTGACTTGACAAAGCGACCGAAGCGGTCGCGCGGGCCTTTTCCTCATTGTGAGCCGAAATAAGATATCACCCGTGAATTTGGGGCTGATGGAGGAGAGATTCCCGCCGTTGAGTTTTCCACAGCTGCAAAACTGAATTTTTCTTGGTCTTCTTGCTCCCCCTTGCAACCTCACATCCCGCCGTTGAATCTACGTGCACCATGAAGCACGCAAAATTTGTCTGCACATTGCAGGAGGTATCCATGGGGAAATTTCGGCTCTTCGACGCCCGTGTCCCGGAAACATCGGAGTTCTTTGAGGCGTACTGCGAGAATGCATTCGATGTGAGTCCACTTTGTTGCATGCATCGATAGTGGATTTCTTTTGGGACGCCCTTTGTGAGAAAGTCAGCAGCTTGCAGCTTTCCTAGCACGTGGACAAGTTCCACCGTACCGTCTTGGACCTTGGAACGAATCCAATTCCCCCAGATATCGATGTGCTTGGTCCTGCCTTGAAGTTTTGTCGAATTTTCCAGGTCGATCGCCGAGCTGTTATCGACAAACACTTGCGTCGGCTTCACTTACACAAAGCCGATGTCATCTAGGAGGTTGCAAAGGTAAGTGACATCCTGTGTTGTCGCTGTTGCCGCCACGTACTCAGCTTCTGCTGAACTGAGAATTATGAATTTTTGCCGCTTGTTCATCCAAGAGATAGCTCCACCACCGAGCACACACACAAATCCAGTAGTGTTGCGTCGGTCTTCTTTGGTCCCTCCAAAATCGGCATCCACGTAACATTGGAGATCAAGATCTCTTGAGGTCCCAAAGTGCAATCTTGCGTCGCTTGTGGTTTTGAGGTAACCAAGAGCTCGGTCGAGCTCTTTGCAAGCTGCTTTAGCACATGTCTCATTGCCGCGTGCAAGGTTGCTCACGGCGAACTGCAGGTCACGTCGCGTGCAGCTTGCAGCGTGCATCAATGAACCGATTCTGCTGCGGTAGTCAGTCTCGCTCCTCCCCCTTACTCCTTGATGCACCAGCTGCTGTTGGGTGAGAGGAGTAACCACGTGCTGGTCTGGCACATCAAAGCGGTCACAGACCTTTGTTGAATAGGTCTGCTGATTTAGCTCAAGTGTCCGTGCTTTTCGGTCACGCTTGATATTCATGCCAAGGAAGTATTCAAAGCTTGGCATGAGAGTCAAGTTGACTTCTTTTGCCATGGACGTAGCCGTGGCTTTGATGAACTCAGCTGACGGGCCGATGATCAGGATGTCATCAACGTAGACCAGTGCGTAGCAATCGGGTTGCTTGTTTGGTGGTGAACGATGGAGGAATAGGCAGTCGTCGTAGGCTGATGGGAGAAAATCGAGGGACTCCAGAAGGCTCTGGAGTTGCCGGTACCACAAAAGCGGGCTTTGCTTGAGACCGTACAAGCTTTTCACAAGCTTGCACACTCTTCCGCTCCCATCGTCATAACCCTTTGGCTGCTTCATGTAGACGACTGTGTCCATTTCTCCGTGAAGAAATGCATTCTTCACGTCGAGCTGCTGCACTTCGTAGTCCTTCACAGCTGTGACTGAAAGTAGAATGCGAGCTGTGGTGTAGCGGCTCACTGGGGCGTAGGTCTCGAAGAAGTCCTTCCCCTTAACCTGTGAAAATCCTTTGACCACCAAACATGCCTTGAACTTGTCGATGCTCCTGTCAGCCTTTGTTTTGATGCAAAAAACCCATTTGACCCCAACAAGCCGTGCTCCAGAAGATAGCTCCACGAATTCCCACGTATCTTGGTCCATGAGGCTTTCATATTCTGCATCCAATGCAGCTTTCCATTTTGCAGCATGTTCTCCACTGAGAGCCTCCTTGATTGTCTTGGGTTCCGGTGGAAGCTCCTTGGTTGTTGACAGAAGGGCAGCAAGATGAGTGGTGGAGAACTCAGCGAGGACGTCTGCGTCCTCCTTGTAGACACAACATAGTGTGATTGCCATGTTGTGCTCGTCATGATCCTCCTCCACTTTTTGCTGCTCCAGTTGCTGCTATAGGAGGCGAGTGAAATGCCGACGGTGAACTCCACTTGGTTCGTCAACTTGCCGCGCCGTCTTAGGAGGATTTTGCACAGGCACAACCTCGGTTCGCCATCCGCTACTACGAGAGGCTGGTGAAGGCTGGAGATGTGTTCGCGATCATTTCAACTGAAGGGCACACGCGCTCCCATCGTCTCTTCATNCGCCTGATTCAGATCCGTAAAGGTGAGTGGGTCTGAGCTGTCGTCTGAATCCTTTAGTGACTGGCAGTAGGAGTCGTAAAATGTTTGCAAGAAGTCTGGTCTTCTCCTGCGCTTCTCCTCCCATGCCTGGCGCGTAAATTTTTAAAAAAAATGGCATCGCGGCTGGTTGAGATTCGCTGCGTGTCCACGTCATAGAAATCCCATCCCTTCATACTTGGGCTCTGGCCAATGAACACTCCCCACGCTGCTTTGTCTGCTAGCTTCTTGCGACGCTCCTTTGGTACATAGAATAATGCCATACAGCCAAAGGTTCAAAGCATGGTGACATCAGGCTTGTCACCATGCCATGCTTTGAATGGTGTTGTGTCGGGTAGGGCCATGTGTGGTACGCGATTGCGTACCCAAACTGCTTGCCTCAAGGCATGCTGCCACCAGTTGTTGTCGAGTTGAGCACCAAGAAGCATAGACTTCAGCATCTCTTGTATCGTGCGATGTGTTCTCTCTGCCACCCCGTTTTGCTGTGGCGTGTAGGCTGTCGAAAACTGTTGAACGATCCCCATGTCTTCCAGGCGAGACATGAACTCAGCACTCGTGTACTCGCCAGCACCATCCGAGCGTAACACTTGTAGCTTGCAGTTGCTCTACCTTTCTGCCATGGCCAGCCACTTGAAGAAGTACGTAGGAGCCTCGTCTCTTGTGCGGAGAGGATAGCTCCATACAAACCTCGTCGCGTCATCGACAAACAGTAGAAAGCATCGATGACCGCCGCTGATTGTGGCCGTTGGCAATGGTCCACAGATGTCTGTGTTGACCAACTTCAATTTTTGGTTGACGTTACACTTAGAGGCAGAAGGAAACACCTGGCGAGGTAACTTTGCTCGAACGCACTCCTCGCACGGCTGTATTACGTCCATGCTGTCCTTGATGTCGAGTCCGTTGACCTGATCTTTCTTGTGCATCGCTTGCACGAGCTGGTTGTTGACGTGGCCAAAACGCTTGTGCCACAAGGATAGATCTGCACCAGGTTGTTGGTGGAGACTTGCTGTTGCGAAAGAAGGCACATAGTCGTTTTGAGCTGGTGGGCCGAAGTCTAGCTCGATCATTCGATGTGGTAGGAGTTGTCCCTCAGCAAAGGTCTCCCCCTCACGACTCTTTAGTGCGACGTGTTGTCCGCTGCTGACGATGCGTGCACCTCTCCTCATCAATTGTCCGAGAGAGAGAAGGTTCACAGAAATGCCTGGCACATAGAGCACGTCGCCAAATTTGACTTGGGCACCTTCGTACCCAGTCACTGTCATCTTCCCTTTTTCCAGCACAGGCACTTGCTTGTTGTTGGCCACGGTGACGAAACCTTTAGAGCAGGGTAGGAGTTCGTGGAGGTACTCCTTGTTGAATGTGATGTGCGAGGTGCACCCACTGTGGAGATACCACACGAACGCATGAGGGTGTTGCTTTGAGTACTTGACAACTGAAAAATTGACCCCATGTAGTCGTACTCCTTCCCCTTTCCTCCCTCCTGCTTCTCAGGTTCTTGCTTGTCAGCCTCCTTCTCCTGCTTCACATTCTTCTTCTCACACTTTCCTTTTGACTCGTTCTCCTGCTTCTCCCGTCTAGCTTGCTCCTCATCCTTTTGTGGCTAGACTCAGGGAGACCACACTCAGATGGAATGGCGCAAACCACGTCCTCCGTGGTGCTTTTCTAGCGCTTAGATACACCGTTCTACTGTTGCGTACCAGGGACAGGGAGCTGGTGACCTATCCCGTTCTAAGCATGCAAGGCATCCATCTTACTAAGAAACTAGCACTCAGCCATCACAAGCCATAGGCGGACAGCCAAGGCGGTTTCACCATTGTGACAGAGGCTTGAGGCCCACCATTTCCGGGTAGAGACATCAGTCATGGTCAAAACATGTCGAGCCTGATGTGAGGGACTCGATTGTTATGGGACCGAGGACGCCCAAGTGGACCTACTCAAGCTGATGCAGTTTCCCAGAAGTGGAGTTAGGGTAAGTGTAGCGATGCATCTTACATTTACCATCAAAAACTCAATCACCATGTCTCTTTTTCCCCTTCTCTTCCTGTGTGGCCATTGAAATACCCTGAATTTTGCTGCTCAGGATAGAACGGGAGGACGATGAAGTGGTGGAAGTAGGGCTAGAGAACTACGATAGAGGCGTTGGAGATATGGCAACGGCTGCCTCATGTGCCGATTTTGCATGAAAGAAACATTCCCAAGCCTAGAGGAGCAGCTGAAACAACTCGGACAAGAAGATCCCAAGAAGAGCTTCCGGGTGTACTTCAATTATGTTGGTGTGGAGTGTCCAAAGTTGTATACAACCACTAGTCCTGAGACACATATAGATGGGAATGGCACATCACCAGTAATTAGTTGTAAGCTCCGTGGGACCCTGATAGAAGGAGTTGAGATCATGCAACGGACATACTCTCATCGCGTTGGACTCCAATGAAAGCAGCGTCAGGGCCAAATTCCAGCACCTGAAGGTCCGCTCCTATCCCGGTCCCTACCATATCTGTAAAGGGACGAAGACAATTACATTCTCAATTCTCATTCTCAATTACATTCTCCCACTGTATGGCGTGA
>SZWC01001010.1:0-25903 GCA_023375785.1 Penium margaritaceum
CACCCCTTCTAGAAGGTGTGCCACCTTCCTGGACCCTCACCTGGCCTTCTAGAAACTTAAAGAGGAACTCTAGAGGTTGAGCCAGCTTCCTAGCATCTATTTTCCACCTCCCTTGAGGCAGGGCAGAATTTCATCTTGTGGGACTTGAACCCAGGCCCCTGCCTCTAGAGGTGGACACCATTAACCACTAAGCCACGAAGGCTTGTCTTTCTGGTGTTCCTTTTTGGGGTCACTCCTGCCATGGTGAGGAGCATCATTCCAACAATCTCCCCCTTGCGCGTCACCCATGGCAGTTGTCCATGCTCGGCCTGCAACTCAAGCTCCATACAAGTAGCATCATGCCTGTCCTTGGGTTGTGCCTTTGTCATGGCATCAGCAAGCATGTGCTTTGTGCCGCAGTGCACAAGCACCACATCACCCTTTGCAACGAGGTCTACTGCAAAGTGATGCCGGATCTCTATGTGCTTGGTCCTCCGGTGTAGCACATGGTTCTTGGTCAGGCTGATGGCACTCATGTTGTCAACATTGAGTGTCGTTGGCTTCTTTTGCGGCACCCCAATCTCCTTGAGCAATCGCCGCAGCCATAGTGCCTCCTTTGCGGCTTCCGCGAGCGCAATATACTCCGCCTCAGTGCTGGATAGAGCCACACTGTCCTGCTTCCGGCTTCCCCAAGACACCGCTGCACCACCAAGCACAAAAACATAGCTTGATGTTGACTTGCGGTCATCAATGTCACCTGCCCAGTCAGCATCAGAGTAGCCAACCAACTCGAGGGAGTCAGTCCGCACTCTCCCTCCAAACACAAGTCGCGAATGTCGAGGATTCTCTTCACCGCTTGCCAATGTAGCGGCCCCAGATCAGCAACATAGCGGCTCACTTGTCCTTCGGCAAAGGCAAGGTCAGGCCGCGTCGCCACCATGGCATATATTATGCTGCCAACTGCGGACTGGTACGGTACTCCAGCCATCTCCGCCTTCTCGTCCTCCGTGCTCGGGCCCATGCTCGAGCTCAGCTCACATGTCGTTGTCATAGGTGTGCCGATGGGATTGCACTCCTCCATGTTGTAGCGGCGGAGCACCTCCTGCACATGTTTTTCTTGACCCATCTCCAGNCCACCATGGCATACATTATGCTGCCAACTGCGGACTGGTACGGTACTCCAGCCATCTCCGCCTTCTCGTCCTCCGTGCTCGGGCCCATGCTCGAGCTCAGCTCACATGTCGTTGTCATAGGTGTGCCGATGGGATTGCACTCCTCCATGTTGTAGCGGCGGAGCACCTCCTGCACATGTTTTTCTTGACCCATCTCCAGTGTGCGTGCTTTGCGGTCCCTCTTGATGGCGATGCCGAGGTAGTACTCAAGCTCGCCCATGTCTGTCATCTTGAACCGGCCGCCAAGCTGTTGCTTGGCGGCCGGCAGGCTCTTGAGCTCCCCCTCATCCGAAGACACAAGGATGAGGTCATCCACGTAGAGGATGAAAATTTGGTGGAGTCCTGGCTGATTACGCACGTACACGCTGTGATCGGCCTCGCAGCGCTTGAAGCCAAGCTCACCCATGAAACTATCCATCTTGAGGTACCACATGAGCGGAGCTTGCTTCATTCCATAGAGCGCCTTGCAAAGCCGGCACACCTTCCCTTGTGGCACATCCATCCCCTCTGGCACCTCCATGTAGACTTCCTTGTCCAGGTCGCCATTGAGGAACGCGCTTTTCATGTCCATTTGGTGGATTTCGTAGTCGCGTGCCGCTGCCACCGAGAGGATAGTACGGATGGAGGCAAACTTGGCAACTGGTGCAAAGGTCTCGTCATAGTGCTCCCCTTTTCTCTGTGTATACCCTTTTTCCACCAGCCGCGCCTTGTACCACTCCACCTTCCCCTCCTTCGTGAGCTTCTTCCGGAAGATCCACTTGGAGCCAATGATTTTCTTGCCCTCCGGCCGGTCAACAAGCTCCCCAGTGTCTTTCTCCTCATGGGAGGCAAGCTCAGATTTTATTGCTCCCTCCCACTCAGTCCCATCCTTCCGCTGCAGTGCCTCCTTTACTGATTGAGGCTCCTCTTGCGTGAAGAAGGCTGGTGCAAACCTAGTCCAAATGTCCTTGTTGGCATCATACCTTTTTGTCCTTCTTCGCACACGCTTACTCGTGCGGGGCTCTTGAGGCGGTTGTTGTTGTTGCTGTCCCCTTTTGTCGCCATCCTCTCCAAGCGCCTGCTCCCCCTCTCTTGGAGACCTTGGAGACATCTGTCGACTCCCCACCTCCACGTCCATCTCCGGTGCTTCGGATTCCTCATCCGAACTGGCCGGAATAAAGTCTGTCGCTCGCCCATCCCTCAGGCGATGCTCTCCGGTTGGTGGTGATGCGAGGATGTCACCCTCATTCATGTCCTCCGGCGTCTCCCCCTCAAGGAGTGGCATCCACTCCCCCCTCTTGGGGAGACCTGCCTCCTTGTCTGTCCAATGGCTTTTCTCGTCGAACGTGATGTTGCGACTCTGCACAATCTGTTGCCTCCTTGGGTCAAAGAGCCGGTACGCCTTGCTTCCGCTCTCATATCCAAGGAAAATACACCGGCAGGTACGCGGGTCAAGCTTGCTCCGTCCCTCACGTGCCTGCACCATTGCATGTGCAACACAACCAAACGTGCACAGGTGACCCACCGCCGGCTTCCTCCTGCTCCACACCTCTTGTGGCATCTTCCACGCCTTGCTCTCCTTGTCCTTCAGCGGCTTGGTCGGCATGAGATTCATGATGTACGCTGCTGTCCTTGTCGCCTCCGCCCAATACCGTTGTGTAAGGCCCGCGTCGCTCAACATGGATCGCACCATGTTAAGGATTGTGCAATTTGCTCTCTCTGCGACGCCATTCTGTTGTGGGGAGTGTGGAGTTGTTTTCTGCCACTCAATCCCCTTGCCCTTCATCCACCCAAGGCACCCCGCATATTCACCACCGTTGTCACTCCGGAACGCCTTCACCTTCAACTCTGTTTGCCACTCCACATCAGCCACAAACTCCTGCATGCACGCAAGGACCTCACTCTTCCGCTTCATTGGGTAGAGGTAGAGTTTCCGGCTGTGGTCATCGATGAAGTAGCGAGCTCCGCCGATGGAGCTCTCAAGCAGTCCACACACATCTGTGTGTACCACGGCCATTTTTGCCGATGCACGCGTCCCCTTGGTGACAAACGGCTGCCGAGTTGATTTGCCAATGATGCATGGCTCACATACGGTCTCCTTGCTTCCATCAAGGCCGCTGATTTGGAGACCCCGCACCACTTCCCTCTTAGCCATCTCCTTCACTGTTGATGGAGAAATGTGGCAGAGCCGGCGGTGCCATAGGTCCAGGTCTCCTCCATCCTTCATTGCAAGATTGGCGGCGTTGGACCCCACCCAGCTGCTGAGGATCTTTGCGCGTAGCAGGTACAAGTCATCCTCCCTCTTGGCATGCGCAATCACCTCACCTTTGCCCTCCTTGCAGATGACGGCCTCCTTCTTTGTGAAGAGCACCTCAAGTCCCTTGTCGGTAAGGCAGCTAACGGAGAGTAGGTTTGTCCCAAAGTTGGGCATATGCAGCACATCGTAGATTGTGCTTGTGACAGGTTTGCCATCCACAATCGACTCAATGCGGACGTTACCCTCACCAGCGGCCACCTCTGGTTTTTCCATTGGCCACCGTCATGCGTCTCTCCGAGGCGCCGTAGGTGACAAATGCCGCCCTGTTGCATTGCGTGTGGCGACCTGATCCAGAGTCGATGATGGCAACTCCCGGATCCTTCAAGTTGGTGGAGTTGTACGCCATAAGGGCGTGCTCATCTTTCTTCCCGCCCCACTGCAAACGATCTGTTTTCTTCTTGGGACAGTTGCGCGCGTAGTGGCCCTCCTTGCCGCAAATGAAGCACTCCCCCTTCTTGTCACCCTTCTTGGTGCCCTGTTTGGCACCTTTCCACTTGTCGCCTCGGCCTCCACTTTGAGGATGAACCGTGTAAGCTGAACTTGATGCCGTTGCACTTTCTCGACCGCCACGTCGCATCCACTCATTGCGCACGTACTCAGCAACCTTCGGGTACTTCACCTCGTCGGAAGGCCAGCCACCAAGGACTGTGATCATGGGAATCCAACTGTCTGGCAAGGCCAGAAGGAGGATCATAGCTTGCAACTGAGAGTCGACCTCCCAACCCGTGGCCACGCACTCCGTTGCAAGCGACTCAATCTGCTGCATGATCTCCATGATGTTGTCGCCTTCGTTGGCTCGGAGGGTGACGAGTCATTTGAAGATGAAGAGCTGATTGGTAAGGTTGCTTGACTGGTAGATGGAGCAGAGTTTTGACCATGCGTCTGCGGCCATGGTGCATCCTTGGATGTGCCCAAGTTGTGATGGGCATAACGCGGACACAAGGAGCGCCAACGCCTTTTTGTTGCGCTTCTTGTATGCCTCCTTCACCTCGGCCGTTGCAGTCTCCGGCGGAGCAGTCTCATCATATTTTACGAGCTCAAGCAGTCCCTTGTCGTCGACAAAAACCTCAAACTGCCACCTCCACAAGGCAAAGCCTGTCCCATCAAACTTAAGGACAGCGCGGCTGCTCTCTTGCTCGCTGGTCGCCATGTCTTGCTGGCTTTGAACCCCTTAGAGGCGTGGTCCCATAACCCTTTGCTGGCCTGAGGGTGAGTGTGCACCCTGGAGGGTCCCTAGCAATGGCTGGTTCACACCACCAAGTGTTTTTGGAGAGACTGAAACTGTGGAGGCAACTGGTTCCAAGGATGGCAGAAAACTGGTCAGAGATTGAGGCAGCAGTTTTGGCCTGAATTGACTGGGAATGTACACTTGATCAAGGCTCACAAGCAGTGGCATTTTATAGCCACTGATCTAAGCTTTCCAGAACACCAAAGCATGCCAGATTTGAAGCTTCCAAGCAGATTCTATGGCTTCTAGAGTGGCCCTTGGTAGGCTGCCCTTTTCCCACCTAGGAAGGCATCCCTTCCCTCCTCTAGAAGCTTCTGCCCCTTCCTAGATTCCTCAGCTTGCTTCTAGTAGGAGGGAAGGTGTCCAGAAGACCAAGACACCTCTAGATGCCTTGTAGGACAAGTCACCCCTTCTAGAAGGTGTGCCACCTTCCTGGACCCTCACCTGGCCTTCTAGAAACTTAAAGAGGAACTCTAGAGGTTGAGCCAGCTTCCTAGCATCTATTTTCCACCTCCCTTGAGGCAGGGCAGAGTTTCATCTTGTGGGACTTGAACCCAGGCGCCTGCCTCTAGAGGTGGACAACATTAACCACTAAGCCACTAAGGCTTGTCTTTTTGGTGTTCCTTTTTGGGGTCACTCGTGCCATGGTGAGGAGCATCATTCCAACAGGAGGGAGGAAACTTCCTTCCCTCCTTCCTTCTTGGGTCGTTAGCCCAGCTGAGGGGTGGGACGTGGAAGCCCGCCTCCTCGCCTCCCCCTTGGACTGTCAGCCCTCATGAAGAGGATGAGGGGGGAGGAGGGGAGAGATCCTCTCCTCTCCTCCCCCTTGGAGAATCGGCTCAGGAAGAGGGGGGAGGCAAGGGAGGGACTCCTCCTCGCCTTCCCCATGGACGAAGGGAGGGGGGGAGTGGAGGAAACGTTTCCCTCAATGCCCCCTAGTGCAGCTGGCACCATGGAAGAACGGGGGGCGGGACACTCTCCCCTTATCCGCCCCCCTTAGCGCAGCTGGCGCCATGGTTAAGGGGGGGATGGGGGAGCCTCTCCCCTCACCCGCCCTCCCTTGGCGCAGCCGGCACCATGGACGAGGGGAGGGGGGGAGGGGAGACTCTCCCCTCACCCTTTCCCTGGCACCATCGTTGCCATGAACGAGGGGGGGCAGAGGGGAGTGAGCGACTCACCCTCTCCTCTCCCCCTAAGGCGCCGTTGGCACCATGGACGAGGGGGAGGGGGAGGAACAAGCCTCTCCTCCCCGTGGTGCTGTCGGTGCCATGAGCGAGGGGAGGGAGGGGGAGACTAGTCCTCTCCTCCCCCCCTCCAAGGTGCTGTCAGCACCATGGGCAAGGGGGAGAGAGAGGGACGCTTCCCTTTCCTCTCCCTTGGCGCTTTCGGCGCCACAAGCGTGGGAGAGGGGGGGAGGCTCGCCCCTTCCTGTCCCCACGGTGCCGTCGGCACCAAGGACGGGGGGAGTAGAGGGGGATCGTCCCTCATGCCCCTTGGCGTGGACGGCGCCATGAGGGGGACTCGGATCGAGTGGACGGCCCGTCATAGCTCGTCGAGCTACGAAACCTGCTCCCCGGTCGGGCGGGGCTTCCTCTCGGTAAACCTTTTTCTCTTTTCTTTTTAACGTTGAGCTTTCGGCTCATCGACGCGAGCCATCCGCTCGTTCCCCAAGGGTCGCTCGGTCGCTCCACCGATCAGGCGGCCTTTGGTCGGACGGGACCCACCCAACATTATTCTTTCACTAGATGTAATCACCGGATCAACGGGTAGCGATCATTTGACGAGAATCGAACGGCCAACTGAACCTTCATAATTTCTTTTCTTTTTTTCACAGAAACTTTTGCTCTGATGCCAATGTAACAGCCGTGGGCTGTTTTGTGACTAACTTCTGAACCCAAAACGTAGGCCCTCAGAAAGTGTAGTCCAAGGAGGAGTAGCGAATGGTCGCCTCAGCCATTTTGGCTGAGACGAATTGCGCCACAAACGGACAGGGTCGTCATACGGCATTTTTGCAAACATGCAACCAATAAACCCTATCGTTCCACGTGGCACATCCACGTGGGAGCAGGACCCTAGCGTCCAACTAGAGTGGAGGAGGAGTGACGAGATGGATCTTCCATCGCGGCACTCCTCTTGCCTCAAATATGGCCTATGGCCCAAATCCGGGCTAGAGTCGAAGTAGACTCTAGACCGAGATGATTTTTCGGACCCCAATTCATTGAGACATTGGTCTCGAGCCCCGCAAACCCGAGAACTATAGCTAAATGCCATTTTTTATTCTAAAAATGGCTCGTACGCTACATTCGGCTTCACGGCGATACGTCCACTCCACCAAACAGCGTCCCGTCGACATCAGCGTCCATCTAATCAATCGTGTACACGAGCATGTACACTACCCAAAGGGTCAGAGTATGAGTCAGTGAGGTAGTGCACACATCAAACAACAACAGGACTTTAGGGTTTCATTTCTGCGTGGACACCTGCTGGGTCCCGCGGTAGCAGGGCCCAGCAAGTTCCCTTTCAGCCCATGGGGAGTCTCCGTCTCCCCATGCAAACTCGTCGCAAACCACTTCCAGAAATTCACAAAGCCCATTGTAAATGATTTTGTGATCTTTGGGCGAAAAATGGTGACATTAGCATGTCGACGGCGCATCCATGAGACACTGACATGCATTCTTTTGACAAATGATAAGGGTGTATTGTTTATCGTTGCGAGGCAGGGGTGAATCAAGCTTATTCTTCTGAGGTACAAGAGAATCACGCTCATCCTTCAAAACGAGGGGTACATGGTCACTCCGCCCTTCTTCTATTTCCATATTCTTCAAGTTTATGTCCTCATTTGACATGAAAATCGTACACAAACCCACCGTTGGTTTTTCACAGATCTCTCATGTGCACTCTGTTGTGTCCTCCAAGCTTGTGTACATCGGCGTGAAGATGACTAACGGCAAGACGCGACGCTGCTCGACTGTCGTCTGGAGGAGCCGACGTACGCTGAGGCCTACACGCAGTTTGTTGGAGCCTCCTCCCTCCAACGTGCTCAGCTCCATCGGCAGACCTCCTCGGCAGTCATGCAGCCAGCAGTCACTGTCACTGCATATGTTGTTTCCACGCATCCAGCAATGCGTCTGACTGCACTGTTGCATTTGCAGCGCCATACTATTCCTAGTCTCATGATTTTCGGGCACAGTTAGTACCAGGGATTAGCATAGACGCTGCCTGGGTTTAGGCCGCCATAAGTCCTCATTGTTATTTTTCTAGCTGATTCTGACTGCACGACTGCGTTTGCAGCGTGCATATCATGGTATGGTCCAGTTTGCAGGAGAAACGGATGGCGTACAGGTTTTGGGTTGTCGGCCGTCTGGCAGGGCTCACCGAGAAAACCCTTTCTGCCAGAAAACAGGTATATTTTCTGATTGGCTTAGAAACTAAGTAACAAGCTCTACAGAGGTGGGGGGGAGCCAGAATTTGGAGGGGTCTCCTATTGTTGCTCTTTCTCAGTTCTTAATCAGTCATTTCCATTTTTCAGCTGTTGTCTGGCGCTAACTCTGGCGCGCGCAGTTTTGAGTAACAAACACCAGTGCTCTAAGACTTGGGCTCTGGTGCAGCAGGCTGAGGGGGTAGCTTAAGCAACGAGCGTGGGTTCCCGTACACTGCATCAACAACACTGCTGCCCCAACCTGCTACTATAGGAGAATTCCAACTGGGTATCAGAGCCAAAGCGCAATAGAAGCAGCAAAACACCGGCAAACAGGTCCAGTCAACGGCGGCGGTCCCCATGACACGCCCGTGCAGTGAAAATACTGCCAAATGTTTTTCTCGCAGTGTTGACCCGTTGGGAGGCGTCGTCAAATTGCTCCCCACACAGGGAAAATGCTGCTGAATTCTTTTTGGCAACACTGACCCCACGACGGTGGTAGCGCTGGTGGACGCGTGCAAGATCAACATTGGAGCAGTGTCGATGCACGTGGTGATGACACCAAGAAAGGGACTTTGTTGCTACCGACGCAGCAGCACCAAAAACAGCACGTAGCAAGCACAGCACCGAGCAATAAGCACTGAGTAGCCAGCAGCAACAGCAACGGGCAACACCAGCAGCAGCGGGCAACGGCAGCACCCGGCAGCAGCAGTAGCAGTGAGCAACAGTAGCAGCCGGCAGAAGCAGTAGTAGCGGGCAGGTACAGTAGCCAGCAGTAGTAGTAGCAACGTGAAACAACAGCGAGCAGCAGTAGCAGTAATCGACAGCAGCAAGGAGCAACAGACAACAGCAGCCAGCAGCAGCAGCTACAGTAGACGCCAACACCAACAGTAGTAGTAGCTGCTCGCAGCTCACTGCACATAGTGAGCAGCAAACAGCGAGCAGCAAGCTCGCTACTCATAGCTTGCAACAAGCAAAGCAACAAAGAGTGAGCTTGCTCGTCTCAGCTTGCTGAGAGCAGTGAGCAGGGACGAACGGAAAGAAAAAGAAAACAACACAAAAAAATCCCCCATCCCCGCAGGTGGCCTTGTTGCAACAGCAGCAGCCACCACACCGGCTGCAAAAGCACCAGCAGCACACAGCAGCTTGGCAGTAGCCTCGGTAGCAACTACAACAACCGCAGCTCCAGCAACAGCAGCATCATCAACAGCACCACCAGCAACAACAGTTGTTGTAGTAGCAGGAGCAACAATTTTTGCTATAGCAGCAGCTTCAGTAGTAGCGGCAGCAGCACCAACAGCAACAGCAACAGGTCTACAAGTGATGCAGCAGTGGCTGTAGAAAAAGCACGACAACAGTCTCTGAATTCACTCATACTCGGTGAACTTCACTGCTAATGTCAGCAACAACAAAAAAATATAGAAACAACATTGTAGATAACGCAACAATAGCTGCTGACGTAAGCAATCCTAGGCTGACGTCTCTTGTAACGTCATTGCTGACATCAGTAGCACACCACAAAAAAATGAGGAGAAACATAACACATCATGGCAAAGAATGGAGAGGGATCCTCCTCTACTGGACGGCCGCCCTTCTTATGACAACTACAGCAGTTGCAATAGCAGCACCACCACCACCAGCTGCTGCCACTGCAACAGCAACAGGTTCAGCAACAACAACAGCAACAGCAGCAACAGCCGTGGCAACAGCAGCAGCAACAGCAGCCATAGCAGCAGTAGTAGTAATAGTAGTAGCAGCAACAACAACAATCATGGCAGCACCAGCAGCAGCAGCAGCAACAACAACCATAGCAGTAGCAGTAGCAACAAGAACAACAGCAGTTGGAGCAACATCTGTTGCCGCAACAACAGGAACATACGCAACAACAAGAACATCCCTTAGGCTTTGTTGTTGATCATACTAGAACAACAAATCCGCTCGCAGCTTTGCGCCAACAGCTTGAAACACTGACACAACAGCTAGCGGCACAAGAGCCGCCGATAGAACTACCATAGCAGCAGGCGCAGTAGCTGCATTAGCATCCGCCGCAGCAGTAGTAGCAGTTTCAGCAAGCACCTTTTGTTCCACCTGGGTACGCAAGCCCAGCGGTATCCTATGCCACGCAGTACCTAGCACACCAACACACTCAGCGCCAACAGCAGATGGTGACGTCAGTCTTAGGCCCCACTCTAGATGCCGGTCGTAGGCCGAAGGACTTCGAAACCCCACTCCCGCCGCTTCAGGCTGGCGGGCACTTTCGGAGCTGGGAGCTCAGTTTCCAGATCTGGGCACAGGGCAAGGGCCTATGGCCCTACTATGTCCTGCCCTTCGACTCCACCCAGGCCAACCACATATATGATGCATGTCACGCTGTGCGTACCCTCATCCCTGTTGCCCCTACATGTCTAAGTCTCGCCCTTGGGGCCTTCCTCGGCGACCTCACCACTGGCGCACTCCCTCAACCCGAAGTAGTGTGGCACATACGCACGCACCCTCGTCGTTTTGATAGTGACCCCAAAACCAGTCGCCTGATCTGGGAGTTCAACTCCCTCCGCATGGGGGAGACCGAGACGGTCACCTCCTATTGGCAGCGTGCAGAGCACATCCTATGCCGCCTCGGAGAAGTCGCACCACCCCATGTCTTTGCGCTCCTGACCATCAATAGTGGCACCACTGATGCTTTCTCCAACGTCTTCGTCCACTACTCTCAAGAGGTCCTCACCGCGATGGCTGCCCAGGGTACCCTCATGCCCTTGGCATATGAGCTCTTCCTCCACATTGAGGAGGCTCGTCAGGAGTCACACATCCATTGCACAAAGTCCCTCGCCTCTCCTGTCATCGCCTCAGTGGTTGTTGTCGCCCCAGTAGCAGCAGCGTCTTCCGACGCCTCCTCATCCCGCAAGAAGAAGCATAAGGGCAAAAAGGACAAGGGCCCACACCAGCAGTCCAGCGCATCCGGTGGTGGCAGCCTCGTCTGCCACAACTGTGGCCAGCCAGGATACGGGTGGTACACGTGTCCGCTCCCGACTGACGAGGCTCGCGTCATCGCCACCATGTGTCACCAGCGTGAGCGTCGCCTTGCCACTAGTGCCGTGACTATCAATACTCCTGCTGCATCCTTGCCTCTCATGATGGATCCACCGCATTATCTTCCGCAGCCTTCTGCGCCCGCTCCTCTATCATCGGCACCTTCCTCCTCCTTCTTGAACTCTGTTGCCGTCACACCAAAGTCAGTCTACTCCATCGGACCCTCCACTTGCGAGCGTCAATTGGAGCAGTTCATTGCACTCCAGGTCAGCCTTCCTTGCCCTCCTCCCCAGGGAAGTGTGAGTTGCATCGTCGTTGGTTTCACTGTCGTGCCCTGCATGACAGAGTCTTTTCTGCGTTCGTGCCCTATATCTTTGTCCACTCCTTCCTCTGTCGTGCCCCTCCCACCTACTCCTCTTTGTGATGATGTAGTCCAGCTGGATGACTGGCAATCCCAGTTCATACCTCCGTCCACCGCGTCAACGTTGCTCGCACACTGCCATGTGACTGTCAACAACCTAGCCACACTGGTCCAGGACCCGTCAGAGACTTGGATCATCAACTTCGGGGCCACGCATCACATGATGGCCTTGCGCGAGGCCTTAAGTGTCCTCGGTCCCATCACCGATGTCTCCGGGGTGAGGACGGGTTCTCGTTAAGTTTTAAATTTTCGTGGCATCGGTGTTCTTTGTTTTCATGGTCTTGCTGTTGATGTCTTCATGACTAATATCCAATTTGTCCCTGGCCTTGAACTCAACTTCCTGTCTGTCACAGCCCTTGATCGCATGAGCATGGACGTTTTGCACTCGCGTGGTGTTGGCACTGTGTAGTTGCATGTGTCAGGTCTAGTAGTCTTGCATTCCACCGCCTGTGGCAACTTGTGGCACGTACCACACCCTCCTCATCGGCCGACATTGGCCATGTGTTTATTACTAGCACACTCTCTCCACAACACACACGTCTCCTGCATCGTCGCCTCTGTCACATCCACTCTGCCGCTGTCAATAACATGCTTTGCACCTAGCCAGCCACAGGCCTTGATCCATCCTCCTTTCCTCCGACGTGTCCCACCAAGTGCATAGATTGTACTCAGGGGAAGATGCATCGTTCCACCTATCCCCTGTATGCCTCTCGTGTGACCGCCCCGCTCAACTTGGTTCACTCTGATGTCATGGGTCCCCTCCCGACAGATTCTGTCGGAGAGCACGGTCGTTACATCCTGACACTCACGAATGACTACTCTCGTTGTCGCTGGGTCTTCTATCTTCGGCAGAAGATCGACGTCACTCCCACCATTCAGGACTAGCTTGTTTTTGCTGACCGCGAGTGTTGTTGTCCCCTCCGCCGCTTCTGTTCTCATCGCAAGGGTGAGTTTCTGGAGGAGACCACACTCTTCCTCGCCTCTCGTGGTGTCCATCATGAGACGTCAGCACCTTACACGCCAGCCCTGAACGGTGTCTCTGAGCAGTGGAACCACACTATGGCTGACGTCGTCCGCACCATGCGGGTCGAGTCCGGTCTCTCTAACGGCTTCTACTTCAAGGCCATGACCTACATGACATGGGTCTGCAACTGGATTCCCTACGGACCCATTCCTCGTCATTCCACACCGTACCAACACTGGTGTTGAGAGCAGGCCAACCTTTGTCCGACCCTCGTCTGGGGTTGTGTAGCCATCGTGTGGCTGCCTGCCTTGCACCAGGGTAGCAACCTCCTGCCTCGCGTCCGTCCCTGTGCCTTCCTTGGTGTCTCGCATCAGTCCAAGGCATGGCGCTTCTGGATCCCACCTGGCACTACGTTGTCAAGTCCCATGACGCCCTCTTCTTTGAGGACTTGTTTCCCCGTGAACTCATCCGCTCCGGCGTGAGAATGTTCCTTCCTTCGCGTTGGGGAGTGGTGGGTCTGTCCTCTGTCCAGCCGCGTCCGGGTGTCCAATCGTCTACGCCCACGGGTCCTTCTGCTCCGGATGCCCTGTCCGTGTCCGCCAACTCCTCAGGGCCGGCTGCCCCGTCCGTGTCTGCCAGCCCCTCAGAGCCGGCTGCCCCATCCATGTCCGCCAGCCCCTCTAGGCCGGCTGTCCCATCCATGTCTGCCAGCCCCTCTGGGCCGGCTGCCTCGTCCGTGTCCGCCAACCCCTCCGGGCCAGCTACCCTATCTCTGTTCGCTAGTCTCTCAGGGCCGGCTGCCCCATCCTTATCCGCCAGCCCCTCTGGGCTGGCTGCCCTGTCCATGTCTGCCTGCCCCTCCGAACTCACTGCCCCATATGCGTCCACCAGCCCCTCCGGGCCGGCTGCCCCATCCATGTCCGCAAGACCCTTAGGGCCAGCTTCCCCATCCGTGTCCACCAGCCCCTCCGAGCCGGCTGCCCCGCCTGTGTCCTCCAGCCCCTCCGGGCCGGCTGCCCCATCCATGTCTGCCAGCCCCTCTGGGTCGGCTACACCGTCCGTATCTGCTCGCCCCTCTAGGCTCGACTCCCTCGTCCACGTCCGCAAGCTCCTCTGGGCCGGCAGCCCCATTCACGTCAATGCGCTATACACATAGTCTGGGAGGGAGCCTTCGACCCAAGCTGACAGTGAGCACTCAGGCCATCTCCTCACGCCCTCTCGCACCACGACCCCCTAACACCCCATGAGGCTCCTTGCCTCCTATCAGACCGACTTCCATAGTCATGAGTGAGGACCCCGGCACAAAGGCACTTGGCTTAGCCATGGTGTCAGTCATCACTGACCTACATCCAGGGTCAGCTTTGGCCTATGCCTTGCTCCATCAGGAGCACCGGTATGCCGTTGCGGCCATGCTTACGCGTATTCCACCAGGGGTGCGCGACGCACACGCCCTTACTCTCCGTCCACGGAGCGACTAGAGGACCCAGCCACCCTACGTGAGGCTCAGGCGTCTCCTGAGGTCGCTCACTGGGAAGCTGCATGCGCCGACAAGCTTGCCGCCATTCGGCAACATCAAGTCTATGAGCTCATCGACCTCCTCCCGGGCCGCAAGGCCATCGGCGCCAAGTGGGTCCTCAGGCGAAAGTGGAAGCCACACAGGTCCTTGGACAAGTACAAGGCCCGTCTTACAGCCAAGGGGTTTGCTCAGGTCCCCTAGATTGACTATGACCAGATCTTTGCCCCGGTCGGTCGGTTCTCCACTAGTCGAGCGTTGTTCAGCTTTGTTGCCCAGCACGGGTGGGAACTGCATCAGATGGATGTGAGCAATGTCTTTCTCCATGGCTCACTAGAGGGCGAGGAGCTCTACATGGTGCAGTCTCCAGGCTTCGACGATGGTTCCGGCAAGGTCTTGAAGCTACGGAAGGCCCTTTTTGGCCTGAAGGAGTCACCGCACTGCTGGAAACAAGAGATCAGGCATACGCTTCTCAGCGGCGGCCTCATTCGTAGCTCTGCCGGCCCCGCGTTGTTCATCAGTCCAAGAGGTCAGACCCTCATCGCTGTCCTGATCTATGTTGACGACCTGCTCATCGCATCCTCGGATGCAGCTGCCATCCAGCGGGTCAAGGACCTCCTTCATGCTACCTGCCAGATGAAGGACCTCGGGTCAGCACAAGTCTTTCTGGGCATGTAGCTTGAGCATGATCTCTTTATGGACATCCTACATGTCCATCAGGCCACCTACGTCCAGACCTTGTCCGGGCACTCTGCTGAGGACCTGCCCCTCGTGTCGAGAGCATCCTCACACATGTCACCCGATAGTCAAACGATGCCCAAGAGCTCTAATCAAGCCGTGGTGGGGGAGTGAGTAGATGTGATCACGTATCTACGCATCATCGGGTCACAAATGTTCCTGGCGATGATGACGCGTCCAGATATCGCGTTCGCCGTCAATCTCCATCCACATTTCTCTTAGGATTCGTGTCACCTCCACTTTGAGGCCGCCATCTGAGTACGGCACTATATCGTCTCCACCCCACGGAGAGGCCTCATGTTCCGTCGACGGCCGTCCGTTGTGGCGACATGATACACCGATACTCATTGGGCGCGCAGTCTGGATGGTAAGAGTCTAACTCGCTGGATCTTTCTTATTGGCGCCACGGCTCTGTCCTGGCGTAGCGGCGAGCAAGGTTGCATTGCGCGCACCACAGCTGAGGCTGAGTATGTGGCCCTTAGTTCTGGCGCTTGAGAGAGCGTGTGGTTGCACCGCCTATTGTCCGAGTTGCCTCAGTCAGTCCCGTCCATCATGCTGCACTGTGATAATGAAAATACCATGCCCATTACTGATAATGACAATGTGCATCACACTCGCACAAAGCACATCCATGTTGAATATGACTATGGGAATTCATTGTTGCATCACGGCAGCATCAACATTGTGTGAGTTGAGATAGCACAGCATTTGGCTGACTTCTTGACCAAGGAACTCAAGTGTGATTTGTTCGGGAACGCAGTGAGTGCAATCGGTGTGCGTCCGTGAGTTTCTCTCTCTCTCTCCCTGTCCGCTAGGTCTCTGTGCTCTCTCCATGCCTATGTGCACTGTGCCTGTGAGTCATGGGGGAGTGTTGGTTTTTCACACATCTCTCATTTGTACTCTATTGTGTCCTCCCGCCTTGTGTACATCGGCGTGAAGATGACTGACGGCAAGAAGCGACACTGCTAGACTGTCGTCTCGTGGAGCCGACGCACGCTAAGGCCTACACGCAGTTTGCTGGAGCCTCCTCCCTCCAACGTGCTTAGCTCCATCGGCAGACCTCCTCGGCAGTCGTGCAGCCAGCAGTCACTGTCGCTGCATATGATGTTTGCACGTGTCCAGTGTTGCGTCTGTCTGCACTGATACATTTGCAGCGCCATACTATGCCTAGGTTCCAAGTTTCATGATTTTCGGGCACTGTTGGTACCAGGAATTAGCGTAGACGCTACCTGGGTTTAGGCAGCCATAAGTCCTCATTGCTATTTTTCTAGCTGATTCTGACTACACGACTGAGTTTGCAGCGTGCGTATTATGGTATGGTCCAGTTTTCAGGCAAAACGGACCACGTCCGGGTTTTGGGCTGTTGGCCGTCTGGTACGGCTCACCGAGAAAACCTTTCCTGCCAAAAAAAGGGTACATTTTCTGATAAGATCAGAAACAGAGTAACAAGCTCTACAGAGCTGAGGAGGGGCTAGAATAGCTAGAATTCCTAGGCAGCAAGTTGGGGCAGCAGCGTTGTTGATGCACCGTGCAGGCATCCATGCTCGTTGCTTAGTCAGCTGTCCCCTCAGTCTACTGCTCTAGAATCTATGTCTGAGTCCTCTTGGTTTGTTACTCAGAGGTGCGCTCGCCAGTTTTAGCACCAGAAAGCAGCTGAGAACTGGAAAGAAGTAAACAAGGATCATGAATGAGAGACAATGGGAGACCCCTCCAAGAACTAGCCGCCCCCAGCTCTATAGAGCTTGTTACTCACTTCATCAGCCAATCAGAAAACATCTCTATTTTTAGGCTAACAGGTTTTCTCAGTGAGCCCTGCCAGACGGCCGACAGTCCAAAACCCGGGCGTCATCCGTTTTGCCTGAACACTAGACCATTGCATTACACCGACATTGCGAACATAGTCGTGCGGTCAGAATCAGCTAGAGAAATAGTAGTGAGTAGTTATGGCTGCCCAAACCCAGGCAGCACATACACTAGTCCTTGGTGACAACAGTGCCACGCTAGCATGAGACTTAGATCCTGAGCACAACAGGACCCTACAGACGCAATAGTACCGTCAGATCCAGCACTCGACGCATCCAGACAGCATCCGCAGTGGCAGTGACCGCCGGTGGCACGACAGCCGAGGAGGCCTGCCGATGGAGCTGAGCACGTCGCTGGAGGGAGGAGGCTCTAGCAAACTACGTGTAGTCCTCAGCGTGCATCGACTCCTCAAGACAACACTCAAGCAACATCGAGTCTCGCCGTCAGTCATTTGCACACCGATGTATACAAGCCGGAAGGACACAACAAAGCACAATGAGAGATGTGAGAGAGAACCAAAACTCCCCCATGACTCACAGGCGCAGTACACATGGACGGGCAGTGACACATTCAACAGACAGACTCCCCCAGGGCACGAAGAGACGCATGCAAGGACAAGCAGTGCAACTCACGCGCACACACTGACCAAAATCTCAGCCTTTTGAATGAGTCGCACTTCCGTGCCTTAGTTAAGAAGTCAGCTAACCGGCGTGCTGTTTCAACCCACACAATCCTGACGATGCCGTCATACAACAACGAGCACACATAGTGATGTTTCACATTGATGTGCTTTGTGCAAGTGTGATGCACACCGTCATTGTCGGCGATGGCCATGGCACTCTCATTGTCACAATGTAGCGTGATAGATGCGACGAACTAACGCAATTCAAACAACAGACGACATAACCACACGCTCCCACATGCACCTGAGCCAAGGGCCACGTACTTAGCCTCAACAGTGCTACGTGCAATGCACTCCTACTTGCCACTACGCCAGGGTACAACCATGCCGCCAACCAGAAAGATCCAGCCTGTGCGGCTCTTACCGTCGGGACTGCCGACCCAGTCACTGTCAGTGTAGCCCACCACGACCACAGACGGCTGTCGACGGAACATGAGACCTCGTCGTGGAGTCGAGACGACATAGCGCAGCACTCTGGATCGCGGCTTTGAAGTGGGGCTGACGCGGCTCCTGAGAGAACAGAGCCAGGAGGTTGACGGCAAACGCAATATCTGGACGTGTCGTCATCGCCAGGAACATCAGTGACTGGATGACTCGTACATACGTGGTCATGTCAACTGGCTCACCCACAACGGCTGGGTCAAAGGTCTTCAGCTTCACCTGGCCATCCGGTGACATGGGTGAGGACACACTCGGTACGAGGGGTAGGTCCTCGGCGAAGCGAGTGCATAGAGTCTGTACATAGGCAGCTTGGTGAACGTGTAGAACGCCTTGGGAGTGATCGTGCTTGAGCTCCATGCCCAGGAGAACTCGGGCAGAACCAAGATCCTTCATCTGGTAAGAGGTGTGCAGCAGGTCCTTGACACGCTGGATGGCAGCCATCTCTAGCGACGCAATGAGGAGATCGCCAACGTAGACCAAGACACCAGCAAAGGTTTGGCATCGCAGGCTGATGAACAGTACGGGGTCAGCAGTGCTACGCAGGGGGGCGCCGCGGAGGAGTCTACGACTAATCTCCCGGTTCCAGCACTGATGTGACTGCTTCAGGCCATATAGGGTCTTTCGCAGCCGCCAGACCTTCTCAGTGCGACCGTTGAAGCCTGGAGGTTGCACCATGTAGAGCTCCTCTCCCTCCAGCAAGCCATGAAGGAAAGCTTTGCTCACATTCACCTGATGTAGCTCCCACCCATGCTGGGCAACAAGGCTAAAGAGCGCTCGGCTAGTGGAGAATCGGCCGCCTTGGGCAAAGATCTGGTCGTAATCAACCCCAAGGACCTGAGCAAACCCCTTGGCAGTGAGGCGGGCCTTATGCTTGTCCAAGGACCCGTCCGGCTTCCATTTGCATCGGAAGACCCATTTGACACCGATGGCCTTCCGACCTGGAGGGAGATCGATGAGGTCATACACGTGGTGCTGCCGGATAGCAGCGAGCTCGTCGGCGCATGCAACATCCCAATGTGCGGCCTCGAGGGAGGCTCGAGCCTCGCATAGAGTGGCTGGGTCCTCCGGACGTGCCATGGAGCAGACTGCGAGGGCGTGTGCATCTTGAGCTCCAGGTGGGATGCGCGTGAGAGCAAACGTGACGGCATGCTAATGCTCCTTATGGAGCATGGTGTAGCCCAGTGTGGAGCCCGGGTGGAGGTCTACAATGTTTGCCAAAGTGGTTAGGCCGAGGGCCTTGGTGCCAGGATCCCCACTCACTATTATAGGAGTGGAAGAGACTCGTGGGGCGATGGGGGGGCCGATGTGCCACAGGGCGCGGTGTGACGGTCTGCACACTCACTGACGGCCTGGGTCTGAGGCTGCCGCTTAGGTCACGCGTGTAGCGCGGTAGGGCAGGAGATGCCACCTAGTCCAAGATGCTGGCGTAGGCGGACGGGGCTGCTGGCCCAAAGGGACCAGCAGACGCGGGCGAAGCTGCTGACCTTGAGGGACCAGTGGACGTAGACGGAGCTGCCGGTGTGGAGGGGCCAGCGAACGCGACTAGGGCTGCCGCCTCGGAGGGGCCAGAGGACGCAACGGGGGCTACCGGCTCAGAGGGGCCAGCAGACATGACTCGGGTTGCCGGCGTGAGGGGCGAACGGACGCAACTGGGGCTACCGGCCCGGAGGGGCCAGCAGACGCGGCTGGGACTGTCGGCCCAGAGGGGCCAGCGGACGCAACTGGGGTTGCCGGCTAGGAAAGGCAAGTGGACGCACACGGGTCCGCCAGCCTGGAGGGACCAACACACACGAACGGGGCTGTCGGCCCACGGAGGCCAATGAACGCGACTGGGGCTGCCGGCCTGGAAGGACCAGCAGACTCGGACGGGGCTGCCGGTGCGGAGGGGCCAGCAAACGCGACTGGGGCTACCAGCTCGAATGGACAAGCGGACAGGGTAGGGGGTGCTGGCCCTGAGGGACCAGGTGATGTATCACCCGGAAGCAGGAGGACAGAGGACAGACTCACCACCCTCCCACGCAACGGGAAACACATCAACGAGCCGGAGAAAACGAGGTCGTAGGGAAACAACTCCTCAAAGAAGAGGGCATCGCGAGACTCGACGATGCATTGCCGGGAGGGATCCTAGAAGCGCCAAGCTTTGCACTGACGAGAGACACCAAGGAAGGTGCAAGGACGTCCGCGGGGGGCGAGCTTGCCGCCCTTCTATGGGGCATGCAGCCACACAATGGCCACGCAGCCCTAGACGCGAGCCGGGCGGAGGTCAGCCCACTAACCGCACCAGTGGTGGTACGGTGTGGACTCACGGGAAAGAGGGCCGTGGGGAATCCGGTTCCAGACCCACATCATGTAGGCCATGGCTTCAAAGTAGAAGCCATCGGAGAGGCCAGACTCGACTCGCATTGTGCAGACGGCGTTAGCCATGGTGCGGCTCCACCGCTCGGAGACGTCGTTCTGGGCTGGTGTGTAACGCACTGACGTTTCGTGGTGGATACCGCAAGAGGCGAGAAAAGTCGTGGTCTCTCCCATGTACTCGCCATTGCGACCGGAGCGAAAGCGGTGAAGAGGCCAACCACACTCGCGCTCTGCACGGACTAGCCAGTCCAGAATGGCAGGAGCGACATCGGTCTTCTGCCGAAGGCAGAAGACCTAGCGGTAGCGAGAGTAGTCCTCAATGAGAATGAGGACATAGTGTCCATGCTCCCCGATGGAAGCGATAGGGAGGGTACCTAAGACATCGGAATAGACCAGGTCCAGAGGGGCAGATGCACGGAAGAAATACTGAGGGTATGAGGACCGGTGCATCTTGCTCCAAGCGCAATCAATGCACTTTGTCGGCCACGGCCAGGGGAAGGAGTCCGGGTCAAGGCCCTTGGCCAGCTGCGTGCAGAGCATGCTATCCACGGCAGTAGATTGGACGTGGCAAAGGCAATGGTGCAAGAGACGTGTGTGCTGCGGTGAGAGCGTGCTGGTGACAAACACATGGCCTTTGGTGGCCGTCGAGGAGGGGATGGAGGGAGCGGAGGACAGACGATGCACGTGCCACAGGTTGCCATGGGCGATGGCATACAGAACGACAAGACCGGACGGGCGTAACAACACAATACCAACGCCACATGAGTGAACAACGTCCTTGCTCATGCGGTCAAGGGTAATGACGGACAGGAGGCTAAGCTCAAGACCCAAGACGAAGAGGACATCCGTCATGAAGACATCACCGGCAGGACCACGGAAATGAACAACGGCGACGCCGCGGACAGGCAACACCTGTCCGAAACCCGTCCGGACACCAGACACATTGCCGACAGGACCAAGCATACTAAAGGCCTCGCAAAACGCCGTCATGTGATGCGTGGCCCCGGAGTCGATGATCCAGGTCCCGGTAGGGTCCTGGACCGTAGTCGCCACATCACTAATAGTCACATGGCAGCGAGCAAGACACGCGGACGTGGTGGACAGCCGTGCAAAACCGAGACTGCCACTCTTCAAGCCACGCGACGTCGTCATATAGAGGGATAGGAGAGAGCACGGGAGAGGACAAAATGGACGAGGAGGTAGGAAATGAGCGTGCCGCATTCTCAGTCATGCACAGCAAGGCAGACAGGCAAGAGGTGACACAACTCGCACTTCCCCAGGGGGGAGGGCAAGGCAAGCCGAGCTGGAGCACGATGGACTACTCCACTTGACGCTCACAGGTGGATGGTCCGCGAGTGTAGACTGAGTACGGAGTGGCAACGCCGAAGCTTAGATAGGAGGACTGCATCGGTGATGGAAACGAAGGCGCTGATGGTTGCGGATGATACTGCTGTGGAACTGGCGACAATGGGACCGGTGTGGCTGCCAGAGAAGTGGAGATGCGAGACGGGGTGGAGGCATCAGGGCCGGCGACTGCTACGTCGGCAAAGGTGAAACGGCGCTCACGCTGGCGATGCATGGTGGCGATGACGCGTGCCTGGTCCGTCGACAACGGGCACGTGTACCACCTGTGTCTTGGCTGGCCAGAAGTGTGGGAGATCGAGTAACCACCAATGGACCCGGTCGGCTGCTCCTATTACTGCTGTCCCTTGCTCTTCTTTCCCTTATGCCTCTCCTTCCCTGATGACAAGGAGCTGGTGGATGTAGCTAATGCGGGGGAAGCGACGGCCACGGAGGCGACCGTAAGGGAGGCAAGGGCCTCTGTGCGCAAGATGCGTGACTCCAGACGAGCTTCCTCAATCCTCAGAAAAAGCTCGTATGCCCAGAGCATGAGGGTGCCCTGGGTCGCCATGGTGGAGAGGACGTCCTGGGTGTAGTGGACAAAGACGTCGGCGTACGCGTCGGTGGCACCGCGCTTGATGGTCAGGGTCGCGGCCAGAGGGGGTGGAGTAGAGGGGCCTAGGCGACGCAGGATGTCCTCAGCTCGTTGCTAGTAAGAGGTGACCGTCTCAGTCTCCCCTATGTGTAGGGAGTTGAACTCGCGCAGTAGATGGTTGGTCTTAGCCTCGCTGGATAGGCGATGGGGATGGGTGAGGACGTGCCATGCGGCTGCAGGGTCTGAGGTCCCGCCAGTGGTGAAGTGGCCAAGGAAGGGCTTTGTGGAATTGCATGATGTCGGAGGAGCGACTGGGACGAGGACGCGTACGGCGTGACCAGCATCATACAACTGGTCGGCCTAGGTGGAGTCGTACAAAAGACTGTAGTATGCCCTCAGGCCCTCACCCTGTGCCGAGATGCGGAAGCTGAAATCTCACCTCTAGAATTGTTTGACGACCTCAAGCGGCGGGGGCGGGCTCTTAAAGTCCTTTTGCCTAGGACCAGCACCTAGAGTGGGGCCAAGGACTGAAGACACCATCTGCTGCTAGCGTTGGGTCTGCTCTTGTGCCAGGTAATACGTGGTAGCACACACAATGGGGCTGGCGTACCCAGGAGGAAGGAAGGGCACCGGGGCACTTGTGGGTGTATGTGATGCTTGCGGCTGCACTGATGCAAGTTGCTGCATTAGTGCGGCAACCAGTTGCTGAATGGCAGCCAGTGGATCAGAGGAGCTGACGACAAAGCTCGTGGACTACTGCTGCTGTTGCCGCTGCTACTGCTGTTGCTGATGCTACTGCTGTTGTTTTCGCTGCTGATGCTGCAAGAAAGGGGGGCTAGAGGTCTCCCAAAAAGAGGAGGACCCCTCCCCACTGGGGCTGTCAACCATAGTGCTTTGCTGGCAATCCTTGTTCCCCTTTTTTTGGTTCATTTTTTTGTGCTATTGATGTCAGCAGTGACGTCAGCAGTGATGTCACCCTACGATGGTTGACGTTAGCAATTGCTACTATGTTATGTGCAGAGTTACTATTCTAGATTTTTTTTTTGTTGGTGACGCCAGCAATGATGTCACTAGTGACGTCAGCTCAAAGTTGCTTACGTCAGCAATAGTTGTTGTTGGAGCCGCTGTTGTGTCAGCTGTAGGGTGGCTGTTGCTGCTACTACAGTTACTACTGATGCCACTGTTGATGTTGTTGCTGCTGCTGTTGTTATTAGTCTGCTATTACAGCTACTGTTGCTGCTACTGCCGCTACTCTTGCGACTGTTGTTGCAATAGTGGCTGGTGCTATTACTGTAGTTGTTTCTGCTGTTGCTGTTACTACGGTTGCTGCTACAACTGCTGCTACTACAGAGTTGTTGCAGGCTGTTGTTTGCTGATGCGACTGCTATGGCTATTGTAGCGGCTGTGGTGGTGGCTGCAGCCGCTAGAGCCACCTATGGGGTGGGGGATTTTTCTTTTCTTTTTTGGTCATCACAGCGAGCTCGCTACTCGCTACGAGCCACGAGCTGCAAGCAGCGAGCTCGCTACTGGCTGCTTGCTGCGGGCTGCAAGCAGCGAGCTCATTGCTCGCAGCTCGTTGCTCGCTATGAGCAGTGGGCTGCGAGCACCTATAGCTGCAGTTGTTGTTTCTGCGAGCTGCAGCTGTTGTTGCTGCGACCTGTTGCTGGCCGCTGCTGCAGCTGCTGGTGTAGGCTACTGCAAGCTGCTTTCGGCTACTGCTCGCTATTGTTGTTGCTACAGCCAGCCGTTGTTGCTTCTTGCTGTTGCTGCGCACTATTGCTATTGCGAGCTACTGCTGCTAGCTGCTGCTGTTGCTTGCTACTACAGGCTGCTACTACTGCAAGCTACCACAAGCTGCTACTGCTGCTTGCTGCTGCCTGCTGCTGCCTGCTACTACTGTTGCGCACAACTCCTACTGGCTGATATTGCTACTTCTCGCTGTTGCTACACTGGTGTTGTTGTTGCTGCTTGCAGCACGCTCACACCTCCGTGACTTCGCCGTCGTGGAGCATAACGTCGCTGGCCGCTCACCTCCTCGCATCATGCGTGGGAGTCATTGCTGCCGGAAATTTTCGACAGCATTTCCCCTGGCCCAGTGGCCGTGGGGAAAACTTTGAAGCCGCCACAAGGCTAGTCAAATGCTACCAGAAAAAAAGCTAGCAGCATTTCCCCTGCACTAGAGCGTGTGGGGGTCCGTAGGCGTTATGTTGCACCTGTACCCCAGTCTTCTGCCACTGTTGTTGCGCTCTGGCTCTGAGGCTGGCAAGTTTTCTCAGTGAGCCCTGCCAGATGGCCGACAGCCCAAAACCCGGGCGTCATCCGTTTTGCCTTAAAACTGGACCATACCATAATACCAACTGTGCGAACGCAATCCTGCGGTCACAATCAGCTAGAAAAATAGCAGTGAGTAGTTATGGCTGCCCAAATCCAGGCAGCGCCTACACTAGTCCCTCGTGACAACAGTGCCACGCTAGCATGAGATTTGGATCCTAAGCAGAGCAGGATGCTGCAAACACAATGGTATAGTCAGATGCAGCATTGGACACATGCAGACAGCATCCGTAGTGGTAGTGACCGCCGGCGGCCCGACAACCGAGGAGGCCTGCCGATGGAGCTGAGCACATCGCCGGAGGGAGGAGGCTCCAGCGAGCTGCGTGTAGTCCTCAGCATGCGTCGGCTCCACCGGACGACACTCAAGCAACGTCGAGTCTTGCCGTCAGTCATCTGCACGCCGATGTACACAAGTCGGGAGGACACAATAGAGCACAATGAGATGTGAGAAAAAAACCAACAAGAATTTGGAGGTGTCTCCCATTGTTGTTCATTCTCCGTTCTTAATCAGTCATTTTCCAGTTTTCAGCTGATGTCTGGCGCTAACTCTGACGCGCGCAATTCTGAGTAACGAACACCGGAGCTCTCAGACTTAGGCTTCAGTGTAGCAGACTGAGGGGGCAGCTTTAGCAACGAGCGTGGGTTCCCGCACGGTGCATCAACAACGCTGCTACCCCAACCTGCTGCTATAGGAGATTTCTAGCTCCCACCCCCCAATTACACTGGGGTTTGAGGGCTTTTGTTCTTGCGCGGGCACTTGCTGGACTTCGCGGTACCAGGGCTCAGCATGTTCCCTTTGAACGCATGGGGAGTCTCTGACCCTCCCATGCAAACTCCTCGCAAACCACCCTTCGAATAGTCACAAACCCCTCTTAAAAGGGGTTTGTGATTGTTGGGCCAAAAATGATGTCAGCATGTCCACAACGCATGTCATGCGATGTCAATATGTTGCCTTTGAGAAACGAGAGTATGGTGTTTCCAAAACTTAACCACTGTCCGTATAGAAGGGGCGAATGAGGTTTATCCTTGTCAGGTAGGGGCAGATTAGGGTTATTTCCTGAGGTAGGAAGGAATCAAGGGCACGTCATGGTTTTGCCTATTTCAAGAAGGCCCAACTACAACATCTTATATTTTTCAGTCAAGTTGAAGGTCTAGGGTCCAAGGCTTCCTTGAACGATTAATTCCTTGATATTGAGTCCCCTAGGTCACGAGTGTGTGGTTGCAATATATAAGCATGCATGTCTACTGTGTTTGGACATGGCATCACTTGGACTAAAAAGCTTTCACATGGGAACGAACTTTAGTCCCCTTTTCCCTCATTGTTGAGAAATGAAACCAAACTTGAGGATGGATTCTCCCTTTCTCCCCGGGCGAGAGCGGAATGCTTGTCGTACTTACTCAAGAGCTTCACCTGCAATCATTATCATGCAGAGGTTATTGGTCAACACGCTCGTGAGATCACTTCGTCTTTGGAAGCACCCACGTAGCTTGTTGTGGGCATTCATGTAGCCAAACAAAAAGTATTGATAATGTTGTCGAGGGAGTCCTCCCCTCCCTGCAACCCCTCTCCACCCGCATCGCCCCCTCCTCCTCACCCCC
>SZWC01001010.1:36078-94047 GCA_023375785.1 Penium margaritaceum
GGGGGGGGGGCTCGTCCGCGGAGGACATCGGATGCGCAACAAGACACGACGAGGTGCTGACGCGGCAATCTTGGACGTTGTGGATTGCTCTGGTGGCGTTTGCTTAAACGCGCGAGATCAGATCGGGCCACGATTGCCATACTTCTTGAGGGCTGACTAGTACAGGCTGGCAAGCACATCGCTGTGTCGAGCGCAGCATTTTGGCTCGCCCACTCCGATGACACATCGTGACGGTTGTTGCTGGTTGGTCCACAGATCCAGGAGGAAGAAGAACGATGCATTTCTTGTACTCAACCTGCCCTAGATTCTATTATGGGCGGGAAAACCCGTGCTTCGGCCTAGACCAAGGATCAGACATTTAATCTACAAGGACACAACCTGTGTATACACGTACCCTAGCCACAAAATCATGTTCACATCTACCCCTACCTACTCCGTCCTCCATCGGCAACTTGCGTCACTTTTCAAGCAAAGCAACAAAGGTCATGTGACATCCCGCAAATCTCTAGAATTTTTATGAAGCGAAAATTCCTTTCATTTATATTTTCCTCATGCAAACACAAGTTTACTAATGTAGGGTTTTCAACGTTCATGAGGGCTCTAACGGTACCAACAGAAAACAATACGCCCCCTAATAGGGGTTTTGTGATGGATTGAAAACTTCGCTAGTCCACCAATCAAAATTTAAGATGAATAATTTTTCAAAATGTTTCTTCCCGCACATGGAAACCTATTGTTCTCCATGTCAACGACATTCAAACCCTACCCAAAACAACTCTTAAGGTTTGAAGATAGTATTTTTACCAAAGATAACATAAGGCCTTGCATGGGCCAAACCCAAAACTTTCCCTTCCAGTGCATGGGGTGTTTTGACCCCTTGTTAAAAAACCTTAAAAAACCTCTCTACAATCATGACAAACCCCTAAATAGAGGTTAGAAATTATTCTACGGAAATTTGAAGACATAATTGTTTCCTTGGGATTTTCTTAAACTTCATGTGGCCTCAAAACTCCGATAATGTGGGTGTTTTTTTCATCTTTCATTTCCTTCATGATAAGAAGATACAACATTCTTTCAACTATGATCTTTAAATATGGAATGAATTTTCTAAAGTTAAAAAACAAAGTGGATCAATCTATGAACATAAAGACAAGTGATCAATCCCTACTTCAATTGGGCAGAACTAAATCAGTTTTCTTTCAAAAACTACACAACTACCCTCCTTTAAGCCGAAGAAACATTCAATACGCCATTGTCTGTCATTATAAGACCAAATTAAAATCATCCTCTTTTGCCATTGTTCATTCATCGTGTTGATTCATGTGGAAAGTAATAGTCCTTCACACATATTAAGTTATTCATACTCCACGTCATCAATTTTTAAGGTGAAGAATATATATGGAATAAACATGAATCTTTGCTCACACCCAAAAACACTTCATACAACTCAAATGTGAGAGTCATAAGAAGTTGGAGAAAATGATGATTTAGACATAAAATAAATTTTTTTTTATCTCTATCCAACTTCACATGAAATCTATGCGTTTCACACTTAAATTTTGAATGAAATGGGGTCGTGGTCTTCTTTGAAATCAAGGTGTTCAAAGCATATTCTTTCAAAACTTGTTGAATTTGAGTCTGAGGATCACTCACACCAATGCAGCACTCTGGCTCATCTCAATGTGCATCAAAAAAAGTCTCATGTGAGCCTAGGAACGAATTAAATTTTTTATTCGATCCAAAAAAAAATTATGGGACTCTTGCTTTACCCACTACATGTATTCCTTTTTATTCTAGCATGGGAAGGTAACTCCCCTTGCTCAAGCCATTACTCCAAACATGGGTTAGGATCGTCCCATGCAGTTTGGCACCTAAACTTTGTCATAATTCATGAGACTACGTTTCCTAAAACATAGTATAGATCATCTATTTAAGTAGTGAAGAAAGGTGAACATAGAATTCTAGGGTCTAAACTTTGGTCCTTAACATACACAATTTGGTTTTCTTATCATCAAAATACTCCTCTATATCCTTGATATCATTCAATCAGAAGACTATAACATATTATGTAGATTCCAATCTTCATTGGAAGGACACAGTCAATGCCATTGTTTTCACTAGAAAAGAATAACCTTGTCAAATACATTACACCAATCGAACATAAAATTTTAACTTTTTATTCCATGTTTGTCATTATCAATGTACTAATCCCATATTCTAGTCTTTAAATGTAATTTTGTGTGTTTACGAAAACTTGTGATCACAAACATGATTTTTTTTAACCTTTTATGTGAATTTACTCTAAAGTTCTATAAATCATATTCCACTAAGTTTTGTATAGTTTTCACTATGTTTTTCCTTCACACCATTGAACGGTCATTACTAGAATCTAACATCCAATCTCTTCTTGCTTAAACATTATGGCATGAAAGTGGGGGAAACTAAAACGTTTTCCAATCCTTATATTCTCCGTGCAATCAACTCATTACAAGATGTCTCCCTTCATTTTATGATTTTCTTCACAAAAATAGAAGCAACCTTCACCTTTCAAATCAGCTATTCACTTTTACAAAATTCTTTTTTTTATGCACGTAAAATGTTTAAACCTGAATTTCATTTGTTCTTGTATACCAATAACCATGAAGATGTCATGGCCTACCACATTTGGGTTTCACATAATGAGCACATGAGAACTCGTCTCTATGACATTAAGAGGGCCTTGCAATTATACCATCTATCATGGGAGATGTTCAAAGTTACCGAATTTTCTTCGTTGATATTGACTTAAATGCATCTGATGCCGCATTTCATTTAATTTAGAAATGCAAAGAATCCACCTCCTTGCATGGGGGGAGGCAATAGTCAAAACATGGCCTTTAAAAAATCGAAGATTCCTTTCAAGGCCCTTTCATATTAAGACCCTTCAGTTTGTCATTAAAAGATGGTTGGTCAACTAAAAACTATAAGCCCTTAAAACTTCCTAGTTTCCTTTCACCTACCAGTGACCATTCATCTTCCAGATGACACTTCAACTTGCTAAGTTGGTTATGCAACCACCAAAATGGTTATACAACTAAAGTTAACTTTAATCTATGTTCCTCTAAGAAGGCAAATAAATGAAAACTTTACAGGGCTGAAATTGATTCGTGTAATATGCATTATAAAAGCTTTATGTGCTTCAATTTTTTTCCTTTGCACACCTCGACCTTCATCACTGCAAATCAATGTCTTTGGAAGTGCATGTCATGAAATTGTCTCGCTTATCTTATGTAAGGACGTGGCTCTACAACGAGTCTTCCCTTCATGTTATTCCATGACAAAATCTGAAGGCATAAAAACAGGTGCTTAATGTATCCACAAGACTATAATTCTGGCTACATCCCCTTAGCTAAATCAAAACCTCTTCAAGTAACCTTATGTATGATTCACATCTGATAACAAAAATTCTAAATTCTACCATCCACTACTAGCCCTTCCATATCAAAGTTTGAATTAAGGCATCCACATTTTGCACATGTTCATATGGTACACACTAGTGGAACCATGAAAGGTGAAAATGTATACTTATTGTTAACATTACTAAAAAACAAAAGATCATGAATTTTCTAAAGATACCCCAAAATACTTCATTCACATATGATGATTATGTAAAGCACATTGTTTCCGTTCGTGTGTGCTTAAATGCAATTACTGCACCTACGTACAAAACAAAATTGACATCAACAAGTTTTTCTTCTATTTTTTACTTCACTTATACCTTATTATCAACCTTGTAAAAAATATTCTTACATATCACAAGGTCTCCTTTAACATTTGCTGAGTCGAATAATAGCTGCACACTTTCTATTTATTCACAACCGTTCTCCAATTCCTTCTTGACATAAAGTTCCAACAACCACCCTCACCCCATCCATCTACTTCAAGATTAATGTGCATTAGTTTCCATAAAAGGAATCTGTGATGGAACATGCCATTTTGATAAGATTGAACACCATTATGAACCAAAGGCTCATCAATAACACAAAACTAATCGTAGTTTCTAAAGATCCTTTGGACATTTCACTTACACCGGTAACTCAATTGCCACAAAAGTATGTTTGTCCTTCGAATGAAAGTTACATTCTACAAATAATTCTTCTTCTATCATAATCCCATGCAAACAAAATGTTCGACTTTTAGATATATACATCAATGTATTAGCTAAAAATCATTAGAAATGTTTGAAAGTATTACTTGTATCCAACATTTCAACAATTCATACTTCCTTAACTAAAATGTCGACAGGAAATGGTCTTAGGTGTTATCCATCTCATCTCTACAATCTCCCCTCATGTAGGAAGATTAAGCTCGTGACCTTGTCGCCATAAGATGTGGGGATCTCTAAAGAAGACTGCTTTTTTTCAAGGTTTATATCAAACTCCTTACAAATTGGTGTTCTTTTCTCTCAATCTCTAGTTTCGACTCAAAGCTCTTTTTGAGGTAAGTGTATAAAACCATAAATGGGTAAGTTTTCACTCGTAGAACTAAGATGACTGTTTTCTTTCATGTCCCTTATTACTAGCCACGTATTTTTTCTTAAAACCATACAATTAGAAGTACAACATAACTCAGTCATTTTCCTTCTCCATTTGTGATTTGTATCATTTTCATGGGTTTGCACCAATTCTAATTATTTTATAACTGTTCCACACAACAGTGAAAATTCCATATGAAACAATCCGTGTCTATTGACTTATCATTCATTTCAAGGCAAACATACACAAAAATTGAGCTCTTGCCCAAAACAATACATGAAAGAATCCTATTGTTTTAGAGCGATTTCTATGAATACTTTTTAATGCATGTATTAAATCAATCATTTAAAGACGTAGGTTTATTCCTTGAAACCCTGCAACATGTCGTATGATAATCATGAGCATAAATCAATGAAGAAAAAATACAAAAACAATTTCCAATTTGTGAAAATGTAAATTTATAAAAGAAATTCATAAAATCCTTCACTTTTGCCATAGGTTTGCCTCATCATTAACAACTATAAGATAATTTATCCACATAGATATTGCTTCTTCATTGAAAAAAATAAATTCATTATTATCACATTCCATGATTCAAAAATCATGATGTAAGAAACTGTCCCTATACTCCCCTTTCCATTTGATGAAATTTTATTTCTCAGGTTAAGTAGTGAAATCCTTTAAGTTTCAACCAAAAAGCAAAAAGCTATATGTTTATTTAATGAAATCTTAGCCGTATCCCCCATATGCCCCCTCTTTAACAACATAAAATTTCGATCATTTAATATTGTATCCACAAACCATTCAATTGAATGCTCAACTTCACCATATCATCAATGCTTGTTCATTTAAAAACGTTTTCTTGATAAGAAAAAATACGGATGTGCTAGTGGACATCATAAATACCCAATTTCAACCACCTATCCCTTCATCTCAAGACGTTCTTTAAAATGTGATATCTTTGTTTTCACTTTTCCAAATCATGTGTTCTGAAAACTTAGAAAAAAAACATTTTCATCGAATGACAAAACATGTTGACATGAAAAAACGTTCGTACACGGCATGAAAATCTTGTATAAGATGTTGAAAATTATCCACTATCATTGAAATGTTTAGAAAAACTCCTATCTTGGTCTGATATCTTACTAGAAAGGCTCAAAAAATCCATATGAGGATGTTATGAGGGGCTATACTTGAATCCTTTACACTTCATCACTTGTTGTAACACTTGGATTCTAGCTAAGACATGTTGCCCAACACTATCCTTCATCATACCCCTTCAAATCGGCTGTTAAACTTTGTGTGATGTTCAAGATTTTTGAATTCTTCAACTTCAAACTCTATCTTCAACTTCAAGGAAAAAAACTGAGTTTCAAATGACCTTCTACCAATCATCAACTAACCTAAAGCTCTTACCCTCTCTTGATGGGTGTGCAACTACTTAGAATGTTATGCAACTAGTTACCTCTCTTCTTACCACGTACACAACTCAAATTAGGGTCCAGTTGAAATGGTAGAGAGGGATGCGTCATCACAATTCATGGGACAAAGTTCTTCCCGTCTACTCATTTTCCAAGTTATTTTAGATTTATTTCGTTTTCCTTTAGAAGCTACCTCTAATGTCTAAAAATGAGGTTCACCCACTAACAATATACTCCACTATCTAGGACATCACCTCTTCCAAAAGCATGTGCCTTTAACACTTCACTCAAGCACCCTTGAAGGGATTCTATAAGGCATGTAACTCTCAAATTAGTGTCAACTCATCAGGGGTAAAATCATTTAAGCTTTGCAAGTCTACGCTTTTGGATACATCAATGCAACTGCTTTAGATTCTAGGTAATTTATCCTTGTTGTGACATACATTGTTCAAAAGATATTCTTAAGTCCATGAAAAACATCTTAATTTGAAAATTCTATATCCAATATACGCATCCACATTTTGAAACCATCACCTTTAATCATAAGAACTAAATTATCATCCCTCTCTTCCTTATGATGTTTTGATCCATATACTTCCATCTTCATGTTCAATAAATGTATAACTCATGTAAACTACTCTAACATACAACGCCCATCCTTCCACCAAATTCTCTTCATGATAAAAAAGAATTCGTGAAATTTTGTTTTGAGATAACCTCAAATCTAAGGGAATGGATGAAAATAGTTTTACCTATATGGTCCTCATTTAAGCGTCTTCATACATGTTCATTACTCCCTTCTAACACCAACAAGAAAGGACACTTTAATGCTGACATATTTGTTTACCCACCAAAATATGCATTTACATGTAATGAATATAACCTTCTATTCCCCCAAGCTCATACATTGTGTGGAGTGCCATGTAAAAAGCCTAGGCCATCGAGCTTCAATATTATTCAAAATCTTGTCATTTGAGTCAATCACGATGACTTGGAAGTTATCACCAGCATGCAAACATTTGTCCATGCGTTGTATGTTTCATGAATGTTGCTTTCATCATTGTATCCTCAAAAGGATTTATAGTCTCCTGTCCCATAAACAAGACAAATTTTTTTATGAAAACCAAATTCAAGATATTCCCATAGCAAAAAACCAAACACGTCACCTTTAAACAAAATTTCCTAGTTCAATAGGAGTTTTTTTAAATTAAATTTAGATTCATTGTTTTGATTTGTTAATACCATATCAATCTGATGGGGGTCAGATTCTTTTCGATGATCTTCATGAAGCTTCCAACTTAGAAACTCTGTTTATCCATCACTTTGAGAGCAAAACACCCTTTATAATACTTTTTACATTTGTGGCATGTTAGAAGTTTCAAGATGAAAAGGCTACCACAATGCTATCTCCATGACAATGATTCATGTGTTCCCGAGTTTTTTTCTACTTCTAACACTCCTCAAAATGAAGTGGGGTGGTGTCATATACTTCCCACTAGAAATGCAACAATGTGCTAAATTCGATGCTAAATGAATCGTCATATCCATGTTTTTTGGAGTGGTTGAAGCACTGCAAGTTTTTCTTAATAAGGCTTTTCCAACTCAAAAGTGTCACACAATCCATAGAATCCTATCAGAAATGTTTTCATAAGGTTGAAACTTAATAATTGACTAGTTTATATTGTCTTATCCTCGTTATATTATAATATACAATGATGTCATTGTATCTTATATAGTTACTCGACGCGAATGAAAGTTGGTCGTAATGGATCGTTCTATATCATAATGGGTTTGTTTCACTTGTAAGAATTCTCCGTAACCTTTGAAGAACTTTATATGGCATGGGTTTCATTTTATTGGTGATGTCTTCCTGTTGGATATCAAGCATGGTTTTTGTGTGGAAGCATATAAGGAAAGTTATTTTTAAGGTTCCTACTTGATTTTGTAATTGAAGTTGGACATGTGGAATTTAATTCTATTGAACAAAATGAATTGGGAATTCATTTGGGTTTTGCAATGCTTTTTATGCTGGTTTATTCAAACAATGCATTTATCTTTCTTCATTCGGATTCCTTGTCTTTCATGGGTTCAAATTACTCAATATTTGTATCATTGATCTTTTTAGTCTAGCTTTGGCTAAAGTAGTTTTTTCAACGTGAACAAGCACTAATCTGTTAAATTAAAACTCATTCAAAGAAGAATTTTTTAATCCGACATTGGTGACCATGGCATACCCCAGCATTCTATTTGTCAGCAGTGAAGAATGATTTTAGGTTATAGTGATTACATTAGATCTGAGTGCTTCTTTGTTCCTATCTATCCAAAGTAATTTGTAGTTTTTCTCATGATCTGGAAGAGAGGTGAAGAAAACTAAGCGTAGGCCTTAGCATTCAAGTAATAGTTGAACTGTCCGTAATATTCTTGGCAATCTCAAAACGTATCAATACTGGACCAATCATTGATTTTCTTGATCTCTTTGAGGCCCATTTTTCTGTTTTGTAAGATCTCCATAAACATTCATAGAATCCACTTTCCTCCTTTGGGATTCACTTTAATGGCAAGTTTTCTCAAGATATTATGAAATAGAGTAATTAGGTTTGAAAACATAACTTTTCGTGTCTTCAAGATGTGGATACATAATTGCCAAATCCAAATAGGATAGGCGTAAATTAATATTCTACTGATAATGTCTTCATCACAAATGCGTATCTAATAATGGTCTTTAATTATGTTGTCTTCATGGAAATATGAAACCCTCCGAATTCGTCAAATTTCCATTTCTTCTCAAAAGGGGGTAAAAATATGAGATGACACCGATTTTCAAACCTAAGATAATTTGAAACTTCATCTTTTCAATTTGAGTTGTGAGAAAAGAGGAGGCGTAATTGAATTTCACATAGAAGACTCCAGTAACAGTCGAGCCTTTTGTCCAGGAATTTCTTAACTTAATCAATTTGTGGTAGCTCATTCAATATCTCTCCTATTTCATTGGTTCAAAATCTTGGTTAACATTTTTAATGCTAAAGGCTAAATTGTACAAGAAGCTCTTGTGTTCATCTATTCATTAAATCCGTTTAAGCCTCCTATAGAAGAGGTGAAATCCTCACGTAAAATTCACTTTAAAACTCTCTAATTTAAAGGCTAATGATGCCATGTTGTCATTCATTCTACTACACTTTTCTATGCTCCACTCAAATCCATGACAATCTACCATTATTAATCTAAAATTTGAGTAAATCTTTGTCGTGTCAAGATATTCAAGGTGAGTGATTTATTCTACGATAGCCAAAACTTCCCACATAGTTCCCTCCATTGAAAATTTGATGTAATGCCACTTAGTTGTGGGTTATTCAAAAGAACGCGTGTGTCATTTACTGAAATAATTAATTTTTAATGCTCACATGCTACTCCAATCCAGCTATCCATTCCTCATTAAAACAACTCTTATTTTCAAACAGGAGATTTGTTTTGTACTCATACCCTCAATGCTTGAAGAGACAATGCTTGAAGCATTGTCTCTAAAAATACAAGATGTTCAATTGAGCCATTTGTTGATGTAGCTTTTCTTGTCAAACAGGAGATTTGTTTTGTACTCATACCCTCTATCAGTCCATTTCTCCTCATCACTTCTTTGTCTTCTTCTTATTCTTTTTCCTTATAGTAGTCTCTTTTCTAATTCATGCAATATTTGACATTCTTCAATGCAAATCTAGAAAATACATGTATTTTGTTATTGTTTGTAAGCTATCTCCATGAGTGAAATGCTTTTCAATAACCAAATTTGTTCTTTACTGGGGATTTCTATCAATGTTTCTTTACAGCATTCTTAAGACTTTTCTCAACTGAATGAATTGCTACAATTATTTGATGCAATCGTTCTTTAATGAATAAAATGATGACTGTACATAATGTAGTTTCAAGTTTATTCATTAGTTCATAGCATATTGTACTGTTCCAAAACTTTGTTTTTATTTTTGTCTGTACTATGTTTAATTTGGTTATGGGTTTAACATTCGCGTGTTTCTTCTAAAACCAAAACAAAGTCTTTCTTTTGTGTTGTGAGGTTTACATCTTGTGCTTTCCACAAGTTTCACGACGTTGACTAGTAATCGTATTATATGTGATATGGGGAGAGGTTTGATGACATGATGGACGTAAAAGGAAAAGTCGGTCAGTCATAATGAGCATGAAATGACAGCAACAAAGACTGATAAAAACTTTCAACAAAAGATCAACTTTTGTAAGAATCCTTATCCTCTACATTTAGCCCATCCTTATCGTGCTTTCTTTAGAAGCTAACATAATCATCCGCCTTTATTTTCTGAAAGTAATTTTCAAAGACATTATCCCAATTTAACTTGTGCCACCATTCCATGACTCATTGTGATGTGACCCCATACAAACATCATATGTACAATCACATCATTAACGATGAAATGCATGCTAAGAATTACGCCCCTACGCTCCTATATGCACTCTCCCACCCATAAGTCATACCTTTGGCTTATGCGTGCCTTCAACATGCTGAAGCTTCCTTGTGCAACCAACAGGGCAATAGACAATCGACACCCATGGGTACCACTCTTGCACCCATGACTTGAACATGTCAATTGCTAGAGGGAGAAAACCATCAAGGATCAGCAATAGACTTCACCATACATATGCATGCCAATTCTTTACACACATTCGTATCAAGTATTGACTTTATCCAAGGAAGGGGTGTGCGCAAAGGATGCATGTAGCTCTTTCTTGCATTGCTTATTGCAACCTTTGATTGTGTAGAAGCTTACCATGGCATGTATGGATAGGCGTAATGGATTGCATTACTTGTTGGAAAGCCATCAAATTGCCTTGGAGATGTTGTTGTGCAACACCATTGCGATATGGAAGATTAGGAAGTCCGTGATGCCATTCAAATGCTTGATCAAGCCCCGTTTTGACAATGTGTTTGATGATGTAATAACATTGTAGGTACAAGGTTGAGAGCGATGTCAAAAGGGCAATCCAAAGCATTCGTCTCGAATAAGCGGCATGCAGAATCATGTCGTTGGTAAGCTTCGCCAATAACGCGCTCATTGTTGCCACGTTGAAAGCTTCCCTCCCAACCAACTCAACGGTAGTGAGCATGCCCAAGAAAAAAGCCTTCAACACGTTAGAACCAACCGGATAGACTTCTTTGTTGGCTAGGGCAAGGATCTAAGAACTGCAGTTCTTTATTCTTTTTCGACAATTGTGTTTTTTCCTCTCAGAATACATAGAAAAAATGACCTTCTTGTGCATTAGTAAAGATTTGTGTGGGCGGGTTGCCGGACGATGATGGTTGATAGGAAGGCATTATCAAGGAATCCAATGGTTCGAATGGAGGGAGGAAGACCTTCGTCTTCCATGGGCGTCTGGGGCATCATCAACAAGTGAAACATGGTTTTTGAGCACAAGGCATATGTTAGACATTCTTGTGGTACTTGTGAACAGAAACCTTGCTCAAGAAATGAGTGAGCTGTGCCATGGTGTTTGAGTGGAGCATGATAGTTGGTGACAACGATGAACGCCTAAGACTTTCACCATCATGAATGGTGAGATGTAGAAAGGGGTTTCCCCTAACCATATATTGCATCATCGATTTGGTTGTTAGATCTTTCAACATTGTGTTTGTTGATTTTATAAGAAAGGCAACAAGGGCTAAGACCCTTGCTCGTGGGATCTTTGGGTGACCAGTGGTGCAGCATGTACAAGACCACGTGAAGGGTTGGGAACTGTGGACTAAAACCTTAATTGATTCAAAGTACAAGTATGGTAGATGAAAAGCTAAGCACACCAGAATAGCTAAGCTCCTAGCCCAATAAGGGGAAACGCCTTATAAGGCCTTGTACGTCGTTGTGGCAAGGGTCTTGGCGCAGTCTCTTGGTTGAGTGGCCTCAAAAATGGCCTCCAACCACGCGAGCATGCCTTGCCAGGCTTATACAAGCTTTGGAGGGATCTCTACTAGAGTCTTGGTTAGGGTTCAAAAGTCAGAGGCTTGAGAAGAGCTAAGTTCTTCTAGAATGTTGAGATACATGTGAACTGAGAGGAGCTTCTTCTTTTTATACATGTGGACTTGCAAAGTTGACCAACAGAAAGAGAAGCTTCCTTCACGTGGTTCTCTTCTGCTGCCTCTTGGAGAAGCTTCCTTTTTGAAGAAGCTTCCAATAGTTCAAAGTCGTTACTTGCATCCTTGCTTCCCTAGGGAGAATCTTCCATCTTCAGAAAGCTTTGTCAGGCTTTTAGGTGAAGTTTCTTAATGAGGTTGCTTGCTCTTCACCGTTTCCTCTGACGGCCGTTGATCTTGATATGTTCTTGCATCAAGTTTGTCAATCAGGAGCCTCTAGAAGCTCATGCCAGATTGGCCCATGCAAGTTGATAGGCTTATGCTTCATGCATGTGGCTGATGATGACGTGTAGGCCTCATGCTCAGGGTGCATGATTCCTGTACAGCCAGTAGGAGGACTCCCTAACCAAGGTAGTTATGTAGTGTTGTGTGAAAGGTAGCTCCCCTCCTCCCCAAAGCTAGCTAGAGGCATGCGCAACCCTCTTGTGTATGTCACCACACTTCATTGCACACCAAGCGACTTAAACTGCTTCAGGGTTGGTTGCCAGAATTTAACTTCCATGCGAAGGAGAGAATTCCCAGTAGACGTGGACTCAGGACTTCACCGTAAAGTCCAAAATTTTCTATATAATGCTCCGAATGTAGTACCGTCTTCACCATATCAGAGCTTATCACCAGTGCTCTAATTGCATATCTTAATACTCCCCCTCGATTGGTGCACTGGTCGTTTGAAATGTATCACTCGTGCGGGCTCTTAAAAAACTCCTCAAGTGACTCCCAAAAATCTTCATTGAGGAAATGGAGCTGAGTGTCCTCGTCGCTTAGTGGAAAATGTGAAAATTTGTGAATATCAGCTTCTTCACCCAAGGAAAAGATTTTTTTTCTTCACATGGGGCCGGAGTCACTTCCTCACCTATTTTGCGACTTTCGGCAAGTGATATCATCAAGCTGTCATACCCAAAAATTTCTGGGTTGAGTTAAGGCCACTCCAAATAATTGTCACTTGCTTCATGCAAAAGCAACTTGTGTGGTTCTTTGTGGAACTGAAGGTGCGCATGTTGGTTTGACCCCTTGGGCTCTGTTTTGCATACTTCTTGCTCCTCTAGAGTGGTGAAATCTTCCAAAAAAAATGGTTTTTAAGTCATCAGTTGACTTTCCAATCAAAGGAGAAGCACAAAACTCGCCTGGGACGTTCTGAAGGTTGTCCTAATCATTTTCATTTGCGAGCAACTTGTATTCATGAGAAATCGTCGTTGTACTGAAACTCCCTTATATCGAGACCAGTTTTAGTCATTCTTGTCCTGGAGTTGTCTACTGAAAATCAATGTTCTTGGTACATTTCTCCGCGGTGGTCGTTCGGCGCTTGTCCACCAAATATGGGGTGCATCTTACTTTTTCGCGCAGAGAGGAAAGGCCCCATTACATTATGCTACAACTACGTGCATGAGACACAGCCCGGCTAGTGAGACTGCCATCGTTGCGTAATCAAGGAGGCACTCAGCGTAGCTGCCCCTAATCGCTTACGCCGTTGTCTATCCTTTATTGCTTTCATCTTGTTCGCCACAACCACTATTTTTCCTGCTCACGCGCTCATCTCGCTTAGCAAGTAAGCCCATGTCTTGCTCCCCCTTTGTTGCTGAAGTCATGAGCGAGGGTTTGAGGTGATCTGCGGAGATGCCATGGTTAGTAGCTCGCTTGCTTGATTTCTCTTTTTTTTGTTTTCTCCCTCAGTCACTCGCTCGCCTCCTGCTCATGATTGCGATTGTTCCGACTTTGCAACTATGGTAGCTGCCTTGGTTCCTCCTGTTGTTCGCTCGATAACCCCTCTTCCTTGTCGCGGCTCTTCCGAACGTGTAGATGCGCAATCTTTGCAAGTTGCTACAGCTGCTTATGTTGCACGCAAGCTCGTTGTTAAATGTTTTTGCCTTTATTGTATGAGAGCTTGAGGCAACACATGGCCATGATTCATGGAAAAGCTGTGTTTTGCAACCTTGGAAGGTATTGCGATTGTTATGAAGTTATCTGATGCACCAACGGGTCCCTTATGTCAAGGAGGACTGAAGAACCAGCTTTTCGCTTACAGTTCCTTATTAGCTCCAAAATCTTACTTCAAGGCTGCTGGAGTTTTCTCTATAAGCTGGAGATCACTGAAAAGTTATTCTTTTTTAGCAGATTTTGCAAAACGCTCCGCATCACCTTTTGGTCCATAATAGCCACACTAATTTGTTAAACAATGAATTGTTGTCGGCAGCATCGCTACTTTGGATGTTTTTGCTTCAATGTATATTGTCTCGTGCACCATGAATCATTTGAAATGTGTGTGCATAAAGCAAGCTTGCGTGATGGCGGAGCTGCATGTGTTCAATTTTTGCATCCCCTCCATGACTGGCCGCTTGCGTACGTACTACGAGAGGGTGTTGGAGGTGAGACCACATTGCCTCGCGCACCTGTAGAAAATGTCCTTAGGTATGCTCTTTGTAAAAAAGGCAGCTGCTTGCTTTGTGGCTGGCATATGCACAAGTTGGATTATGTTGTCTTTGACCTTTGGACAAATCCAATGTCCATGTATGTCGATGTGTTTTGTTCTACCTTAAACCTTTGTCGTGTTTGCGAGGTGAATCATAAAGTTGTTGTGAACAAAACTTTTTGTCGGTTGTGCTTGAGCAAATCCGATTTCCTCAAAAATTACGTGATTTCCAATGCTATAGAAGTAGGCACTGCGTACTCAGCATGTATGGAGCTCAGTGTGATGAGATTCTATCGCTTGTTGGTGAAGGACACTAATCCCCCACCTAAGAAGCAGAAAAACCTATAGTACTCCAGCAGTCTTCCTCCGTTCCTCTTAAATCTGCATAGACATAGCAGTCAAAGTTGAGGCTGTCTATCGTCTAAGAAACAAGGTTGTTGTCAACCGTTGTCTTTAGGTAGCCTAGAGCTCTTTCAAGGTCCTTACATGCCACCTTTGTACAAGTCTCATTGCCGCATGCTATGTTGCTCACGGCAAATAGTAGATCTAACCGTGTTCAACTTACTAAGTGCATCAACGTTTGAACTTTTCTATGGTAGTCGGTCTTTCTCCTCCCCCTCTGTCGTAGATGAGTCTAGTGCTGTTGTGATAGTGGTGTTGGTATGTGTCGGTTGGGAATGTTGAATTGCTCGAAAACGTTGTGAGTATACGTCCGCTTGCTCAAGTAAAGCGTATGCGATTCACGATCGCATTCGATGTTCATGCACAGGTGGGACTCAAAGTTAGGCATGAGTGTCACATTGACTTCCTGCGCCATGGGCATAGACTTTGCGTTGATGAACTCAGCGAACAAACCAATGATGAGAAGGTCCTTGATGTAGAATAGCACGTAGTAGTTTGGCTTCATGTCTGGTGATGGCTGATGTAGGAAGAGGCTTTCGTTGTATGTTGAAGGCTCGAAGTCGAGAGACTCAAGCACTCTTTCGAGCTTCATGTACAAAAGTAGGAGGCTTTGCTTTAGACCGTAGAGGCTCCTCACCAGCTTACACTCTCTACCACTCTCGTCATCATAACCCTCTAGTTGCTTCATGTAGACGTTCGTTTCCATCTCACCATGCAGAAAAGCATTATTTAGGTCGAGTTGTTGTACTTTGAAATCCATCACTGATGCAACTACCAGCATAATGTCGGTGGTGGTGTAGCGGCTCATGGCATCGTAAGTGTTGAAGAAGTCTTTCCCTTCTACTTGCGACAACACCTTTGCCACAAGGTAAGCCTTGAGGTTTTCAATGTGTGCATTTGTCTTGACGCGTAACACCTATTTTACTCTTCATGGTCAGGGTCTTGATGGAAGCTTCGTGAGCTCCCATGTCCCTTGGTGCATGAAACTTTGGTAACATACATCAAGTGCTGTTGTCCATTCTATAGCATGGACACAGTGTAGTGCTTCTTAAAAAGTCTTTCGCACTGGTGGAAGAGTGCTAGTAGAGACAAGAGCTGTGAGTTTGGTGGTGGCAAAGTCCGCGAGGACATCATCCACCTTTCAGTAGGTAAAGCAAGCTGTGATAGCCATATTTACCCTTTTGATCTCGTTCTTTTCTTCTTGTTGCAACTGTTGGTGCACGAGGCACATGAGATGCATCAGATGTCGAGCAGCTCCATCATGTGGTTTCCTCGTCGCATGTGCACAATCTTGCACGCTCACGATCTCGTTTTTGTCATAAGGTTCTATGAGTGCCTCATGATGAATGGTGATGCTTTCATCCCAACGAGTGTCGAGGGCCACATACAGGACCACCGGCTACTCATCTTCCCTATTCAGATAAACAAAAGGTGAGTGGCACACTGTCAACTTCGCCTTCCTCTAGCATTTTCACGTAGGAGTCAAAGAAAGTCAGGATTAGAGCAAGCAAAATTGATTCCTTGGCCTCCTATGCATAACATCAAATTCTCGAAAACGATGGTGTCTCTGCATTTAATGGTGCGATGGGATTCTACGTTATACAACTCCAACCCCTTTCTATAAGGGCTTTAGCCAAGGAAAACACCTCGTGTTGCTTTATCTTCCACCTTGCGCAGACGCTCCTTTGGAATATGAAACAGTGCCATGCACCCAAAGGTGCATAGCATGGCTTTGTTGGGCATGTCATCATGCCATGTTTGCCATGGTGTCATGCTTGGCAGCGCCACGTGTGGCACGCTATTGCGTACCCATAATGCTTGCAGAGATTAAAGTGGCAACTACAAGTTGTCGAGCTGCGCACCAAGCAGCATTGACTTTAACGTCTCTTGCATCTTACGGTTCGCTCTCTTTGTCACACCATTTTGCTCCTGAATCTATGGCGTAGAAAATGGCTACATGATGCCTAGATTCTTCACCTGTGTGGCAAATTCTATGCTCATGTACTCTGTAACATTGACTGAGCGTAGAACCTATAGTTTTCTGTTGTTTTGCATTTCAACCATCATGAGCCACTTGAAGAAATATTCTAGAGCTTTGTCTCTTCTACAAAGAGGATAGGTCCACACCATCCTGGTGGCATCGTCAATAAACACAAAAAAGTAGCGATACCCTCCATAGACTATGGCCATTAGTAGAGGTCCACAAATGTCGGTGTGGACTAGCTTCAGCTTCTAGCTGACGTCACACTTTCTAGCCAAAGGAATAATTTGTCTTGGTAACCTTGCGTGCACGTAGTCTTCACAAGGTTCTATTGCATCCTAATTGTTCCTTTGCTTGATATCAAGTGCGATGACCTACTTGTTCTTGTGCATTGTCTGTACTTTCTAGTTGTTGATTTGGCCGAGCCATTTGTGTCGCAAACTAAATTGTGTGATAGAAACCTGTTGGAGACTTCCTATTGCGAAGGGCGTTTCTGGCCCTCTCGTTGGAGCAAGTGTTGAAATGTCCAGCTCTATAATGTTGTGAGGAAGAAAGTGACCTTTTGCAAAGGTCTGGCCTTCAAAGCTTACAATGGTCACATGTTGTTTGCTGCTAACGATGCGTGTGCCCCCCTTCATCAGCTGCCCTATTGAGAGGAGGTTTAGTTCGATGTGTACAGCACATCCTCAAACTTCACCTAAGCACCATTGTACCCAGTCACTTTCACCTTTCCTTTACCCAAAACAGGTAGTTACTGCATTTTCACCAATGTGATGAAGCCTTTGGAGCAAAGTGAAATCTCGTGGAGGCAGGCTTTCTCATGGGTACTGTCAAGGTACCACACGTAGGTGGAGTGGAATAGCTCATCACTGTGCATGTTTGAGAGCTAGAGGACAGACCTTGTGAAGTCAAAATTCTTCTATTTGCCTTAATCTTGCTTCTTCTCCACTGTGTTCTAGCCTTTCTCCGATTGCTTCACCTTATTGCCAACTGCCTTCTTCTCCCCCTTTCCTCTTGAGTTGTTTGCTCTGTAATGATTTTGTCTTCTTGCTTGCTCCTCATCCCACATCCTTTTCTTGCACTCTTGCTTCATGTGCGCAATCTTCTTGCAATAATGGCACTAAACAACAGGTCGTGACCATAAATTTTGGCCGCGTGCACTTTGGATACTGGCGTTTGGTCTAGGGTTTGAAGACGCCTTGGTGGACGTTGAATTCATTCTGGACTCGCAATTCCCCGAGGGCTCAACAATAGACATGGCAGTGCTCACACCTTAATAAGTCGCATTGCTAAGGATTCTTTCCTTCTCTCTTCTCAATTGCCTGTGCCATTGCTCTGTCAAAAGCATCTCACAAATGTATTCATTTATGAGCTTTGTTTCATGCTTAAGCTTCAGTACCTTTCGGACGTTTTCCCAGTCCCTAGTTAGTTTGACGAGGAGCGTCTGTCACTATGTGTTGATCCTGAAGTGAATTAGATTGGTTGATGTAGGAATTTATGTTGTTGAAGCCGTTGAGGTTGATGTGCAATCGTTCCATCAGTAGGTGAGATTTGAAGATCGAGTATCTGAACATTAGGTCTCTAACAGGTAGGACCGGGCTTGGCGAGCTCCCTCAACTGTCTCCCCGTACATCCTTATGGCTTGCTAGATGCAAGGAATCACATGGTCTTCTAGCACCATGAAAGTAACTCGGGAGAAGTAGTTTTAATTTGCCACCATGCTAGACAATGACCCCGGGGGCGGAGATGTGCAGTATCCATTGTACAAGTTTCAGGTGTCGTGTATCTGGGCTGCTTGTTTGAACTTGTGCACCTAGTGCGGGAATTTCTCGCCATCAAATTTGTCAACCTTGATCTTGAGCAAATGTAGTGACGCGGCTACTTGGGGCACACCGTCCTCTGAGCCTTAGTTTACATTGCCTTGTGACTGCATTTGGGAGTGGCATAAAGCCTTGTGCCATCGGCCGCAACCCACGTGGTGGTACTACTACTCCTACTTGGTTTGGTGCTAGTTCTTCTGCAAAGGGTTATGATCCTAGTGCTAAGTGCATGTGCTCCTAATGTACCATGGGTGGCACCATTGGAGCAAGTTGAGGCTGTAAAGACACAAACGGCTATGGCATGCCTCCTTGAGGTGGTGGAACCAGCTGCACCTCCGGCGACATGGTTGGTTGCATGACTGGAGGATGGCTGACTTGAGGTAGATGTGCAAACAATCCTTATGAACCATGTTACTACTGCATCTACTGTAACTGTTGTTAAAGTTGCTACTCTTAAAGCTATTGTTGTTGAGCCCATGCTAGTAATTACTACAATTGTGCAATTTGAGGTGCTCGAGCCGCATGTGATTGTTGTAGCTATTATGTCTACGATGCTTGAGCTGCCTAGGTACGCTCCTCTTGTTGGTGTACGAGCTCTTGAGCGGCAATTTACTGCCTCAGCGCAACCCTCCCTTGCTCCATGCTTAACATGCTGGGCCTTCACATTGCGCCATACGTTGCGTCTCCTCAGCCAAGCTTTGTACCTCAACAAGTTGGCGATGTGTGTGGTGTACGACATGGCGCTCTCGCTATTGGCCCATGTGCATGCCATGGAAAACTGAGTGGTCATCAAGTGTAGGAGAAGCAAACTAAGAGTTCTCCTCTTTGATGTTTCTCGTGCTTCTGTGCTGGTGGAACGCCGCTCACGCGTGTGAAATGGCTTCACCTCCGCCTCTGACTCAGCACCTGGTATAGGGCTACTGGAGAAAACCTCCACCACAAACGTAACCTGCTGCTACATGTGTTGCAAACCGCACAGAGCACTCCCAAGTGCTATATTACCATGTTGATTTTGTGAGACAGGCAACAAGGGCTCAGACCCATGCTTGAGGATCTTTAGGTGATTAGCAGTGCAACATGTACAATGTTAGGAGAAGGATTGAGAACAATGCAATTAAATCTTAATTGATATAAAGTTTAAGTATGGTACATAAAAAGCTAAGCACATTAGACTAGCAGAGCTCCCATCCCACATAGGGGCAACCCCTTGCTAGGCCTTGTAGATCAACCTGGCAAGGGTTTTGGCTAAGTCTCCACGTTTATTGGCCTCCAGGGTGGCCTCCACCCAGGCTCGCATGCCTTGCTGGGCTTTTTAGGGCCTTGGAGGGATCTTGAGAATAGTCTTGGTTAGGGCTCAAGAGTGAACGACTTGAGCAAAGCTACGTTCTTGTAGGATGTTGAGATGGACCTGAACTGAAAGGAGCTTCCCCTTTTATACCTGTGGACCAAGCATGTTGACCACGGGAAGAAGACGTTTTCTTCAGGTTGTTCAGGTTTATTGCCTCTTTGAGAAGCTTCCTTCAAAGAAGCTTCCAGTAGTTCAAAGTTGTTACTTGCATCCGTGCTGCCCTAAGAAGAAGCTTCCTCCTTGAGGAATCTTTGTCACGTCTACAGGTGATGTTTCTTAAAGAGGTTACTTGCTCTTCAAGCTTTCCTCCGACGGTCGTTGATCTTGCCATGTTCTTGCATCAAGTTTGTCAATAAGGAGCCTCTTGAGCTCGTGCGATATCTGCCCATGCAAGTAGATATACCCAAGCTTCATGCATGTGGCTGATGATGTAGTGTAGGCCTCATGTTCAAGGTGTATGATTCCTCTCCAGTCAGCTAGAGGACTCCCTGACTAAGGTAGCGAGATAGTGATGTGTAGTAGGTAGCTCCCCTCCTTCCTAGAGCTAACTAGAGGCATGCGCAACCCTCTTGCGCATGCCAGCACACTATATTACACACCAAGGCCTTTAGGTTGCTTCAATTCTGGTTGCCAAAATTCATCTGGCCTATACAAGAGAGAATTCCTAGTAGACGTGGACCTAGGAATTCACCTTACAGTTTTTAAATTTCTATATGTGCTCTAAATGCAATTTTGTCTTCACACCAGCGTAGTTCTTGCATCTCTTAACAGCATTTTTCATTCAAAAGGTTCTCTTTCATATCTAGTTTAGATAAAAAGAGAATTTTCTTTCATGTTGTAAATCTTCCATTACATGAGTCTTTGTTGATTACTAATGCATGTTGTTAGATCTGCTTTTTATCTTGATTATAATCATCTTTAATTTTGAAAATGTTTAAATGATGCAGATGTTTTAAAACCTTGTGCATAGTTATTGCTTACTAGGTGTTTCATCTTTTCCCCCCCACATGCTCCTACTCACTCATACCATGTGTTATGCGAAGCCAAAAATAAATGGCTCAGAATGATTAGGCGCAAAACAAAAGAAGTGTTCAAAGGATTTGCATAAGATTGGGTATTGTTGATTCATTCAAGTGATTTGTAAGTTTGTGTATTATTTCTAGTCCATTTACGAAATTCACCAAGAAGTTGTGAAGTTTTGAGAATTCTTAGGCTTGTCTTTTTACAAGTCTAGTGCCATAGAGATCACCTTAAAACATTATTGAAGTTTTAATATCTCTTTAAAGCATTCTGTTGAGCAATGTAGAAAATGCAAAAACATGTTTAAATCTTCTTAAAATGGATCATTAGAGTTTGATGAAGATAGTGTTAATTATGTTCGTGGAACAGAATGAAAATGTTTTAACTTGAGTCGTGGTGGGTCAAAGGTATGACCACTATTGAGAAATGCACACTCATTAAGTATAAAAAAAGATAATATATTTTCACATGCAATACAACTCAAAAAATTCTTCCTTTCTTACTCGTGTGAATAATGTGAAAATATTGATACATTATGTGGAATGTTTTTTTAACTTACATACTTTGTAAACATGAAATCGATTTTGATAATAGTTCTAAACTTATATCCATACCTTTTTATGTGGATATTGAACGTTTTAAGATTGAAAAAATTACTCTAGGAAAGTGAAGAATTATTTAAACATTGATTCCATGGGTGCACCATGTTTAGGATTGATTAATCACTTCATATAAAATAATGAGAAAACGTTTTTACCCATTTTTCTCTAAAACATTGTCAATTTTACCTCTAATTTTGTTTTTTCTGTATTATATTTTAGTGGTTCATTGTCATCGTATTTTCTAACTAAATTGATGTCTTTTCTCAAAAGCTTCTCGTTATCATTGTTTTACAAGAGAATTTATATTATTTCCTTGATATGTTTTTATAAAAAACATGTAAATTTTTACTTTCGATGATTCGAAAATGCATAATTCATTTTTTAGATCCTTTCCAACAAAATTCTTCTCTTAGATTCCATTTTATGTGCAACAAATAGACCTATGCCCTTTTGAAACCTATGTGCGGATAAGAAATTGCATTGGTATTCTCATCAAAGCTGTTACATTATTCTAAAGAAGATTGTATCATCATATTCATAGCCATGTGGATCATCTGCTATCAATTTCGATTAATTCTTTAAATAAAACAAGATCACCTGAGTTTTGGGAATTTTGCCCAAATTAATGATATAGTGTGGAATTGGAAACCACATCAGTATTCTTATATGAATCGCGGATACAGTGTTCATTTGAGAATGGTAATCCAATGTGACTGTCGACTTTCAACATGGTATGATCTTAACGTTGAACTTGTGGTTTTCGCTGCATGAGATTTCTGGACCGACAAAAGAAACGCGAGTTCTTCACCATGTGACGAAATGGGATAGAGAGCAAATCGTTTAGGAAATGAAAGTTTTCACAAAGGAGTTGAAAAAGCGAATCGCCCCTTGACCCTCTCCGCGCTATCCTCCCGGATCGAAATACGGGGTCTGCCGAACGAAAGACGGCTGGGTGGGCTTCCGGTCAGCACGTGAAGTGGACGAGGTCGTCTTCATAAAGGAATTCCACATTCCGAGGTGATGAGCTAAACCATCGTTCAAGGAGCTTGCCGTTCATCTTTGTTCATTCTGGACGCGACGAAGACGAGGAACTGAATGACCAGCAATTCTTGCAATCACCGTGGGAAAAAGCTCCAATCGATTCATCACTGAGCAATACCTTACCTTCGTCCTCGGTTAGGAGAACAAGGAAGATGTGAAAGACCTACCCGAATGAAGTCATTGCACTTTCTCTGTGAATGATAACCCAATGCATACCTTCAGAGTTGCATGCACCAACGATGATTCCAATTAACATGAGAATTCCCGAGTACGTCCATCACATGATGAAAACTTTACTTCATCTTATTCAACACATCAAAAACGGCCTCCTAGCATCCACTTCAAGGAATAAATATTTGCATGCTAAAAAAAAATCAAAGATCACACTAATAAAAGAGTTGCGAGGGAAAGAAAGGACAACACACACAAACACACAGACACACACACACACACACACATACACAACCACACACACAAACAGACACACACACACACACACACACACACACACACACAAGTAAACCGCAACATACACACACGCACAGAGAGAAAACACAATTAAAAATTTGAGGCAAAAATGCACACACACAAAAAACACACACACACACACACACACACACACAAACACACATGAAGGTAGCAAGTACCTTTCTTGAAATCGAAACAATTGTTTACATGATGTATCTCTCAAGCTTGAAATCCCCTAAATGTAAATTATGTTGTTAAATTTGTTAAATTTCCATTTCCAAGTCTCCCAAAGGATGAAAAAGTAAAGAGCTTACAAATGACAATGGTACATGGAAAAAAAAGTATTCAAGCTATTGGGACATAATTTCATGTACGTTTTGTATCAATTTGCTATCATGAATGCTATCAATATGTGGAAAACCGCATGGGAGTTATTTTTCAAAATGATCAAATTCAATCAATCTGCACATGTACTACAGGACATAAAGAACATAAGATCATTCAAATCCAACCTTTCATTTGAAACCATTCACTGATAAACAATATGTTGTAATTGATGATAAAACTAAGCAAATGTCACTATGAAGCAAATACAATGCTCTTGAAGGAATCCGATTTTCATTGTTTTATGAACATTTATTAAATTATTTTTCTTCATGAATTCAATCTTTCAATAGAAAGATAAGAAATTTTTAAAGATTTTATAAATCATGCAATAATCAATATTTAAGCTATAATGTTTATTATATGTTCTTACAACCACATTTGTGACGTAGATTATACCCTCCTTAGCTGATTTTGAATGCTCCATTCATAGTTGTTGATACTATCTAAGAACAACGTGTGTGTTGATCCCCTCTTTAGTATCCCACACATTTGCAAAAAGATGTTGAAACCCTCCTCAATAATGTGCGAGACATGCTATTGGCCAAAAGGTACACACAAAGACAACCTGGTGCATCGTGCTAGACCCCACACAATACAACATAAAAGTTCATTCATTTACAAAACATGTTTGCATTTTTTATTCTCACCTTGTTTTTTACTTATCTTTATAAAAGGAAATTAAAACAAACTTCCCTTCAGTTTTACGAGGGGATTAAAGAACAATTCAATCAGTTAGGACTCCATGAAAAATATGAATCCCGAATTCTTCATCTTAACTACAGATTTCATGTTTTGTAGGATGTACATTATTTGATTCCTTAAGTAGTGAGGTATATCCACAAACTTAAAATCAAATAAGTGTGAAAGATGATAACGCCATGTCAATTTTGATAGCCATGCCTAAACAGTAACATAAAGAACTAAGTAAGAATAGGTGATGTGTCAATTCATCTGTCATGAGAATCGCAATCGAGTAATCTGCTTTTTTTTCTTTTAGAATTTGAAAAGTCAAATTACGAATATAAGACATGAAGAAGACATAAAATCATAAGTTTAATGGAAAATGATTTGCATACAAAAACATATTAGATATTTTCCATTTTGTTGTCATGATCAATAGTTTTGCATTTTCAACCTTCTCTTTCAAGATGAGAAACCTCTATGTTTTCCATGAACATCACTTCAAACTGAGCACCAAATTTAATTCAAGGTTGAAGGGATTCTCCTTCTTTGGGTTTGTGGTGGACGTTGGTTTGTTAAAGCCATCTAGACTCCAATCTAACACACAAGGAATTTCACATGCCCTATGGAAACCCTCTCCAACCCTTTTACAGAAAAGCCATTATCACCTCTACATAAGGGATTCCAATTTTTAAAAATGATATTGTTTGTGTTTGGATCCATGTGATATGTATATAACTCTTTGTATATACCATGATTTTTATGCTTTGGTTATAAAATGTGATAATTTGGTGAGATATCGTTTCAATACTCATTTATGCCATTAATATTGTAAAAATTGGATATCATTCATTAGTCTAGACCTTTGAAGATTTGTGGTCACTTACTTAAAGAGGATGATTGAATCTTGCACCAAAAAAACTAATTGTAGTGTTATATGTAAACCCGATCTTTATTGTAGTGAGTGATACCTACGCTGAGCATTAGCTCTGACATGGCGTAGTTGGATCGAGAATCAAAGGTCTATGCGCAAAGTTACGTATTTTTATCCGTTAAAATTGCGGTACAACTCTTGCTACAAATTTCTTATGTGCAGGCCAAATGCAATTCTCGCATCTTGCTCCAAGAGGGGAAAGGAGCCTATGCTTTTATGCTGCATGCACAGTAGTGGTATGCATGCGTGTTGGCCTATTTGGTCAACAGCTACACAATGCAAGATACCACTGCTTGGTACTTTGCCAACCTAGCTAAGGTGAGGCTGGACCTGACCACCTTGTTGGGATTGCTTGCATGAACACAGGCAAGCAAAGCTCTCGAGCATGGACCACTCTACATCAAGTGGTGCATGCATGACACAACATTCCATCAAGTATGACATGCACAACTCATCGAATACACCACCTAATACATGCATGAATCAACATTTACATGCGGTGCCAAGAACAGGGACCATCGTACATTAGCGACAACATGTGCTATTCAAAAACTAGGAGAACCGCAAAGTTGCCTGCCTTGAAGAAGCTTCCTTCGGGAAGAAACTCTATGCCTTGGACCCATGATATTCCTTGAGGAGGAGGCTACAACCCTGCAATAGGTTTTTTCCTCTAGGAACAAAACAATTGGTCAACTTGCCAAGATCCAAGTAGAAAAAAAGACTCCACTGTGTTAGTCTAATAACCCAACAAAAAACTCCAACAACAACTCCTATACTTCACACCAAAGTTAATGTCTAACTAGAGCTCTACCTTACATAGTTAAATATGTTTTGACAGTCCAATTGTGTTCGTGTCTCTCTATGTCGACCAAGCGTAATTGGCAATGTTGTGTCGACCTCCTTAAAAGGATAAGAAGCTCACTGTCTTGGTGGAGTTCCCCTCTGGTAGCTAAGTTAGCCTCGTAGAAAATTGTTCGCTTGACTAGGAGGGTAAAAAGTCCTCTGACAATGCAATAAGTCTTCTAGAGGCTACCAAAGTGGAGGGGATGGTTCCTTGACAATCTGTAGGCCATTTCACCTCAAATTATGGTGATGGTGCTCAGACCCTTGCAACAATAGCCTTTACAACCTAGCAAGGTGTTCCGCCCTTTGATGGGGCAAGTAGTCTCAGGGCATAAAATCGTCCTATGTTTCGCCAATGTTTCCTTCGACCATACTTGAACTTGATAGTCTTTTTTGTTACAAGTTTAATCCAAGTCTTTTGCTTTCGCAAATTCAAGTACAAGGTTGGCTTGGTTGGCACAAAGATCCAACTTAGTATCAATACTCCCTTGTTGCATTAGAGCATGCGGTGAATTCCTCAATTCATGCTCCAAAATCCCAACAATCTCCTGATTAACCACTATATTTTGCTCCCAAACAAATAAACTTCAATCATAAAAATTGATGGAGCATGAAGATTTGCCTCCACTTTCAAAGGTGTACTCTAAAGCCAGATTCATAAGCTTCAGTAACAATCAATTTTCCAAACATAGATAACATTTTTGTCCTAATACAAGTAAAGTTAACCTTAACATGCATCTTAAAAATCACATCAATAGCTCACAAACTTTCTCATGGATAATCAATTATTTCCAAAGATCCGTTTGGGAAATTGCATAAAATATGATGGATGGAAGAAATAAGAAAAGAACTCACTCATTCAAAAACCTTTTTAAAGATAGAGAATGGAAGGGAATTATTCCTACGGATTCATAACAAATACTCCATGATTCCTTTATTCATAAGCATACATCATACAAGATGTCATGATGAAACTTTCCCTGAATGGTTAGAGATGTAGAATGGCAAAAGGCATAAGCCCATGTAATCTCATGTCAAGCTAAATATCTAGACATGTCAAGTTATCATGATGCATTATATGTGAAACAAATTTTGAATCTTGTTATTCACTTTGATACTTCTACATTGAGCCGGCCTTACAAAATGATTCTATCTTCCATTTGAGATGATACATATTTTTTAAAGCTGAAATTGAGCTCATTCTTTGAAAGCATTTACCAAAGACCAGCCTTAAATTTCCAAGGCTAGGAAATGCTCCAACAAGTACACAAATTAATCAAAGTGGTAATCAAATACAATATATGCCATGGATTGAGCTAAGGAGCATCCATACAAGATATAGACATATTTCAAAAGTTGTTGACAAAGCAAAAAGAAGAACATTTACATGGGTAAACGAGCAAAACGTGGGGCATATTAAGGAACTACACATAAATAATTACCAATGGATGCCAAAACTAGTTTCAATGTTTTTCCTTGACCATCCTTTCACATCATTCAAAAAGCAGGGAATGTTGAGAGTGACATTTCATTAATGAAGACACCAATGAACACTCACAAGTAGTAACAATGATCAAGAAATCAATTTAGATTGGTTCATACACATTTCAAACAAATTCTAGCTGCGAAGCTATTGTAATGCAATGGAAAGAATTGTTCTTGTAAAACAAATTCAAAGACATATCACACAATTCACATGTAGTTTTTTAGGTTTTTAAATGTATAACATCAACATACTGTTAAAAAAATGAATATCCTTCATGCCAAGACTCTTTATTCTCCATGTCACCTAAATCAATTCACCTATCTTTATGATACTCAAGCACGTGTATTTAAAACATCCTTTATATCCATTAGATTCATGTACATGTCTTGCATGTCATGTGTACCAAATGGTAATGTATTGTTGTCCGAAATCACCCTCTTAACATGATGTAACAAATATTTCACCATCTTCAACCGTATACACTCTTCAATGTGTGCAGCTATAATGTAATGAAAGTAAGCATCTGATTTCCTACAAGTGAATAAGTTTCAAATGAGAAATATTGGTACATCAAACATCATAAAAGCCAATAAAGTGAAATGAGTGTTCATTTGCTATAGTTCAATCATGACACTAGAGAGAACGGCTTTCAAAAAATGATAAGAGCCTTTTCCTTTAAGTTAAAAAATGAATTTGATGAGCGTTTTATTGCATATTTGTGAAGGTCTATGTGGATGATGTTTTATGAATGTTAAATCCTTCATGAATCATTACATAACGTGTAAAAAGAAGATAGGCAATCAAGAATTCGTGGGCATAACGTACTTGATGAGGGAACAATGTCAAATTGCAAGGTAAAGAGGAACATCCTAGTATCGCCTCTTTTGGGATGGAAATTAATTGGTACCGGGTTCAACCTTGTTTCGATGACTAGGATCCTGCCTTCTAGCCAAAGAGTGGAAATTTCTTCCATATGCATGTCTAAAAAAGGGTGTGGCCAAAATTGCTATCCGCTCTATATCCAATTTTGGTGTGTCCAATATTGGTTGTTTGTGGTGCTGGTATTGATGATGCTCCCACATGTCGTTGTAACAACATGCAAGTAATGTCAAAGTGACTAGTGATGCTTATTTCTCCGAGAATTGCGACTAACTCCTTTAGCTCCCGCATATGGGTAGTGCACAGAAAAGGGGGGGGGGTGTGCGGAATGAACAGAAAGCAATTAACTATATGGAGAAAGTGTGTCAAATCTCTACTACAAAGAGGACTACTGATGCTCTTCATCATCGAGAAGACTAGAATCTATAAGAAATTGTCCGCGTGCAACAATGTGCTGTAGTGCCACAAACAAAAAGTCTTGGCTAGAAATCATATCATATCCACTCTTGCTCCATGTGGCCATGGCAGTGTCGCGCATGTCCTTGAGGCGTAGCCAGGATTGAACCATCCATCCTAGCATATTCTCTTTCATTTTTTTTCAATGGGAACTGCGAATCTGGTTCTCTCGTGACTCGATAGCCATCCACTAAAAAAATAACTCAATGATGTAAGACTTGAACAGTTGCCACAAACTGACATCCCTTGGCTTCTCCTTTTAGGTGGAGCCGACAAGTACGTAGAATGGTACAATTTAGGGGAAATTTTCCTTCAACCACAACCGAAGGCTTGTTGTGCAATACAAGCTACACGCATGAAACAAGACGATGTACTTCTCTATCGCAGAAAACTTGTCTACACTCTCGCTACGTCACTTGTACCAAGGATGGAGGACATGGCGGAACCATTCACGTGCCGTGAGCTCACTTTCCAAGTGGTTTTGCATCTGTGTGAGGTACCAGCCATGTTTTCAAGTGATTTCTCCAAGGATTCCATTGAATTGAACGCTAATCGTCATCCCCGCGTAAACAACTTGCAACAAGCATTGATGATTCTTAGAAATGCAAGTTGGCCACGGTCTTTCAGGAAAAACCAAGCAGTCGAAAAAACAAACTATAGCTCTTACCTGAATCGAAAGGAACACTCCATCAATGGCCGAGCCAAAAACGCCCATGATTTCACGCTTGTCATCAATGCAAACAATGGCCACGTCCTTGCAATCGCATGGATACCACGTCTTCCCAAGTGATGGCACAATCATGACGCGTGTATGGTCAGCATTCACAACAAAATCCAAGCTCACTTTGTATGCTACAACAAAGCACGTTAGGCGTTTCATCATCTCACAGATCAGAGTCTCCCACTTTACAAGACATTTTTTAGCATTCGTTATGCCTCTCTACCATGACCAACCCAAATGTTTCTCCATGATTTCTGCAACCGACGTGCGAGAGAAGGTGATCACGCCTCCATTCTTCTTGAGTACTTTGAAACAATGGCTTGAATAGATTCTCTGAATGACAGTTTGTGTAGTGAGCGCACAAATCGGTACGCCAAAAAAGCGGAGGCCCTTTAGTTCGGCAACTACCTCAATGACAACTTGAGGGTGCTCGTCACAAACTTGTGTCGCTCACGCATCCAACGTGGGACCGTGGCATTTGGAGCACATAAAGGTAGGGGCTTAGGTGGCACCGTGTGTGCGGCTTGCAAGATGTGGTCGTGTGGAACCTTTGTGCAACCAAAATACAATCCATACACTGTGGTAGCTGCTACCTCGTCATGGGGAAAGTGACCACCTCAGCCACACCATATGGGTTGAAGATGCTTGATAGCGGTTGTCATAGTCTCGCACTTCTGCACCGCATCATTGATGCGTGGAAAGTGACCACCTGGCTTCACAATAGTGGATGGCCTAGTCGTGGTGGTGCACTCTTTGCTCTGTTTTTGTAGGCCAGTAGAGGGTGATGGTGATAACTACACGTGGCCTGCAGCACGAAGGACGTCCGCGTGAGTTGGGTTCTTACGTGACCGCCCAACTTTGCGCTTCAAAACAAGCACGGGTAGTCGGAGGCCTAAGACATCGCGTTTACCTTAACCAAAGCACTCCTCCCAAAAACAACGACCGAAGTAGGGTGTGATGATGTTGGCCATGTTGAAGACACCATTCAGGAGGGAGTGTTGGTGTTAGAGAATGGAGCTGTCCACTCTTGAGCAACACCTTTCAACCGCGTTCGATGCGCGAGTTAGTCACACTTTACTTGGGTGCATCACTAAGAGTCGCATCGCATCCCAAATGTGAGTGGGACAGCGTCGCCATAGTCATGTTTGGGCCTTGCCTTATGGCACGAAGCTAATGGTTAGCATGGCACGTTGCGTCAGCCCGTTATGCGCATGATGCGATGTCATGGCAGGAGGCACATGACGTGCACATAGGACGCTTGCAAGCGGAGGGGGGGGACTTTGCAACGCTCCGTCGGTCGAGTTCACACGTTTGAATTTAATCGGGTGGGTATTAGCAGGACAACACTTGCTACGGGATTTGATAAGGACTCCAAGAGAATATCCAAACAAAGATAGGTTGCCCCTGTGTAGCGTGTTTTAGGTAATTTCAATTTAAATTCTTGACATAAACAAAACAAATTCCTTCCCAAACGACAATACGAGTTTAGGTGGTAGTACGGTGTTTTGGAGACATAATTAATAAAATTAAAAAATCATATGTTCAACTCCCTCTTTTGAATATACAAAATGGTGAACATTATTATACAAAAAAAATAATGGATAAATCCATGGAATCATTATTAGAAAGTGGTGTTGCCTTTGTATTCTTTAAATTTTCTTTTTCAATGAAGCGATTACGTTAGAATCATTACCTTTGAGGTCTAACATATATAAATATGTGTATCACATGATGGATGATTGAAGATGATGTCTTTTTAATATTACAAAGAGTTTGAGTTTTCTATCATTTTTAAATCTAAACCCTTTTTCTAAACCTTTATAAACATAAGAATTACATTTTGGAAGTTTCTAATGTACAAATATAAAACACTCATTCATGTAGGAACTACAAAGGAGCTTGCACACGTTTTGACTTGTCATTTGAGTTAAAACAGAGGAATGAAAACTTTGAAAAGTATTCTCTAGATCTATTTAGTTCGAAAACAATGGTGTTTCAAACTTCAACTATTCTTTAATAACACAATTTCATAAAAATAAGGCGCTTGTAGCTTTCATAAAATATTGAATAACAATCAAAATGAAGACAAAGGAGATCATTCATCGTTGTTATCTTGGTGTGTTTTTTTTTCAAAATGTAGATGCATACTTTTTTCTTTGTCTGAACACATCCTCATTGCATGCTCAAACTTTATAGATACTTTACACAAGGAATCAATAAAAATGTATAATGAATTCTATGCATCATATTTATGACTTTTTGGAACTTGAAAAGGTAGAGGATAAAATTTGCCCTTGATCTTTCATGAAAAGCTTGAATATGGTAATGTAAGTCTACTTAGAGACAATCTTCCAATTGATCTTCCACTAGTCACATGGCAAAATAATGGACTATATTACACCTAATTTCCTACTACAAACTCAGAGTTAGCATTCACATAGGTTTAATGGTCTCGCATGAACTAGTAAGAACACCTAGTGTACGGCTCCCTAATGCCCTAATCCATTGGCATAATCAAGGCATCTCCTAGGGTTTAGGAGCACTTGAAGCATTAATTTGTTTTCCAATTTTTTTGGGCTGAATTCCATAAAAGGTCCAGCTCGACCTGTGCGGTTTGTGACAACAAGGAGGAGGAGCAGGCATGCAAGCATGGGTGCATGGATGGGGCTTGGCCTGATATGAGTGGGATGTTTCACATCAACCCCCACATAACGTTGTTAACACACCAGGCGAGGGGGACTTCGAACCTCTTAAGGAGTAGCGTACCGACTACCTTATTCAATGAGGGGTTATGCCTAGGCCGGTTTTCAACAACAGGTGCAGTCAAGGAAACATTAAAAACCCATATGAAAACAATCCTATAAAAAGTCAAGGTAATGCAACAGCATTCTCGCGGCAAAGACGTTTGGTAGATTTAGACGATCGATCACCAGAAACCTCTCACAATAAGTACTAGGTGCAAGTATGACACTAAATACAGGTGCAAATAGCTTGTGAATTTAAGGTAGGAGGGCATAATGTTAAGGCTCAATCTAGCTATTTAGACAACATAAACACCCTGAACATTGCTCATTCAAAGGAACTTGAAATCTTGTGTTTTTGTAGCTCAGAGGTTCATATATGAAAGTGTCTCATTTTATTGCAACTGTTCTCTCCACACACCAAGGCAAAACCTCTAGAGAGCACACACTCTCACATGCACACACTACTTATGCAAAAGCCTAAGATACATTCAAAAAGCACCACAAAGCTAGGGATGACCTTAGACTTACACAAATCATTTGAACATGACAAGAATTCATGACTTTGCTAGTAGAGTAACTCACCCATGTTTGAGAACAACAACGTACACATCAATAATGTTGAGACCAGAGATGGGGGGCTATGACCAATTGTGCTAGCTCGTAAAGTTTGTTGTGAGCTTGATGATGGACACCAATTCCCACTACAAGGACAATGATGCAATTGTGTGTGTTGAGATTCTCAAACTGAACACCTTTCGTATTTTGGGGTCTTCCTGGCATTAGAACTGTTGTCAATGATGAAGTCATAGATACCCTTTTGGTGATGTATGGAAATTCCCTTTTGATGATGAGGTACATTTGAAGGTGGCAATCTATTGATTATCTTTAGTGATGTGTCAAAAAGAGGGCTTTCATGGGTCCTCCTATACCACTTCATGGTTTGAAAGGAGCCTGCAAGAAGTGTCACAAAAGATAATGTTGTAATATCTTATGTTTAACACGGTTCTCGGGAATGCAAAATGCTACTGAAATGGCCACTCCATACTTCACCAAATTCTGGTGGAAAGTTTGACTTGTTTTCAATGATCGACCAATTTCCAACATGAATGAATGTGTTTACGTATAAAACTTATTGTGATTGAATGTGGAAGGTTGTGTACATTCTTCAATTGCAGAAAACTAAAGTGGATCAAGTATTTCACAAAACAATAGCTGCCATGGTCATCCATGCATTCAACACGTTAGAATGTACTTGAAAAACTTACCTTTGCTCATTGTGTGTCCATGAAACATCCTCACCATGAAATGTGGCCGTTGATCGTGATGATAATCAATGAATGTGCACTATCCTCTGTTTGCAAACAAGATGGAAATTTCAACCTAAACAAAAAACGGTAAGGGAGTGATGTTTCACTTCTTCTTATGAAGTAAACAACTTATTTTTTTGTTGAAAAAGAAGATTTTTCTTTATCTTATTCTGTTGAAAAATGAATCCCGGGTTTCTAACTACCTTTCAAATTCTTCGCTTTAACATGGTTAAAGAAAACATAGATTTGAGGGAATTGATGTACACAATGTAATTGAAAGAAACTAAGCACAATCGTTTCTCTCAAGTATACAAAGATGGGATTGTTTTAGCTCTTTGAATGGAGAGTCACTTACTTGTATACATCGTTTTTGAATAACTTTAGATAACTCCATTTTCTAACTTGAGAGTGGTTTGAGTTGTAAAACATTAAGTTATGAAGCATTCTATCAACCAACGAATGGTTCATTTTGAGGTATTAACTCTATGTACATTGTGTTGTAGTAGGTTGAAGGAGGACGCACCTCAATATGTTTGACTCGTTTTGAGCAACATATTTGTGGTGCATAACTTCTCTTAAGCCTTCTATGCTTTGTTTATGCAAGCTTGGAAACACCCATTAAGAAGGGAGAAAGAGTATAATCGTGAACGGATCTTTCTCTTATAAATCAAGTATAGTTCTTCCAAATGCATACTACTTATTCTTATGGTCACTAAGTTGAAGCCATTGTGTCATCAAGATAAAATACCACGTTAAAATGTAAATTTGTATTATAAAATATGTCTGTTTTCACAAAGACAGAACAAAAAATCCCTTGAAAATTGATGCACCCTCACATTCACCTTATAGATTTATTATATGAGGATAATTGGTCATCATTCTAGGAATATTTGTTGATGTTTTTTCTTTAAGGGCTTGGTGAAGTTTTTCATGGGCTCAAAACTAAATGGTAACCTTAAATATGTTCTTTTTGCAAACAATGAATTTACTAGATAGTTTTGTACATATTGAATGCACTAAAATTTGAGGCTGGACTGGGGTACTTGTTCAATCATTGAAGTAAATTATTGAAGATGTATTTCCATTTTGCATATTTTAACTGCGTTTGTTTCCAATTTCAGTTTACTTCTTTGTGTTTACATCATTGTGTGAAGGGCATGTCAAACTTCGTCTTTTCCTTACATAAACATTAAATGGCATGTACATTCTGAAATCATGTTGAATTCTATTTGTTTTAGTTCTAGTCCACTTTTCATGAATAAAATCAATGTGTTTCAAAAATATATTTTTTTGTTTTCGTCCTTGCCCCACTTACTTTTGAAATCCATTGGTATGGTTTGTTAGTTGACACTGAATAATACTTACTTGTGGCTACCCATTACACAAGAATCACTTTTTTGATATATAATTTGATTTTCCTTCTTAATTATCAGTTCTCAATTTTTTTACAGGTCGAATGATATGGTTTCATTTAGAAATCCTTGGCCATGGACATGATATTTAGTTTTAAGTGAATGAAGAAAGGCAGGAGACGAACTTTAGACTTGTGGAATAGTGATTCAATCAGAAATCCAGTCACAATGTTGTCCGTGAGGATTTTAAACCTAATCTTCATGGCAGCTTGACGAGTCGTAACAGTTTGTCACAGCTTTCTTTTCATTTGACGGGCGCCAGGAATGTTATTTTACATATGTATTGGTCACCTAGTGATAGTTTTCCATTGGTTTGCCCTTTCTTATCGTTTGACGAGTTAAACAGAAATTTCTTGCGAATATATGCGAAAGCAACCGAGGCCATTGAGTTTGTGGCCCAGAACACCTGCGGGATATTCCACCTGGGTAGTCAAAGTGACCGACTGCCGCACATGCACGATGACTCAGTCAGCAGCAGATATTGCCTACGACTGAGGTAGAAATAAAGTCAGAAGCAGATATTTTTTCAGATCGATGTCCAAAAAGTTGCTCTTTGGAATTCATGGTCCGAGATTGAGGAAACATGAGAGCTGAAATCACGATTAATTGTTTGTCGTTTTTCCACCTGTTCGTATAATCAACAGGCGGGATTTCACTTACAACAATAAGGGAACCCGAATATCAAGGGTGCACTTGCCATGGAAAGGAACTCAGATGGATCCACATGCAGGCAAGGATTATTCCATAGGATGCTGAACGCTGAAAATTACGTAATTTACTATTAGGATGCAAAACAAAGAAGTTCCACATGCCACTTTGATTGTAAAAATTACTTTGTTTTTAACACTTCATCCTTACGTAACCATGAATTACCTTCGATGCGTAGTTTTCTAAGACATTATGGCAGCTTGGTTTTTTAGCATTAACCCCCTTGTTAAATGTCAAAGGGGAGGTAGTACAACTAAAGATAAAGCAACCGTGACAATGAGGAGGATCGTAGTTTAAGCAAACATAATGGATTTTTTTTTATATGCATAGAAAATTCTCATACACTCTTCCAAGAAGCTTTTTTGCTCTGTTGCTGCTCATGAGGCGACCCGTTATCGTAAGCTGGCACAATAGCATACAAGGCAAGTGTACGAAGAGCAGGGTTTGGATACAGGATATGCATGTAGTCTTACAAGCTCAAGAGGATTCAACCTACATAAATATGGCGACTAAAAAGCACACATGATACAAAATTTTCTTTGCGCATTTTGGGTGATGCATGTGATAAGGTCACTCTTGTCCAAGTCTCACAACATGATTTTTCAAATGCATCTTGCTCTTAACAGCCCAAAATGTCTGCAGCAAAGGCTCAAACTTGAATTTGGGACCACGGTAATTTCCTGGAAACTCTGGAGAGGGACTTGATTGCTTGAGCAATGATTCTTGGGAGGCACTCGAACAACTATGTTTGGAAGTGTGTCGTGGCTGGATAGAAAGCTTAGGATTTGTATGAGTCAATCTTTTTGCATCAACGGTTGAGAGCAGAAAAAATGCCACTATTGGAAAAGAGAAAGTTGTGCCACTAAATTCGAGTTGGAAATAACATGGTTAGAGTTCAAGGCACAAACTATTACTTGGTGAAAGTTTATTGCACAAAAGGATGAATTGTCTCATACATGCACGACACCTAGAGTACAATAAAGACTTTTTGCAAATACATGACCAAAATCTCCTGGGGCGCATGTCTAGCTTGTGGTGTGCTCTAGAACCTCTTTACATCCTTTGTGTAACGAATTGGACGCAATCCTTGGCCGACGAGGCCAAAACAGCGGTGCCTGAGGGTCTCTTACTCTGAAGCCATCCCATCCAACCGCACACTGGCCAGGGAACCCTGCTCGAGCCACGTGGCGCAGGCCACGCGTTACACTCCTACCCTCTACGATTGCGCCGCCCTCGGCATCGGCACATTGGACTCGAACCCTAGCGCTCTAACACCAATGTAGCAGATTGGAAGGAATCATTAGCTGACTAGGCCATACCGTGGTCCTTGAGGGGCCAGCCACACGCTACACCTGGCAATGGCCAAAAGTTGTACTACGCCTCACATGTTGTATTTTTCACCTCACAACTAACTCATACAAGAGAACATAAAGAAGAGATTTGACACAAACGTTGCAGTGAAAAATCTGCATGCACATTTCCTTTGCATATCAGACGCACCATGCATAGCAATACTTGACTCAATGCGCATTTAAATGCGGCTTAGTCGCTAGTTGCGTTGGCGAGACTACGTTGAGGAGCTACCCGTGGACAATAGCAACTTCATGGTGTATTCTCCGCATGGTCAAGGAGACATCTGCCGAATGGTTCTCTTGCGTTTGCAGATTTAGCCACCACAGCCACCAACAACCCCACTTGGCATACACTTGCCGATTATGGATAACATGTGTTGCTTCAAAATGCAAAACAAAAGCCAACCAAGCACCACATGTGCTTTCACACCGAGACCACGGATGTCCAAGATGTTATTCTTATTGGAGTCTTCGTCAATGCCGTCACCACCAATGCACATGCAGATTCACACAATGTCCTTGAGGACAATATTGTGAATGATGGGCTCCATCTTTGTGATGGGCGATACCATGCTTGCATCATGGTCATTCTCACCCATAAAAAAACCAGTGACCTTGGCCACTCTCACTTGTTTCACGTACTTTGCATGCTTTGGCCATCCAGGGTTGCCATTTTTCTTGAGTTATGACACAACGCCTGAGTCGTCAACCCACAGGGTGACCGATGGAGGTGCCTTATGCTTCTGCTTTAGTTGCCACCGTACATTTCTTTTTTATAGGCTCTCTCACCTCTCGAGTTCTTGGACATACAAGACGTTTTGGAGATTCACACTCCTCAACCACCACATCAATGGACACAGTACCCTCTCATTGTGTGGCCAGCACCTTGTCATCCTCCACAAGCACATTTTGAAGGGGAATGTTTTCGAGCATATCAAACAACCAACGTTGCAGAGGTGTTGAGGGGCTCCCGATTCAACGTACCACTTGTCATCCGCTTTGGTGTTGATGCTTGTAGCAAGCACGAAGATACTGTCCAAGTTGGTTGATTCGTGCATGATCGGTACAAAGGAGGAAAATGAGGAAGACTTCCACTTTGCAAACTTGGCATTCCATGCTAAACAATCTCAAACGCTGTCATCGATGTAGCTCTAATGGAAGCACACCTTGACTCCCTTTGTGGATGTCAAAGCGACGGCTCTCTCCTTGCTGTTGGCCCTCGAATAAACATTTCTAATTCTCATGAACACGACATTATTGGTCCTCTTGCTACGCGAGTTCCGGCGCATCACGTTATGAAGGAGATTCACGGCGACCTCCTCAACTTTGAGGGCGCCGGTTGCATTAGCAACACCACAATGAGGAATCAGTATAACTCTGGCAACCCCTCCGAAAGAGTGGGGATGTTGTCCCTCCCCACCTTCGCATCCATTGCTTAGTGTTTCTCGGCTAACTTCTTCACACAGTTGACATACCCCTTCATGATTTCATCCCCATCCATGTGTATTTATGGAAGTGATCACAGAAAATCAACCAATTTCCCACAACCCCTGCCTTGTACACATCACACAACATTTCCCAACTCACACGATCAAGCATGTGCAACCATACCTACAACATGAGCCATGGCATGAATTTCATTGCAAGTAGCACCATCGCCTTGTGATTATCATTTGTAGACCCCTCCATGTCTCCCGTAGGTGTCTTCTCTTCCCCTGTACACTCACACGTTGACATGGAGGAAGAGGTTGATGTCATGACTTGTGCAAATCCCATGCTTGCATCTGGAACTTTCTTCGCTCCTGATATGAATTTCCACAACCTCTGCTCCCTGAAGACGAGTTGCGTGCAAAACTTACAACGGATTAACTTTGAAGCACCGACAAGCATGTCCACCACGGGGAAATTCCTTGGTCAAAGCGACGGTTATGACTTGTTAGCAGTAGCTCTTCTCCCTAACGTGTCGGCACTCGAGCAGCTGGGATGAAGAGGGTCCTCACAAACGCTCTGACACAACCATTGGAGTTCTTAACACAATCCGCCAGTTACAACTTGCTCCCAACAGTCTATTTTTTTTGCAGCCAAGGGTCAAACTCAGTTTTGGGACCTTGGTGATTTTATGAAGAAGAACAATCTGCACAGAGACTCGGTCGTTAAAGCAATGGGTATCGTGACAAACTCAGACCACTATCTTACAAAGTGTGTGGTGGCTTGATGAAAAAATTAGGAGATATAGAACTGGTCTTCAAAGTAATACTTTTGCATAGAGATGGTAGTGTCACTGGATCTGAGAAAAGTAGCCACCATTAACAGTTTAGATGAAAATAGCCACCATCTACATATGAGAAAAATAGCCACCATGAACGATTGTGATGGTACGCATGTTTTCACTTGTGCACAAATAACATGAGTTGTATAGAACTAGTCTTCAGAGTGATGCTTTTGCAAAGAGAGGGTAGTGTCACTGACTGTGACAAGAATAGCAACCATGAACGGTCTGTGTGAAAATAGCCACCAACTAAATCCAAGAATAATAGCCACCAAGAACGATTTCGATGGTACGCACGTTTATACTTGTGCACAACTAACATGAGTGTACGGCGAGGTGCTCAATGGTCCATTTGCACACGTCCCAATCTCAGCCATCCTCAAGCAAGCGATGAAGCCTTATAGAAAAATAGCCACCATGAACTTGTGATGCGCAAGTGCCTTGGTGAGGAAGTCAACATCCTTCATGTTTGTACAGACCCAAATGACGGAAACTCATCATCGCTCCATCAAATAGTGGGCAGAGTGATTCTCAACAACAATGTGCTTTGTGCATTTTTCAAAAAACCAAGACTTCTCTACAATGGCAACAACAATCTGGTTTTCACAATGTTGAATGATGGAAGGCACAACCTGATGTATGTCACAAAGCAAATGGTGCAGCAACACCACCTCAAAAGCTCTGTCCCCTACTGCAACAAACTCTGTTTTTAACAAGCTACTCTACTTCTGATAACTTTGTTATTAATTAATCCATAGGGACCATGGATTCTTTTATTTTGCTACACGTTCAATATAATTATAGAAAAACAAAAGCATTTTATTAATTCCTCAAGCGAGGTCGACACTCCAGGATGTGACAAAATCTAAAACACAGTCGCGTGGCCTTGGATGGCCACCCAAATGCCCGATTTTCTGGTGTTGGATGAGCACCTACACAAAAAAATCGAGAGGACTAGAGTCCAGGGAGACCATCTCCAGGTAAACAAATGAATTCAAGACAAAAAATTGAACTGATTTCATCAATCTTGAAGACAAGAAATTAATTATTCCCAAAATGAATCAAGAATACAAGTCATAAATTGTTCTAGACCACAAATTCATCATGCATTAGGGTATCAAGAATCTCGTTGCACACTTGCGTAAGTTTTGCGCGTGTATGGACATGCGTAGCATTGGGTCATGGAAAAGCATTGTGATGTGATTTGTCCCCATAAGGTTGTAGAGCTTAGTGTGACCACTCGAAGATTTCCATGCTCGTGGATACCCCTGATGCAGATCCAACTAGTGTCAGAGCACCGTTGGGTGGTGGCCCTACCCACCAATAGTTTATAGACAGCTGCTATGGTGCCCTGGGTGCTTCCCGAGATACTTTGACAATGTTTTGTAGTCTCCAGAGTTTTTTTGGTGGTCTGGCTTTTGAGCCTTACTCGCATTTCTTACCTTGTTTGTCCACTGATAGATATCGGTCCAGTGTGTGAGAAATTGTAGCATCGGGCTTGATATTCAGCGGCAGCAAGGTTAGGAAGCTTCTTAAGATTTTCTCTAGGTGTTGTGGTGTAAGTCCTCTGTGTCTGTTTGTAGAGCTGACCGTGACCACTTGGCCATGTACATGTTCGTGCACATCCCTGATGCAGGCCCAGCTGGCGTCGGAGCACCGTCGGGTGGTAGCAGCTGCCAGAAATCTGCCACCATGTTCCAAATGCTTGCTGGGGCCTTCTGGAAATCATTTTAAGTCTAGTGTTTTCTCGACGGAGCGGCTTTTTGACCCGATTTACAATTTTTGCATGGTATGTACTCCGGTCATTGGAGGATCCATGCATGTGCATAGTTGTTGCGTCTAGCTCAAGACTCTACATCTATAGGCTTAGACGGATGTGCATCTAGATGCATGTGCATGAAGTTACAGCCACGACCATGGTTTGGGTCTGATTTTAGGAAAAACACATGTTACTGCATGCGTCATCCATTGTGCTCCATTGCAGGTGTTTACATTGTGTGATATTAATTGCATTCCTCTCTGCATCCTAAACATTTCAAAGCGTATGTGATTTTTCGCGTCTCCATAGCCCAACCCCTGATGATCTTACACTTGCCTAGCGCGCTAGTGTGAGAGCGAACTGGACACTGTCGTGATGTCAATGACAGGAAGGCTAGGAAGCTTCTTAGCATCTTCTTGTGGTTTCAGAGCAGTGAGAATCTTTTGTTGAGTTGTGTAGAAGAAGTTTAGAATAAATGCAATACTGGTAGCAACATTGAGAGTCACAATTCCAGCCACGTTCCTGGGACCCACCATAGTTGTCTGCAACAATAGAGACATCGTGATGACGTAAATAGTAGCAACATCACCACGACACCGCCTCTAGTGGATCGTGACACCGGCAGTAGCAGCGTGCATCGGTGCCACTGTCACAGTAGAAGCAATATCATTGTGATAGCAACAATATCAACGTGGAGCAATAGCAACACAACTATAGTGGCACGTGCAGTTGAGCCGTAGCAGTAGCAGCACTAGCGGCCACTTGTAGTAACAATCAGCGATAGCAAAAGCTAGCAACAATAGCTAGTAGCAGCAGCGTGCAAGAGTACCACTGCATAGCATTATCCTGTAGTAGAAACATTACAATGGTAGTAAATACAACGGTGGCGGTAACAAAGTAACAATAGCAGCAGTGGTAGTAGTGCTTTAGCAACACCAGCTGCAACAACATCAGCAACAACAATGTAAAAACAAAAATGTGCAGCTAGAGCATCACAACAGCATGAGCACCATCAAGAGCAATGTAGCAGTAGTAGCAAAGGCAGTAATGCAACAGTAGTAGCAGTAACAATAGCAATAATGTAGGCATATAGTAACAACAGCACACCAACGGTAATAGCATAGCAGCAGTAGCAGCGGTTGCAAAGCTATGTGGTTGCTGTTGTACTTTGTCCCTTGGCATGCCTGGGTGCACCGCCGGGAGGCGTCGAAAAGCCGTTGGAGGGGGGAAAATCCTCGTATTTTACTTTAGCTACCTCGAGAGTACTCACAGTTTAGATTGGATTGAAGTTCCTAAAATTTGGTCCATTACTAAATCCGGTGCAACTTGAATCCCTGAAATCGGGCAAGCAACAAGGGATATTGCTGGGGGTGTGCACGGCGGCTCAAGGCGTAAGGCGTGATTTGATTGCTGGTAGAAAAAACTGTTGGAATGAGTAACACAACATGAGTGTGACTATACATCCACAGAGTTTCCAATAGATTTGATACATCCAATAACCGCTCGATGTATAAGAAAATCATAAAAATACCATGTCATCGCAACACGAAATGCAACGTCGGAGTGCTGACATCATGCCCCTCGAAAAACCACAAGTCCCTCTTTTGAGGTGTTTGTGATTGCTCAAGGGGAGGGTTTGTGTAGGGTTTGTGTGGGGGGTCCAATAAACCCCATGCGTTGAAAGGGAATTTGGTCAGAAACCGGGGTGCGGTTCCAACGTGGCCTGATGGGTCTTCTGTGCTCACGGCTATGTTTTGTGCGGATGGTTCTGAGTCTAACGGTGAGCTCTCTGGTCGCCCCACGCTATGTTTCTAGGAGTTGAAGACAGTTGCGAGACAGTCCATTTTGCGAAGGGAATAACGCAAATTTGCATTATTGTTTGAGCATGGACATTAAACATTTGTAGGGCTAGTCATGAGCTCTCCAATGCATCAAACCGTGCGCAATTCGGATCACCGTAGCTCCCGCTATGTCAGCCAAAGCGCAGCACCCCAAATCAGCCACTCAGTCGGCGACACACACCACGTCGCCCGTCGAGGCGCCCTCACACATCAAGGACACATCAAAACTCCATTCCAGAGGCACAGATGTCCCTACGTGTAGTGGCGGCGCCCCTCGCACCTTTGAGTTCTGTTTCGATGAGTTAATCATCGAGTTTGGTGATGGGGATTGATGTGGGTCAAAACCTTTTCGCGGACCTCCAGTCGGAATTTTGACGGATCATCCACCTGAGTCCTTCGGTAACAAACTCTACTACTGAGTTTCGGACTCCGAGCCAGGATTTTGGCTAAGTCCCTCAGTAACAAACTGCATTCCTGAAATCCGACGGATCATCCACCTGACGCCCCGACAGATCTTCCGGAGCAAAATCCCCAGATGACATTTTGTTACTTGTTTCGGTCAATTATTTACCAGAAGTCGAACTGCGGCCGACTCCCAGAACCGCCGCACACACCCCAACTTTGGAAGCCTATATCTCCCTCTTTACTAGTCTGATTCTGGCGAAACAACTTCCACCGGGTTCAGCAACTCGTCAACTTTGAAGGGCAATCCTCCATTCTAGGATCTGAGCAATCATCAAGTCTCCAGATCCGTCGACAAGGAATTTTCTCTCTCTGGCGACTCGTCGGCGCCTCCCAGCGCCGCACTTAGGCATGCAGAGGGGCAATCTTCAACATTCTCCCCCTTGCACCTGCCATGCCCGCTGCTCCTGCTTGCTCTCACTCATCTTCCGCTGCGCCCTCCAGCCCATCATAGGTGGTCATCCCAAGTCCGACCACGCTCGATGCATGCTGGTCGACGGGTTGCGCTTTGGTCAAGAAATTCGCAAGCATGTTGTGCGTGCTGCAATGCTGCAGCACTACCCGCCCCTTTTCAACCATGTCCCATGCGTAGTGATAACGCACATCAATGTGCTTTGTCCTCCTGTGCTGCGTCGGGTTGTTGGTCAGCGAGATTGAGCTGGTGTTGTCCTCTTGCACCACCATATGCTCATGTTGTGGCACGCCCAACTCCTCCAACAACCTGTGAAGCCACACCGCCTCCTTGACCGCATCGACCAGCACAATGTACTCTGCTTCCACTGTGGAGGTGGCAACACAGTCTTACTTTCTGCTACACCATGAGACCGCTGCACCAGTGAGTAAGAACACGTAGCCGGATGTGGACTTCCGCTTGTCCACATTGCCAACGTAGCCTGCATCCGTGTAGCAGACCAGATGCAAAGGGTCCATCTGCCCCTTGCCTTAGAGCCTAGGCGCGCGTGCCACATCGCGTGCAAGTAGCGGAGGATGCGCTTGACTGCCTGCCAGTGTAGTAGCCCTAGATCGGCCACGTACCTGCTCACTTGGCCCACCGCGTAGGCCAGGTCCGGTCGAGTCGCCACCGTGGCGTATAGGCTGCCCACCACCGATTGGTAGGGCACCCCTGCCATATCCTCCCGCTCTTCTTTTGTTTGAGGCGCCATTGCCACACTCAGTTCATAGGTCATGGGGAACGGATTGCCAACTGGTTTGCAGTCCTCCATGACGTACCGCTTCAGCACCTCGGCCACGTATTTGGCCTGTCCAAGCTCAAGCGTGCGCGCCCTCCGGTTCCACGTAATGCTCACCCCGAGGTAGTACTCTAGCTCGCATGTTGTGCGTGCTGGTCGACGGGTTGCGCTTCTAGATGTCCGACATCTAGAATCTGCTGCTCAGCTGCTCTTTCAGCCACTGTCGGTTCGGTAGGTCTGTCAAGCACAGAATTAGGTCGTCCACATAGAGTGCGACGATCAGAGGGAGCTGTTTGTCGCACTGCACGTACACGCTGTGATCCGCCTCACAGTGCTTGAAGCCAAGTTGTGCCATGAAGCTGTCCATCTGTTGGTACTAGCATCTAGGCGATTGTTTTAGCTCGTATAAGGACTGCTGGAGCTTACACACTTTGCCCTTTGACGCCTCCAATCCCTCTGGCACCTCCATGTAGATCTCTTTGTCTATGATGCCGTTGAGGAAGGCCGTGTTTATGTCCATTTGGTGGAGCTCCATGTCCTTCGCGGCCGCCACTACAAGGATCGCCTGGATGCTTGTGAACTTGGTGACAGGAGTGAATGTCTCATTGTAGTGTTTGCCCTTACGCTGTGCGTATCCCTTCGCCACCAGCCGTGCCTTGTATTTGTCAACCACACCTTCCTTTGTGAACTTTTTCTTAAACACCCACTTTGACCCGATGACCTTGGCATCTTTCGGCCTGTCAACCAACTCCCACATATCGTTTTCCGTGATGGACGCCAGCTCTAATTTGATGGCAACGTCCCATTTATCCCCTTTGGGTCATGCAAGCGCCTCTTGCATGGTAGTTGACTCCGTTGATCTAGCCAGCATGCACCGCGTCATGCCGATCCATCGACCGGTGCTTGCGTTTCCCCGCTTTTTGCTGCCTCCCGCTGCGGCGCGGTAGTTTTGGTGGCACATCGTCGCTCTGCTGCGATCCCTCTGACTCAGCATGCTTCGGTGAATCATCAACCGGATGGCTGTCCAAGGATCTCTCTCACTCTAGCAAAGCATCGCCCGAACGACCTGCGCTTCCGGTGGATTTTCCACCGACGCCCGATGTATTCTCTGCCGGGAGTGCACGCCTTGGCACCCTCGATGCCTGCTCTGCCGGATCCTTCTGGTGGATCTCCTAATCAGCTTGATCGTCATCGGAGTCCTCCACGTTGGCTGCCACCGCTGGTACACCTTCGTGCTCTGATGCCGCATCCTCAACTTCGGCGTCCGCCGGCTCCTTCTCGTAGTCAAGGAGCTGGAACCACTCCCCCGTCTTTGGAGAGTCCACCACGCCCGCGTCGTCGCCGCTGATGTAGCTCTATTGCTTATGTCTTGCCTATGGATTACCTCCTCCTTGCGCATGTCGTAGAGGCTGTACGCCTCATGCGCGCTCTCATAGCCAAGGAAGAGATACGAATTCGCCCGCAGCTCCAGCTTGTTGTCGCGCCTCTGCGCAGCCTGTACCATCGCATGCGCCTTGTACCCGAACACTTTCAGGTGTGCCACACTTGGCTTGCGCCTGCTCCAAACCTACCGCGGCAGCTTCTAGCTGCTCCTCCCCTTCAGCACTACTGTAGGAGTGAGGTTGATGGTATAGCTCACCGTACGCACAGCGTCCACCCGGAAGCTTCGCAACAATTCCGCATCCACCAACATGGCCCGTACCATGTTCAGCAGCGCCTGGTTTGCCTGCTCTGCCACGCCATTTGACTGAGGCAAATATGGCATAGTTTGTTGCCATTTATGCCCTGCTGCTTCATCCACCTGCTACAGCCTACGTACTCTCCGCCGTTGTCACTACGTAGCGCTCTGACCTTTAGGTCAGTCTGCCTCTCCACCGTAGCGACATACTCCTTCAGCCAGCCCAGGACCTCGCCTTTCCACTTCATGAAGTGCACGTAGAGTTTTCTGCTGTAGTCATCAATGAAGGTGACAAAGTAACGCGCGCTGCTCTTTGACGCCATCTTGAATGGTCCGCACACGTCACTGTGTACGACCTCCAGCAGGTCCGAGGAGCGATTCACGTTCTCGTTGAACGGTTTGCGCCGCGCCTTGCCCAAAATGCAAGGCTTGCACTTTTTGTGCTTTGCTGCATCTGTCACCTCTTCCGTACCGTCGATGACAAGGCCGCATACCAGCTCACGCTTTGCCATCTCCCTCACGACTGTGAGTGAGGAATGCCCCAGTCGTCAATGCCAGAGCTCTAGATTAGCTTCCCCTCCTTTGGCCAGGTTTATGGTGCGTTCTTGCAAGTCTACTGAATTTGTCGCGCGGGGATCACCTTGGTCTCCACAATGTAGAGGCCTCCCTCACGCTTAGCCTCCAGCACGGGCTCACCCCCACCATCCTTCCGCACGACTACCCCTCTTTTCCTGAAGAGCACCTTGTACCCCTTTTCAGTCAGGCAGCTAACACTTAGAATGTCAGCCAAGCCGGGCACGTGCTGCACGTCCTTGATGACGTCGTGCACCCGCTTTCTGCCAACCACCACCTCCAAGTCCACGTCTCCTTGGCCAGCCACCGGCTCGACCTTGTCGTTCGCGACCACCATGGATTTGCTGGACTTTGTGTAGTTGATTAACCCAACCTTCTTGACCTGGGTATGCTCTTCCGCTCCGGAGTCAAGGCATCGCCGGTTGGCCTTCTTGAGGTAGTGGTTTTGAGTGCCGTTGAGGAGCACCTTCTTGCCTTTGGCGTCTTTGCCACCGGCCTTTGCCTCCTCGGTGCACTCACGGCCCGAGTAGCCCTCCTTGCCGCAGTTTTGGCACTCACCCTTCTTGGCGCCCCGTCACCTCCCTTCGCTATGCTTCTGCCACCATGCACTTTAGTGACGAGGGCCGATGAGGACGACGAGGACTCCCCGCAGCTTCGTCGCTGCGCCTCGTTGCAGATGTACTCTACAACTACGCCATAGGTGATGTTGTCCTCTGCCCATCCTCCCAATGTAATCCTCCCAATGAGAGGGCTCCAACTATCAGGAAGGGCCATGAGGAGGGCCATCGCCTACAGCTGCGTGTCGATCTTCCACCCCACGTCATTGCATTGTGAGGCAAGCGACTCGATCTGTTGCATGGAGGTGATGACATCATCTCTCTCCTCGATTCTCACAGTCAGGAGTCGCTTCATAACAAAGATTTTGTTCACCAACGACTTGGATTGATGGATGGCACGGAGTTCTTGGCAAGCTTCGGCTGCTAGCTTGCAGCCCTAGAAGTAGCCCCACTACGATTCGGCCGTCCCGGAAACCAGCAGAATGTGCGCCTCCTTGCGAAGGCCTCCTTATGCGCTTCCGTCGTTGTCGCTTCGTTGAGGGCTTCCGTTCCCTTCATGACCTCCAGCAGCCCCTTATGCGCAAGGTGCAGCTTAAAGTGCCACCTTCATAGCCCGTAGCCAGGGCCTCCTGCATACTTCTGGATCGGCTGCGTCTCCTTCTGCACCATTTGCGTAGTCTTCAACTCCGGGACCTTAGAGCTTGACGGCGAAGTCGTCCCTGGCGACAGTCCCGTCCACTGCGAAAGTCACGTGCAATTGTAGACCGGTCTGGGCTGTGGGCCCATAACCCTTCGTCAGAAACCGGGGTGTGGTTCCAACGTGGCCCGACGGGTCTTCTGTGCTCACGGCTATGTTTTGTGCGGGTGATTCTGAGTGTAAGCATGAGCTTTCTGGTCCCCCACGCTATGTTTCTGGGAGTTGAAGACAGTTGCGAGAAAGTTACTTTTGCGAAGCGAATAACGCAATCTTGCATTCGTTTTTGAGCATGGACATGATTTGAACATTTGTAGGGCTAGTCATGAGCTCTCCAATGCACTAAACCATGCACAATTTGGATCAATGTACCTCCCGCTACGTCAGCCGAAGCGCAGCACTGCAAATCAGCCGCTCAGTAGGCGGCGCGCACCACGTCGCCCGCCAAGGCCCCCTCACACATCAAGGACCCATCATAACGCCATTCCAGAGGCGCAGATTTCCCTGCGCGTAGTGGCGGCAGCCCTTGTGCCTTTGGGGTCTGTTTCAATGAGTTAATCATCGATTTTGGTGATGGGGATTGATGTGGGTCGAAACCTGTTCGCGGACCTCCAGTCGGAATTTTGACTGTCCACGAGTAACAAACTGTACTACTGAGTTTCGGACTCCGAGCCAGGATTTTGGCGAAGTCCCTCAGCAACAAACTGCACTCCTGAAATCTGACGGATCATCCACCAGACGCCTCGGCAGATCTTCCAAAGCAAAATCCCCAGATGACATTTTGGTACTCGTTCCGGTAAATTATTCACCAGAAGTCGAACCGCGGCCGGCTCCAAGAACCGCCGCACACACCCCAACATTGGAAGCCCATATCTCCCTTGTTACTAGTCAGATTCAGGCGAAATAACTTCCACCGGATTCAGCAACTCGTCAAATTTCAAGGGCAATCCTTCATTTTAGGATCCGATCAGTTATCAAGTCGCCAGATCCGTCGACAAGGAGTTTCCTCTCTGTGGCGGCTCGTCGGCACCTCCCAGCGCCGCACTTGGGCATGCAGAGGGGCAATCTTCAACAATATGTTGGGTCCTGCTACTGCTGGACCCAGAAGATGCCGGCACAAAAACAATCGTCAACCCGGAATGTCATTTGGGGTTGGGTTTGAAAGTGCTTTTCCTGAAAACCATTGGTGGTTTGCCTGTCGTGATTTTTTTTTTGAATTGGGCGTTTCTTCTCCATAGCGATCGAGCGATGACCCTTCTTTTCCTTTGCATCCCCGTGTACTGTGTTGGGAGACATCAACAAGTTGCTGATGGGTTAAAAATCGTTGTATCTTACCCTAGCTACCTTGAGAGTGCTCGAAATCCAGATTGGATTGAAGTTCCTTAAATTTGACAAGCTACTTAATCTGGTCCAACTTGAATGATCTGAATCGGAAAAGTAACAAGGGAGGTATGAGTTTCTAAAGTTAGGTTGTGCGTGACAGCTTGGGGAGTTAGCTGCCATTTGACTGCCATTAGAAAATCTGCCAGATTCAACAGTATCTAGCAAGTTAGACAGTAGGGTTTAGGGTCTAGCAGACAGTAGATCTAGCAAGTTATCCCCAGAAGAGTGCTGAGTTGTTCCGGTGGATATTTCGCCGGAGTTTGTAGTACAGGTTGTCATTGGGGGACTTGGCCAAAATCCTGGCTCAGAGTCTGAAACCTAGTAATGCTGTATGTTACTGAGGGACTTTGTAAAAATTCCGACTTTAGGTCCACGGACATGTTTCTAACCACGTCATTCCCCATCACCAAAGTCGATGATTAACTTATCAAAACACACTGCAAAAGCACAGGAGGTACCGCCACTATGTGTAGCGATATCTACACCTTCGAAAGGGTGTTTTGATGGGTCCTTGATTTGCGAGGGCGCCTCGGCGGGCGGGCACCACGTACGTAGCTAACTAAGTGGCTGGATTGGTGTGTCGCGCTTCAACTGATGTAGCGGGAGCTATGGTTAACCAAATTGCACGCGGTTTGGCACGTTGGAAAGCTTGAGAGTAGACCTATAACTCTTCAGTTCATTTCCATGTTTAAAAACTAAAAAGCAATGCCGTTATTCTCGTTGGAAAAGTTTTTGCCTTTCATCTCTGTCCAAATCCCCCGAACATAGTGTGAGGCAACTAGACAGCTCACACTTAGGCTCAGAACTCGTACAAAACACAGCCGTGAGCTTAGAGAGGACCCGTCGGGCCACGTTCAAATCGCATCCACAAGAGCACCATGTAGTAGTGCTTGGCAGCCACATGGAACATGGCTAACAAGCATCGTAACTGCGCTCAAAAGCTGCGCTGTTGCACAATTGTAATAGCAGCTACAGCATCCAGTGGAAATAGCTGCCACGGCTGCCGAGAGACGGGCTGACGAAGTCGTTCCCTCCAATCACCTTCCGCGGAACTAAAAAGAGAAAGAAAATGAAAAGCCAAGGAAGCAGACCTGAGAGTTGTTGATGTCAGCATTGATACCAGCAACCCCTTGCAGGTGTCGGGCAATCCTTACTCATATCAACAGAGAGTTTTTTGAAACCAATACTTCCTCGGTCAAATGTTTGGGTTGGAGCATAAGATTCTATCAGCATTCCAACTCCTCAAGAAACATTGAATTTTTCTCAATTTGACATTTCAAGCATCACGACCCATATTGAGCGACACCCATGATTTCAACAAACTCCTCATCTTCATCCTCTTCAGATTTTACAAGCCCACGGTCGTAGGAGATTGCCATTGACGACCATTGTCACTCGCATGATAAAATAATTGGAAATATTTTTTAGGGCATGCAGGCCCATGCAAAAAGAGCATGAGCTCTGTGTGTGAGTGCGATGCAAGACGACAAGAATTTGGCTAAGTCTGGAACGCTGAGTATAAAGAACAAGGAGAGTTTACAAATGAGCCCCTAGCGGGCTTATATAGGGGCGCCGACAGCTAACCGCACCGGGCCCCCGTCACCCCTGCTGAACCCAAATGAGTCAACAGGGAGAACACACTGCATACACCACAAGAGCAACAAAGGTGGTCTCCTCGAGGCACCGGAACAGCTCTCCGAGTGCCCGGGTCTCGACCACCGAGAAAATATGAGNGCTCTGTGTGTGAGTGCGATGCAAGACGGCAAGAATTTGGCTAAGTCTGGAACGCTGAATAAAAAGAACAAGGAGAGAGTACAAATGAACCCCTAACGGGCTTATATAGGGGCGTCGGCAGCTAACCGCACCGGACCCCGTCACCCCTGCTGAACCCAAATGAGTCAACAGGGAGAACACACTGCATACACCACAAGAGCAACAAAGGTGGTCTCCTCGAGGCACCGGAACAGCTCTCCGAGTGCCCGGGTCTCGACCACCGAGAAAATATGATCAATGCCAAAAAATCTCAGAATCAACGTCCAGACATCACAGACGGCTTTCCGAACATCGGAAGCCCCACAACAACCATCGGGTCTCCTCGTCGCACCGGTACAGTCAACCGGGTACGTGGGTCTCAACGCACCGAGAAAACTCTCCTACCTCCTGACAAGCCCACAGGCTGCCGGAATGCATCGACCGCGTCTTGCCGGCGCTGTCGTAGGTGCTAGAGAAGTCTCGGTGCAGTCCGGAGGCCCGTCATGTCGTCACGCCCTCCTCTGCCATATACCCCGAATGTGGGTATATCGGTAAACTAGCAGTGTCGGTCGTGACGGGTGGAAGCCACACAAACCAACACTCCCCCTGGCTGACATAGCCGTCCACGCCAGAACGAATGAACGAAGGCATGGAACAACAATGTATGGCAAGCCATAACATGCATGAGTCAACTCACACACACACACACACACACACACACACACACACTCACTCATCTGCTATCCATCTAGGGTCTCCCTGGACACTGGCACAACCCACCAAGTGTCTGGGTCTCGACGATGAGAGGAGTGATGCACACGCACACAAACCAGTGTAATGCACATACACATGTCATGCACATGTCAGAGGACAAGATGGTCTCCTCGTGACACTGGCGGTACCAGGGCCTGGGTCTCGACCGCTACGAGCCATCCAGCACAATAGTATCATCATCCAAACACAGGATCAAGGGAGGATATCCTCGTAACATCTTTGCAACGCACCACATGTCCGGGTCTCGACCGACAACTCGCATGCACATGCCACACACAGTATAGCAACACACTAAGACACACAATCACATGGTCTCCTCGTGACACTGGTACAATGCACCAAGTGTCCGGGTCTCGACCAACAGTGTGCTACCATCTATATGTAGCTGGGCAGGTACGTAGCATGAGCCACATGCGGGATGCTGTAGATGCTCACAATAGAGCATGGACCTCGCCATGCATCTCCCATGGCGTCGCGTCAGGTCGAGGTCCACACAACACTCCCCCTAGGCAGATGAACCTGGCAGCAATGTCCTCGATGGAGATGCTGATGTCGTAGCTGAACAGATCCTGGGCGATCAGTCATGTGGTGTATCCATCATGTAGAGATAGCTCCCCCTGTCACCTGCGAGTCGACTCCCTCCCTCAAAGACAAAGTGGTGTCTCTGGCTACAACTCCTCACGTGAATCTGCATCATCTGGGGTATACCAGTCCTTGCGTGACTGCCAAGGGTCCCAACTCACAGTCTCCCCTGCCTCCGCACTGCCGCGATGCATCTGTGTACGCCGGAGGAACGGGAATGGGCGAGCAGTACGCGTGCGTGGATGAACTGGCGGAACTGGCCTCCGACACGGGATAGTACACCCTGAGACACAAGGGTGTACTGCCAGAAGAGGAGAGCTGGAGCGACAAACCGGATCACCACTCGTGGATGAAGATGAAGATGGGGCAGGTGAGTCGGGTGGATGAAGGTGCGTGACGGCAGCAGAAGATGAAGATGGGGCAGGTGAGTCGGGTGGATGAAGGTGCGTGACGACAGCAGAAGAAGAAGGAGGAGCGATGATGGGGTCGACAGGAGCCAGGATGGCGGAAGCCAAAGGCACGCTCACCTCTCCTATGATTGTGTCTCCAACGGACGTCGTACTCGAAGCTCATACAAGATCCTCCCCGGGTATAGGTGTGCCAGATTCTGCTGGCGGAAGGCTCCTGCCGGTGGCAGTGATGCTGCCCTCCTTTGAGAGTCACTCACGCGCTGCCATCATCTCCCGCTGTAGCATGACTACACGCTCCTACAGATCACCATAATCTGCCTCGGACATGTCGAGGTGGCCTATGTCGACCTGGTGTAGAATAAACTCTGCCTCACTGGATGCTGCACATGCAGACTGCACAACTCGTGAGTACAGCGCCATTTGCATCTCTGCTGCTGAAGATGATGGAACTGGTGCTGTTGCATCCTCCTGGGGGTCAAACAAGCTCGCAATGTGGTGAGACGCTGGAACATCGGATGCAACTGCAGGTGTCGCATCCACATCACAGCTCGTGTCTGTCATGCGAGGAGTGAGCATTCGCATGCCGAGAGATAAGGAGAAGGAGGAGTTGTCAAAGTCCGTAGAGCATGTGGAAACGTCGTTTGTGTAGGTACTGCCACTCTCGGCGTCGATGTGATCGGTAGGGTCACCAACAGGTGAAACCGAGGGGGCAGAACTCAGCTCCTGCTGACGAGGTGACTCCATCTGCATGTATGGATCTGCTCCGGTATCCTCGACTGCCGCCGTAATGGACACAGGTGTACAGGGCTCCGGCTTAGCAATGTCCGTCAAGGCGACCAACAAGTGTAGCTGGCGCTCACGCACTATCTCGACAGGAAGGCTGGTCNAAACGTCGTTTGTGTAGGTACTGCCACTCTCGGCGTCGATGTGATCGGTAGGGTCACCAACAGGTGAAACCGAGGGGGCAGAACTCAGCTCCTGCTGACGAGGTGACTCCATCTGCATGTATGGATCTGCTCCGGTATCCTCGACTGCCGCCGTAATGGACACAGGTGTACAGGGCTCCGGCTTAGCAATGTCCGTCAAGGCGACCAACAAGTGTAGCTGGCGCTCACGCACTATCTCGACAGGAAGGCTGGTCGCTGCTACCTGCTCAATAATGGAGTGAAGACCATCATCTGACTCCGTCATGTGTGTCGGTGCTTCGTCCTGTGCACGGGACGTAGACTCAGGGAACATGGATGACTCCTGACGGTGAAGCTCGTGCTCAGGTGGTGCGAATGACAAGGTGAAACCTGCTGAGTCTGCTGCAGTACGTGTCCCAATGACACCTCTCAGAACTGCTGCTCTCAAGAATGCCTCAACCTCCAAAAGACCAACCGGCCGACTCTGCTCATGCACTGCGACTGCTGTCGTACTGGTGTGAATCTTGTGCGCCAACGCCCCCAGAGATCCGTGTCGGGTATCGCGATCCGTGCGGGACTCCTGTGCCACCGCCAGGCCGCTACCGGTCGGAGTCACAAGTGGCACCGCCAAGGCACGCGGGACCTGCACTCCTCCTGATGCAACCTACTGCAGTAGAATGTCCGATTGCTGCCCAAGCGTAGATGTCGACCTCAATGACATGCACGTCCCAAGCACCCCAACATCGGCCAGATTGGTGTGAGTCTGCTGCACACTCTCCCCCAAAAGTATCGTAGACTCATCTCGATCCGTACGAGACTCCTGTGCCACCCCTGGGCCTCTACCAGTCGGAGCCACGAGTGGCACCGTCCAAGGACGCCGTGCCTGCGCTCCTCCTGATGTCGTTTGCTACTGTGGAAGATCTGGATCCAACCTGCACAATGAAAGGCAACTCTCCACCATGAACGCCATGTCGGGGTCAGACTCCACGCCATGTGCTGTCACCGTATCATCTGAGTCTGCCTGAGCTGACGCTCGGGTAGCACAGCCCGGCATGAGTGCGGATCCTGTTGCTACTGTCACATCACGCAATGCGCGGTGGAGACACTCCCCCTTGACAGGTACAGCAACGGAGGCCAAGGAGGTGGAGGATGTATCAACACCGGCGCGGGCACGCCGTGTGGAGCGTTGACGCCGACGTCGTAGAGTCACTCGACTGGAACGACTGCATGAAGGCATGTCATCGCGAGATGGCGTCGTGGTCGCAGAGTGAAGGATGGACAGGATGGTGGCAGCCTGGGACTCGCTGGCAGGTGGAGCTGAAGGTACACCATCCAATGAGGAAGGAGGAGAGGATGGAGGAGATGTGATCGAAGAGGCCGTCGACAATGGAGTAGCAGAAGCACGCTCAGTGACGACGAGGTCACAAAGTCGCTGCACCGTCTGTCTGAGGCCGTGGATCTCGGTGAATATGCTTGCCAGAGGTCCAGCTAGGGGATCTAAAAATGCTGGTAGATCCGTATGCTGTGGAGGACGCAGGCTCGGACGAGGGTGTAGCCAAGGTGGATGCCAGCCGGGAGGGCGCGTCCAACAGCGACGCCAACCATGACGTCCATCACCACAGTAGTAACAGGCGAACGCGCAAGGCGCCTGCTCAGATGTCCGCACACTCATCTCGTGCGCTGGACGATGGATAGGTACCGAGGGGACCTACTCTCGGTGGTAAACACCAAGCCACGGGAGAGAACGAGGCCAGTAGGTACAGTCACTCCTGGAGGTCACGGCGTCCGGGTCAGCAAACGTGACCAAACGGACGAGCTGCACTACCATAGTACGCCCGGAGACTATTGTCCGACTAACTGCGGCCACTAATACTGCTGCCACTAATGGAGCGAAGACTGCTCCAAGACGAGAAGGGGTGGCGGTTGCAGGTGTGGCTGCTGCTCCAAGCGGTAGATGACCCAGCCCTCGGAGCTGGTAAGTCTCGAATCTGCCGTCGATCATACGGGGTGAAGTACGCGCACCAATCCACGGGCCCCAGGAAGATGCCGGTCTACAACGCGTCTCGAAGCGGAGATCGCCGATGACGACAGTCCGCTGTCGACTCTGAAGACGAAAGTGCAAGCTCTCGCGCAACCGCCGGACTAAGTAGTCGTCAACACTCAACCGCCTGATGCTGCTACTACGGCTATGAAGCTGCGGCTGTTGCGGCGGTGGTAGTTGGAAGATGACCCCTCTTTTTTTTGTAGTTATTCTCTAGTCCTCAGGCCCCCTTTCTGTTTTTTTTTTCCTTTGCCCTCACCCTCCACCCCCTTTTTCTTTTCACTCGCCTCAGGCGGACCCTTCTTCGTATTTTTGTTACTCGCCCCCCCCCTTTTTCTCAATTGCCCAAAGGTGGGCGAACGGAGAAAATAAGGAGAAGGGGGGGTGGAGGGGTATCCGGCTTGTCCGGCACTCCCTCCCGTGCATGCTCGCTCGCTCGCTCGCTGAGTGAGCGAGTGAGCGAGTGGGTGTGGGCGGTGAGGAGGGAGCGAGGGGGGGGGTCCTGTCCGCCCCTCTGACCCGGCCCCTCCGTCGGTCGGCCGACGGGGCCGACGGGGCCGAGGGGGCCCACGGGGCCGACGGGCCAAGGGGACCCACGGGGCCGACGGGCCCCCTCCCAAGGGTCCCTCGGAGGGGCTCGGCGGGGCCCTCCGAGGGCCCCGTTGAGAAGGGGAAGAAAAGAGGGGGGAGGGGGGGTGCAAACGGGGCCGACAGGCCCCCTCAGAGGGCCCCCCCTCAGAGGAAGGCTGCGAGGCCCTCCTCGCAGCGGCAGCAGCAGCTGCAGTGGCAGGTGCAGCTGCTGGAGTTACTGCTGCTGCTGCTGCTGCTTCTACTGTTGTAGCTGTTGCTTCTGCTGCTGCTGCTGCTGCTTCTACTGTTGCTGCTGCTTTTGCTGCTGCTGCTGCTGCTTCTACTGCTGCTGCTGCTACTACTGCTTCTGCTGCTGCTGCTACTGCTCTCTGCTGCTGCTGCTTCACGCTGCTTCTGCTGCCGCCGCAGCTATAGTAGTTGCTGCTGCTGCTATATGCTGCTGCTGCTACTTTGCGCAGCAACTGCTGCTGTTGCTTGCTGCTGCTGCCGTGGCTGCTGCTACTGCACGCTGCTGCTGCTGCCGTCGCTGCTACACGCTGTTGCTGCTGCCGCTGCTACTGCTGCCGCCGCTACTGTAGTAGCTGCTGCTGCTGCTGCTGCTATATGCTACTACTACTGACGCTGCTGCTGCAGCTGCTTTTGCCACTACTGCTGCTGCTGCTACTACACTCTGCTGCGGCTGCTGCCAACGCTGCTGCACGCTGCTGCTGTAGTGGCTGCTGTTGCTGTTGCTTTTGCTATTGCCGCCGCTGTCGCTATTGATCCTTTTCGCAGCTCACCGCCCCTGTGGCGTTGAATTGCAGTCGTTTCGCACTCCCTCACGCTGTTGCCGGCGTGGCGCCACGTGGTGTATTCTCTTTGCGTTCCGCCCACTGCTGCTGCTTCTGCTGCTCACACGCCCCCCTGTGCTCTGATACCAAACTGGAAATTATTTTTAGGGCATGCAGGCCCATGCAAAAACGAACATGAGCTCTGTGTGTGAGTGCGATGCAAGACGGCAAGAATTTGGCTAAGTCTGGAACGCTGAATATAAAGAACAAGGAGAGTTTACAAATGAGCCCCTAGCGGGCTTATATAGGGGCGCCGGCAGCTAACCACACCGGGCCACCGTCACCCCTGCTGAACCCAAATGAGTCAACAGGGAGAACACACTGCATATACCACGAGAGCAACAAAGGTGGTCTCCTTGAGACACCGGAATAGCTATCCGAGTGCCCGGGTCTCAACCACCGAGAGAATATGAGCAGTGCCCAAAAATCTCAGAATCAACGTCCAGACATCACAGACGGCCTTCCGAACATCGGAAGCCCCACAACAACCATCGGGTCTCCTCGTCGCACCGGTACAGTCAACTGGGTACGTGGGTCTCAACGCACCGAGAAAACTCTCCTACCTCCTGACAAGCCCACATGGCTGCCGGAACGCATCG